>JAXRKP010000143.1:337500-392500 GCA_037039925.1 Doris montereyensis
AAATCTGTACACAAACGTGGTTTATTCATTAATTTTCTCATTATGTTGTAAGATTTTGATTTTGATTCGACATTAGCCTGTATGGCATAAAAAGCGATAAATTGATCATTATTCTTTTACACTTTTTAGGGTCTATTGCAAGTTTTTTTATATCTATTGTCCCTTTATTAGTTCAGAAACAATTTTGGGCTTGACAAAGTAGCGAAATTGTAGTAGGATTTTTGAATAGTAAGATATTAATTTGTGCCTGTCATTAACTCATAGTCAATTTTAGTTATCCTTACATATAAATTTCTACCATAGCTTGTATTATATTGTAATATCCAAAAGATATTCTAACTATGGGAGGGCTTTCAATTTGGGTTAATTTATTTTTGTTTGTTTTGTTGTTTCAATGAGGGACTTCTTGTTTGTTTGTTGAACTATTTTTTGCTTTTCCATTCGGTAATTGCTTTTTTTAAAGGAGGGCGAGAAATGTTTTGATTTGTTAAGACGTTTTTAGTTTGTTTCCTGTTTTTATTTTAAAAACTCAAATTTGTTCTTTCATCCTATTTAACATATACTACTCGTAACTCTTGTTTAAGTTGTATGAATAACCTGATTCAACTTTTTCACACACACACACACACACACACACACACACACACACACACACACACACACACACACAATGTCAATATTCAGCTGGAGCAGGAGGAATGTCACGGGCAGGGAAGAATGCCGGTGGAGCCATGATGTTTAAAGACATGGGTACGGTTGGACGATCGCGTTCGTTCTCACACACGTGTGTGTTCATGCATTGTGTATGTTCATGCACGAGTGTGCACCTATTTCTTTGTGTGCGTGTGTGTGTTTGAATCACCTTCTTCACACTGTATTAGAGAGTAAATTCCCAACTGTTTACTCACCACACCTCCATCACCACTACAAGTACCACCACCACCACCACCCCAATCTCACCATGTGACAGTTTAGAAACCGTGATGCGGTTACAAGAACCGTTTGTTTGAATTTCTGTTTGTTTGTTTGTTGGCGTGATTTTTGCCATCAGTGTGTGATGTGGACGCAAAACACCTTTAAATTTTCCCTTCTTTTTTTTTTTGTTTTGTTTGTTTGTTTGCCACGGAAAGTATTGTTGAAAGCACCCCATTATCACACCCACCCCATTATCACACCCACCCCATTATCACACCCACTTTCTTCAAGCATAGATTTGTTTCCTATCCCTCAATCGAATCGAATATTTGGGTTTCCTTTGTATTTATGTCATGGGTTTTCAGCTTGAAATAGCTAGTCCCAATCTGTTCAGATTACCATCACACATTAAAATACCCAGCCCCATCCCTTGCATACGATATTTACCTCTTTGTATCTTTACTCTTTATATCTCTGTTTTACTCTCTCCCTCAGTCTCTATCTCTATGCTTTCTGTCTGTCTGTCTGTCTGTCTGTCTGTCTGTCTGTCTGTCTGTCTGTCTGTCTGTCTGTCTGTCTGTCTCTCTCTCTCTCTGTCTCTCTCTCTCTCTCTCTCTCTCTCTCTCTCTCTCTCTCTCTCTCTCTCTCTCTCTCTCTCTCCTCTCTCTCTCTCTCTCTCTTCGGCAGGAAATCTGGCAGCTTCATTTTTTCAGTCAGTGTAAAGAAAAAGGAAATGAAACTGAATGCATTAAAATTCACATTTGCCCGTGACACTCTGCAGAAAGTTATGTTTTTATTATTTTTAAATTACAGGCTTAGTACATGCATGTTTTTCCTCTTTAGTTCGTTGCTTGTTCATTGGTTGCTCCATGGATTGGAGGCGGGTTTTGTTTTTTTTTGTCTCTTTTGTTTTTTTGTCATTTGAAGTTTGATTATTTTTTCAGTGAAGATGCACCATCCTATGAGAACAAGGAATTGAACTTGCAATTGACTATGTCGTGCTACCTGTGAAATGTGAAATTGTGTTTCCTTTATCTCTCTTCATTCTGTCATCAATTTTCAACATTTTAATATTTCCTTCACTCAGCTTTAGTAAGTTTTATCTTGATATCTTATTATCAGTTGGCCTGCATGTCAACACCACTCAGGGAACCCTAAGATAGGAATGTTGGCCTGCGTGTCAACACCACTCAGGGAACCCAAAGATAGGAATGTTGGCCTGTATGTCAACACCACTCAGGGAACCCTAAGATAGGAATGTTGGCCTGCATGTCAACACCACTTGGACAACCCGAAGATAGGAATGTTGGCCTGTATATCAACACCATTTGGGGAACCCTAAGATAGGAATGTTGGCCTGTGTGTCAACACCACTCAGGGAACCCTAAGATAGGAATGTTGGCCTGTATATCAACACCACTCAGGGAACCTAAGATAGGAATGTTGGCCTGTATATCAACACCACTCAGGAACCCTAAGATAGGAATGTTGGCCTGCATGTCAACACCACTCAGGGAACCCTAAGATAGGAATGTTGGCCTGCATGTCAACACCACTCAGGGAACCCTAAGATAGGAATGTTGGCCTGCATGTCAACACCACTCAGGGAACCCTAAGATAGGAATGTTGGCCTGCATGTCAACACCTCTCAGGGAACCCAAAGATAGGAATGTTGGCCTACGTGTCAACACCACTCAGGGAACCCAAAGATAGGAATGTTGGCCGGTATATCAACACCACTCAGGGAACCCTAAGATAGGAATGTTGGCCTGCATGTCAACACCACTCAGGGAACCCTAAGATAGGAATGTTGGCCTGCATGTCAACACCACTCAGGAACCCTAAGATAGGAATGTTGGCCTGCATGTCAACACCACTCAGGAACCCTAAGATAGGAATGTTGGCCTGCATGTCAACACCACTCAGGAACCCTAAGATAGGAATTCGGATGGGTGGTTGGTGGGCGCTGCTAGTATGTTCAGCTGCTTTCCAGTCATTCTTTTTACATGTCTGTCATCTCGCTGTTTTGTCTTACTTCACTCTGAGATCAGGGCATATGATGGACCCTGTTAAGTTCCTTAGCAAGGATACCCCACCCTCCAAACCAAAATTCATTTGCATGGAATTTATTTCCTTACTTTTTTTTTTTTTTCTTCTTTTGTTTGAAAGAGATTGTCATTTCCATTTAAAAAAATTTTTTTTAATCGAGGCATTAATGTTGTGCTGCCGCCAAAATGAAAACTTTGTTCTCTACTTAACCAGCTGGGACGGCCGTCGTAGAAGCCTTGCTGTACGACTCTGATTCCACTACCACCTCCATCGACGATGCCGTACCGGAAGGGGTGAAGAAAAAGCCACAGAAAGAAGGAGGAAGAAAAGGAGGAGGGGGAGGGAAAAAGGGGGAAAGAGGTGCAGGGGGAGAAGGAGGAGGAGGAGGAGGAGATCGAGAAAAACAAAAGCTGCTGGTGCTGGTGTTGCCAGTGGTGGTGGTGGTGGTGGTGGTGCTGGTGTTGCCAGTGGGTCCTCCTTTGTTCAGGAAATTCTCAAGGGCACGGAGCTCTCTTCAGTGCCTTTCAAGGATATGTGCCAGAAGGTTGGCTCCCAGATTTTGGCGTCTCTCTCTCTCTCTCTCTCAGCTTCCATATCATGACATCATCATATTCATATTCCCACAGCCTAATCAGTGTTTCCGTGGGATTCGTTTATCTATAGCATGCACCGCTTCTTAATTCTATATTTTTTCTTTTTCTTTGTAAATCACACAATATGTGCCATTCTGCTTATGTTGCTGTGGGGGTGGGGGGGGGCTTCGTTTTCGGCTAGTGGTACAATTTGTATCTATAGGCTTTAATTTTGCTCTTTGGAGAGGACAGGAAATCATTTTTGGGGATTTTTTTGTTGTTGTTGCCTTAAGTAATCAATATGGTAAGAGAAAAGGGTCTAAAATTTTCAAAAGAACAATTTTAGTTTTGAATAATAATGAGTGAAATCCTAAATTCGCCATGCAGTGTAAGACTCAGCTTAAGTAGGAAAAATCTGTTTATATGTGCCATTGCATTCTTCCATTTCAAGCAAAATTCTTTATCCCATATTGTTCTGATGAAAACATATTTTATTTTATAAACGCCAAATTTTCGATTTTTTTGTATTTGTTAGATCTACTTTTTACATGAATTATGCATATCATCGAAATCTCGAGAGGGGTGGGGGTGGGGGGGGTTGGGGGGGGGGGGGGGGGGAGAAGGCAGGCTTGACACGTTTTTAAAGTTTCTTTTGTACTTACTACACTTTGAAAAAAAAAGTGTTCAAACTCGCCTCTGTAAAATTTGGTCCATGATACTGATAGCCTTATGCTAATTTCATTTTGAAGGGGAAAATGTTCTTTCTATCACATCTTCATCGCAAGATGTCACTATAGCTGATGTCACTTATATGTGGTTTAAACGATCAATTTCATCATATTAGGATGTAAGTTATCCAAAAATGATTTCAAATTGTCAAAAAACAAATTTAATTATACTAGGATGTAATTTATAAAAAAAATATTAATTGTCAGAAAACAAATTTAAGAAAATACACAGATACTTGTCTTTTTCCTATGTCGCAATAAATGCCTTTGTAAAAAATCTGTAAGTGCATTCAGACTGGAAATTAATTATGGTTGTTAACTTATATTAGCTCATGCCTTGACGTATACATTTTTCCGGTAATGTTTAGGAAATATCTGAGACTGAAAAACATAATGTCAGCATATTATGCACAGTGGCACATTTGGAATGTGAAAAATCAGGGGTTTTGACCATGTGGATTCTTCGTATATTTATTATCACTCTCATACCCGCTTTATGTACTGTATTGTTTGTTTGATATGATTCTAGATTTTGGGTGTTCTTCATACCGCATTGACCTCTCTGCTTCGTTTTATTTCTGTACTGTTTTTGTTGCCATGAAGGAAAACATCCCCAAAGGAACATCAGTGTGAAAATTGCCTTCAACTCTAAAACTATAATTGATTAATTATTGTCTTTTAACATGATATTAATATTGTAAATATTGTACTCATACTTTTTCTATAGATCTATTTAGCTGTCAACTATTATCAAAATGGCATTCATTACAATTTTAGTGATAACTTAATGGATATTATGTGCATGAAAGCAGATGAAGAGTGCATGGGGGAAACAGTCACAGTCATATTGTCTCTGACCAGATGTCATGGTGACATTATAACATATCATACAAAGAGACCAATGATTGTACAAACCTCCTGAGTTTGTGCAAATGCAGTGATAGGTGAACCATTAACATAACATAGGCATTGCATTTAATTGAAGCAATTTCAATCTATCTATCTACCTACCTATCTATCTATCTATCTATCTATCTATATATATATATCTATATCCATCTATCTATCTATCTATCTATCTATCTATCTATCTATCTATCTATCTATCTATCTATCTATCTATCTATATATGTGTCTATCAATCTATATATCTATCTATCTATATGTCTATCTTCCTGTTTGTCTGTCTGTCTATCTATCTGTCTGTCTGTCTGTCTATCTATCTATCGATATATTGATCTGTTTGTTTGTCTGTCTGTTTATCTGTCTATCTATCTACCTATGCTCTATCAGACTGCCTATTTATCTGTCTATTAACCGATTTATCAATCTATTCATTTGTCATTTTATATAATGAAATCCATCAATCTGTTCCTTTATATTTGAAAATCTTTATTTGCTGAAACAGTCACCAAACTCCAAATTGGATCATAGAAATGTATGAGTCAACAACAGCATAAAACTTAAACTTCTTACGCGTAAACTGAAAAATGAAAACATACTGCAACACAACTTTAAAATTCAATTTCCTTTGAATTTTTGCTCTTTAATACTATGCCAGTTTTACCTGATGAACTCTTCATTTCACATTATTATTGCAAAATATCAATTCAACTTTTCCATCATGGATCACTCTTTTACGGTTTTCTACCCATCTTTTCCTCCCTCTGTTCCCTCCTTTCATGTCTCTGGATCCAAATGTATTCATTTGATTTTCTTTTCATTCCTTCAAAAGCTGTCATTCTCCCATCTTTCCCCAATACCTTACTCCTGTCCATGCCTCAAACCTTTGACCCCAATGTGCCTTTGTAATTATTGTCTCCCCTTGTGAATTTTCTCAGATTTATGTTCTCTTTTCTGTAGACTTCTCTGTCAACAATACTTCTGTTTTACAAGTCAGAATGATTTAAAAGCTAAAGAGAATCAATAACTTTAAAATTAATGTTAAGAGTTAGTGATGACAGGAATTTCAGCTTTGACAATAAATAATAAGGTAACATGAAAGTGAATCTACAGTGCGTTTGCCATAAATCAACAGACACTCTCAGCCTAGTTGCTTACAAATGCAAAACCAGCGAGAGGAAAAAATTGTAAGATCCTACGCCTTAGGGGTTATCAGTTCTTCAATAATCTTAAGATTAACAGTTTGGGCTTCACTAGCTTTTTTTTTAGCAAGTTTTTGTCATGTTTACCATTATAATTGTAAAAAAATACAATATTGGATCAGCATTGGTTTCTATTTGTTTTTAAAAAAATACAATATTGGATCAGCATTGGTTTCTATTTGTTTAAAAAAATACAATATTGGATCAGCATTGGTTTCTATTTGTTTAAAAACATACAATATTGGATCAGCATTGGTTTCTTGTGTAAGACCATTTGTTTTTTAAAAAATACCCGAAAAGATGAAAATGTTAATGACCTGAAAGAAACATCCATATCAATAATTTTTAAATCCTCTAAAACAATGTTAAATCCTTTGAATTAATTGTCATTGCCTTCAAATTAGTCGGGCAGTTGGTGGGAGTTGCTGATAGGTCCTTCTTCTTTCTCTTCACTCTTTCAATTCTCTTTTTCTTGCTATTTCCTCTTAAGGGGGAAGGGGAGGGGGGGGGGGGCATCTGAAGTGATTTTTTTTTGCTTTTGAGTTTAGGTTTTTGCTTTTAGTATGTACATGAGTAACTGTCAAAATACAATCATCCTATATCATTGAAAAAATTGTAGCATCCTTGGTTGCCATAGAAACGGCCGCCATCTTGGATTTTAACTCAATTTTCAAAATCTCTCTCCTCCCTTAGTTATGAACAAAATCACTCAAAACTTGTGCAGATCGTCTTTTCCATTCAATATCTAAAGACTTGTAGATAAATGATCGCTTTACTCGAATATGTAAAGAACCAAAAATCAACCTTTTGGTTCAAAACTCAAAACTCACCAGTACAGGTGCCGCCTCTCCCCCCCCCCCCCCCTCCCTTAATTCACCCTGAGATCACCACAGTGGTGGAATGGGTAAATTTCAATTAAACAAAAAAACAAATCAAATTAGATTTAATAATTTTTCACTTTATTATTTCACCCATTGAACAACGACAACGCATGAAGTCATTACCAGCTGCTCTGATCTTTGAAAACTGTGTTAACTGTCTGCGTTTGTACCCTATTGGAATTTTTAATGTATAATATGTAAAATGTGTAAATGTGTAAATGTTCAGCATATTGTTATCATCATATTACTACCTTTGACTATTGTGATTTGACACATGTACTTTAGCTGAATCTTTTTTGCACCTGTCGTATTGTTTTAGAAATCTATAATGATATTTATTTGTTTGCAACTAAACTGGGGAGAGATACGTGTGGATTGTTTATCTATATTTATTGCACATTTATATATCTTCAATCAATGAAGGCAGGGGGTCACCAATTTAGTTCAAAGAGGGCCAGGTAACTGAGAGCTGGAAAGCTATTTTAATCAATACTATACACTGAATACATAGAAAACGAAGACGACAGCTCTATTGATTCATCAACACACAAAATACAAAGTACACACACACACACATGAAGACAACAGCTCTATTGATTCATCAACACACAAAATACAAAGTACACACACACACACATGAAGACAACAGCTCTATTGATTCATCAACACACAAAATACAAAGATTCATACACAAAACACACACACATGAAGAGAACAAACACATAAAACATTTACCAAACAAGTTGTCAAATAAAATTATGTTGTAATAAGATAATTTCTCAATCTCCCTAACCAAGCTGCCAAAATAAAAAATAAAAATTAATTAGACTTCACGTATGGTGACATGGCAGAGAGGCAGAGAAACTGACCTCGCAAACTGTACTTTGGTGACCCCTAGATGACAGGAAATAGTTTTTACCGACGTTATTACACTCAATTCGTCGATGATGATGCTGCCATGTTTAACACTTATAATGGCATTATTTCATGATGCAGATCTAACTTTATGTATGAATATTTACAAAATGTATATTTGACTTTTCTAAAAGCTGTAATAGCGTTGCCATGAAATTATTTCTGAAACTAAAACAATTTGCTTTTTTTACAGCATGCCAAACATATAACCTTATGCTGAACATGTTTAAATTTGTATTTTCTCATTTACTACCATTTTCTTTCCAAGTGTCATGGTTGAGAACTTTGTGACAGTTTGTTTGGGGGTCTTGAAAAATAGTTTTTTGTTTATTTTATGAAGTTTTTCACTTTTTTTTAAAAGGGGAGGAGGATGTAGGCAGGGAGAAAGGAAATATATGAAAAAAAACCCTGAAAAATATAAGAGTTTTTATTTTTATATTTTTTGCTTACTTTGAATTAGTGAAATCAGTATAAGGGCAGGTCTTTAAAAAAACCATTCTCTCTTATCCCGGTTATAGCTTTTCCTGTGGTTCTTTCTTTTTTTTTTTTTTTTTTCCTTCTTTTTTTTGTTTGTTTAACTTTTTGATTGCACCAATTTGCACAGCTGTGTGTACCATGCGTCTTGCACCATGTTTTGCGTCTTGTAGAAAACAATTTTCTTTAGAATTTGTTATCATATTTTTTTCTGAAAGAAATATCATAGACGAAAATTTTTATTTAAATGTCTTATTACAAAAGGTACACTTAACATTGAGACATGCTCAGGTCTGAACAGGGTATGAGCCTTCTAGAAAAACGATTTAAGTTAATGTAGATATTTAAAGTAAAAGCTCTAGGCTGAATTTTCCCTCAAAGTAAGATGGAGTATTGACAGATATCGGCCGTGATGTATGAAAAGTCACAGAGATAGAGTGAAGTGTGCATAATACACACCTTTGGGTTTTCTGTTTAAATGAGACTCCACCTAATTTGGAAAATGTCATTTGTTTTCTGTTTAAATCAAACTCCACCTAATTTGGAAAATGTCATTTGTTTTCTGTTTAAATCAGACTCCACCTAATTTGGAAAATGTCATTTCTTTTCTGTTTAAATCAAACTCCACCTAATTTGGAAAATGTCATTTGTTTTTCTGTTTAAATCAAACTCCACCTAATTTGGAAAATGTCATTTGTTTTCTGTTTAAATCAAACTCCACCTAATTTGGAAAATGTCATTTGTTTTCTGTTTAAATCAGACTCCACCTAATTTGGAAAATGTCATTTGTTTTCTGTTACTTGAATAATGCCACATATAATGTCTTTTTCCTTTTTTTAAATTGTATTTTATAACGGTGACCAATTGTTTATAAGAATAACAACCAAATCATGCTATTGACAGGAAAGACAAATGTGAGAAAATTGAAACAAGCTTAAGAGCATTAATTGAAAGGGTGATTCTAAAAATTGACATTAAGAGGATCGTCACACTTTCTTAAAATATTCAATGAAAGGTAGTTGAAGAGCATATTATACAAAAGGCGAATAAAACTGTAAAAAATCAATTAATAAAGTTTATCGTTTTAAAGAGGTCTTAAATTAATGATGATGAATTAAGACAAGGAAAACATCTTCAACTACTCAAACAAAATATTTTTAAAAAGAAAAAGAAACCCCAAGCTAATAGTTTCCCTGTTGAAAAACAAAATCAAAAGACATTTCAACAACGGCATTTCATTTTTCTGTACGTACTTGTCCCAACAGTGGCTAGACAGATGAAGACAATCAACTACCAACTGTCGTCTCAACGTTGCCTGGAGGAAGGATGGACGCTGAGAGCGCCAAGCCCCTGGATCTGGATGACGCTGACGCAGATGTTTTCATACCTGAACCCCTGCACCCGGCCATGATCGCTACTGGGAAGGTGAATGTCTTGCATGGCGTCATATTGTAGCGTGCTCTCCTTTTCTATCTGTATTATATTATGCACAACTGCCAACTAGTATGTAAAAAAGCGTGTTTAGTATATTTTCTATCTGTATTATATTATGCACAGCTGCCAACTAGTATGTAAAAAGTATATTTTCTATCGTGTTTAGTATATTTTCTATCTGTATTAGCGTGTTTATTATTTTCTATCTGTATTATATTATGCACAGCTGCCAACTAGTATGTAAAAGCGTGTTTAGTATATTTTCTATCTGTATTATATTATGCACAGCTGCCAACTAGTATGTAAAAAGCGTGTTTAGTATATTTTCTATCTGTATTATATTATGCACAGCTGCCAACTAGTATGTAAAAAGCGTGTTTAGTATATTTTCTATCTGTATTATATTATGCACAGCTGCCAACGTGTTTAGTATGTAAAAAGCGTGTTTAGTATATTTTCTATCTGTATTATATTATGCACAGCTGCCAACTAGTATGTAAAAGCGTGTTTAGTATATTTTCTATCTGTATTATATTATGCACAGCTGCCAACTAGTATGTAAAAGCGTGTTTAGTATATTTTCTATCTGTATTATATTATGCACAGCTGCCAACGTGTTTAGTATATTTTCCTATCTGTATTATATTATGCAAGCTGCCAACTAGTATGTAAAAAGCGTGTTTAGTATATTTTCTATCTGTATTATATTATGCACAGCTGCCAACTAGTATGTAAAAGCGTGTTTAGTATATTTTCTATCTGTATTATATTATGCACAGCTGCCAACTAGTATGTAAAAAGCGTGTTTAGTATATTTTCTATCTGTATTATATTATGCACAGCTGCCAACTAGTATGTAAAAAGCGTGTTTAGTATATTTTCTATCTGTATTATATTATGCACAGCTGCCAACTAGTATGTAAAAAGCGTGTTTAGTATATTTTCTATCTGTATTATATTATGCACAGCTGCCAACTAGTATGTAAAAAGCGTGTTTAGTATACTATCTGTATTATATTATGCACAGCTGCCAACTAGTATGTAAGCGTGTTTAGTATATTTTCTATCTGTATTATATTATGCACAGCTGCCAACTAGTATGTAAAAAGCGTGTTTAGTATATTTTCTATCTGTATTATATTATGCACAGCTGCCAACTAGTATGTAAAAGCGTGTTTAGTATATTTTTCTATCTGTATTATATTATGCACAGCAGCTGCCAACTAGTATGTAAAAGCGTGTTTAGTATATTTTCTATCTGTATTATATTATGCACAGCTGCCAACTAGTATGTAAAAACGTGTTTAGTATATTTTCTATCTGTAAAAAGCGTGTTTAGTATATTTTCTATCTGTATTATATTATGCACAACTGCCAACTAGTATGTAAAAAGCTTATTTAGTATATTTTCTTGGCTTTGAGTACACAAGTCTGCATTTACCTTGAAAAGCCATGTATATGACGGTCAAGTATATTTTGTTTTTAAAGAAACCCGAAGTTCAATGCAGAGACCCAGAGAGATTGGGATGAAAGTCGGGAAATGCCGTTCTAAGGTTGCAAGACTACAAACTGTTGCACTTTGTCAGAAAGGCCCGTGATTGCGAGACTTTTTGTTATTTTCTTTTAAAGAGGGTTACTTCAAGTTGAATTATCAACATTTTTCTGAAATATTGCAACGGTTGTGCGAGTTAGAATTAGAAGTCTTTCGATTTGAAAAGGTTGGCAGCTATGAATATTCTGATCTGGTCATTCTGGCCACACGAGTTTTCATATTTTTGCGTGTTTTAGAAATCTATAATGAAAACAATAATAATTGATCTATTTCTTTGCAACTAAACTGGCAAGAGAGATAAGTGTGAATTGTTTATTATATTTATTTCATATTAATATCTTTCAACATTTAAAGAGAAAAGGGTTTCAATCAATACTATTTCTTTCAATGCGTCAGTGATGACAATCCGTAAATTGTTTTTGTTTTGAGGAATTTTTCTACCAAACATGATGATGTTTCCTCGTCTTTGGGTATAACTTTCAATTCCCGTAGCCACAATTTTAAATGGGTTTATAATTCATAAGTTGGAAAAGTATGGTTGATGCCTTCTTTCCACTCAAGTAACCAATTGTCATGTACTGACTTGATTCAATAGTCGCACTTTATATCATTCAGGGTATAACATGCTTGCGTTTATCTATACCCGTTCAGTGTATTAGTCATTTTGCAATTATCTTACTTCTAGTCACTTTACAGGGCTATTGATATTGTTTATCTAGCTTGTCAGCTATCTATCCATTGATTTCATTCTGCTCTTCATTTATGTATTTATTTAATTCAATTATATATTTTCTTTTATTAATTTATTTATTTTTCTATTTCATTTGTATTGTATTGTTTACACCTTGTCTGACATGATCCTTAATCTTTGATACACCTTTTCCCTCTTTAATTGATTATCAAATAATTCACATCGTATTCAAGTGCCTGTGTATGAAATCAGATTTTTATATGAAGAGCTGAGTGTCAATTTCTTTACAGACGTTTTTTGTTTCTTACATAACCGTTTGCTGGAGGGTCTGATTTGTTGTTTTTGCTATTGTTATTGTTGTTTTTGTTGTTGTTGCTGTTGTTGATGCTACTGTTATTGTTGTTTTTGCTGTTGTTGATGCTACTGTTATTGTTGTTGTTGCTGTTGCTGTTGTTGATGCTACTGTTATTGTTGTTGTTGCTGTTGTTGATGCTACTGTTATTGTTGTTGTTGCTGTTGTTGATGCTACTGTTGTTGTTGTTGCTGTTGTTGATGCTACTGTTATTGTTGTTGTTGCTGTTGTTGATGCTACTGTTATTGTTGTTGTTGCTGTTGTTGATGCTACTGATATTGTTGTTGTTGCTGTTGTTGATGCTACTGTTATTGTTGTTGTTGCTGTTGTTGATGCTACTGTTATTGTTATTGTTGTTGTTGCTGTTGTTGATGCTACTGTTATTGTTGTTGTTGCTGTTGTTGATGCTACTGTTATTGTTGTTGTTGCTGTTGTTGATGCTACTGTTATTGTTATTGTTGTTGTTGCTGTTGTTGATGCTACTGTTATTGTTGTTGTTGCTGTTGTTGATGCTACTGTTATTGTTGTTTTTGTTGTTGTTGCTGTTGTTGATGCTACTGTTATTGTTGTTTTTGTTGTTGTTGCTGTTGTTGATGCTACTGTTATTATTGTTGTTGCTGTTGTTGTTGATTGCTGTTATTGTTGATGTTGCTGTTGTTTGCTTGTTTTTGTTGTTGTTGCTGTTGTTGATGCTACTGTTATTGTTGTTGTTGCTGTTGTTGTTGATGCTACTGTTATTGTACTGTTATTGTTGTTGTTGCTGTTGTTGATGCTACTGTTATTGTTGTTGTTGTTGCTGTTGTTGATGCTACTGTTATTGTTGTTGATTACTGTTATTGTTGTTGTTGCTGTTGTTGATGCTACTGTTTGTTGTTATTGTTGTTGTTGCTGTTGTTGATGCTACTGTTATTGTTGTTGTTGCTGTTGTTGATGCTACTGTTATTGTTGTTTTTGTTGTTGTTGCTGTTGTTGATGCTGTTATTGTTGTTGTTGCTGTTGTTGATGCTACTGTTATTGTTGTTGTTGCTGTTGTTGATGCTACTGTTATTGTTGTTGTTGCTGTTGTTGATGCTTACTGTTATTGTTGTTGTTACATCTGTGTTCACCTTGCTATTTACTCTGAGATTATTGTTGTTGTTGCTGTTGTTGATGCTCAACTGTTATTGTTGTTGTTGCTGTTGTTGATGCTACTGTTATTTTGTTTTCCCAGATTGTTGTTGCAATTGTTGATGCTTTACTGTTATTGTTGTTGTTTGCTGTTGTTGATGCTACTGTTATTGTTGTCATTAAGCTGTTGTTGATGCTACTGTTGTTGTTGTTTAAAGCAAATCAATCTTCCTTTTCATTATTTGCTTTCTTTTTTACATCTGTCTCTCACCACTTGCTATTTACTCTGAGATCACCAGCCACTTCATATTAAATAGTGTTGTTAACAGGGTTGATTCCAATTTTCCAACATCTGTCCAATCCAATCCAAAACTCATCCAAAAAATTCAATCCAGGACGTCCACTCCAAGTTCCAATCAATACCAATCCAATTTTCCCAGATGGCAACTGGCAATCCAATCCAATTGTATCCTTTCCAATCCAATCCAATTTGTTTTAAGTTCATGAACTCCAAATTGATACTGAAACAGTTCTGAGATATCCAATCATGTCATTAAGAATCAATTCAATCCATCAATCAATCCAATCCAATCCAATTCAATGCAATCCAATCGTATTTAAACCAATTCGTAATCCAATCCTATCTAAACCAATCCAATTCAATTAAATCCAATCCCATCTAATCCAATCCAACTCAATCAAAACCCATTCAATGTAATCCAATCAATCTAATCCAGTCAATCTAATCCAGTCCAGTGCAAAACCACTCCAACCAATCCAATCCAATCAATCCAATCCAATCCAATCCAATCCAATCAATCCAATCCAGTCCAATCCAAAATCCAATCCAATCCAGTCCAATCTAATCCAATCCAATTCAATCCAATCCAGTCCAATCAATCTAATCTAAAATCCAATGTAATCCAATCCAGTCCCCAATCCAGTCCAATCAATCAATCCAATCAATCAATCCAGTCCAGTCCAATCCAATCCAATCCAATCCATCCAATCCAATCAATCCCAATCCAATCAATCAATCAGTCAATCCAATCAAAGTCCAATCCAATCCAATCCAATCCAATCCAGTCCAATCCAATCCAATCCAGTCAAATCCAATCAATCCAATCCAATCCAATCCAATCCAATCCAATCCAATCAATCCAATCCAATCCAGTCAATCCAATCCAATCAATCCAATCAATCCAATCCAATCCAATCCAATCCAATCCAATCCAATCCAATCAATCAATCCAATCCAATCAATCAATCAATCAATCCAATCCAATCCAGTCCAATCCAATCCAATCCAATCAATCAATCCAATCAGTCCAATCCAATCAATCCAGTCCAATCCAATCCATCCAATCCAATCCAATCCATTCAATCCAATCCAATCAATCCAATCCAATCCAATCCAATCCAATCCAATCCAATCCAATCCAATCCAATCAATCCAATCCAATCCAATCCAATCTAATCAATCAATCCAATCCAATCCAATCCAATCTAATCCCAATCCAATCCAGTCCAATCCAATCCAATCCAATCAGTCCAGTCAATCAATCCAATCCAATCCAGTCAGTCCAATCTCCAATCTAATCCAATCCAATCAATCCAATCCAATCCAGTCCAGTCCAATCCAATCCAATCCAATCCAATCCAATCAATCTAATCCAGTCAGTCCAATCCAATCCAATCCAATCCAATCCAAATCAATCCATTCAGTCAATCTAATCAATCAATCCAATCCAATCCAATCCAATCCAATCCAATCAATCAATCCAATCCAATCCAATCCAATCCAATCAATCAATCCAATCCAGTCCAATCCAATCCAATCCAATCCAGTCAATCAATCCAATCCAGTCCAATCCAATCCAATCCAATCCAATCCAATCAATCCAATCTAAAGTCCAATCCAATCAGTCCAGTAATCCAATCCATCCAGTGTCCAGTCCAATCCAATCCAGTCCAATCCAATCAATCAATCCAATCCAATCCAATCCAATCAATCCAATCCAATCCAGTCCAGTCAATCAATCCAATCCAATCCAATCCAATCAATCCAATCCAATCCAATCCAATCAATCAATCAATCCAATCCAATCCAATCCAATCCAATCCAATCAGTCAATCCAATCCAATCAGTCCAATCCAATCTAATCCAGTCCAATCCAATCAATCCAATCAATCAATCCAATCCAATCCAGTCCAATCCAATCCAGTCAATCCAATCCAAATCCGATCCAATCCAATCAATCAATCCAATCAATCAATCCAATCAATTTAATCCAGTCAATCATCCAATCCAAAATCCAATCCCAATCAATCCAATCCAGTCCAATCCAATCCAATCCAATCTAATCAATCCAATCAATCCAGTCCAATCCAATCCAGTCAATCCAATCCCAATCCAATCCAATCCAATCCAAATCAATCCAGTCCAATCAATCAGTCCAATCCAATCCAATCCAGTCCAATCCAATCCAATCCAGTCCAGTCCAATCCAATCCAGTCAATCCAATCCAGTCCAATCAATCCAATCTAATCCAGTCCAATCCAGTCCAATCCAATCCAATCCAATCAATCAATCAATCCAATCAATCCAATCCAGACCAGTCCAATCCAGTCTAATCCAATCCAATCCAATCCAATCCAATCCAATCCAATCCAATCCAATCCAATCCAGTCCAGTCTAATCCAATCAGTCAATCCAATCCAATCCAATCCAATCCAATCCAATCTAATCCAATCCAATCCAATCCAATCCAATCCAATCCAATTTAATCCAGTCCAATCCAATCTAATCAGTCAATCCAATCCAATCTAATCCAAATCCAATCTAATCCAATCCAATCAATCCAATCCAATACAATCCAATCCAATCCAGTCCAATCCAATCCAATCCAGTCCAGTCCAATCCAATCCAATCCAGTCCAGTCCAATCCAATCCAGTCCAGTCCGATCCAGTCTAATCAATCAATCCAATCCAATCCAATCCAATCCAATCCAGTCCAATCCAATCCAATCCAATCAATCAATCCAATCCAGTCCAATCCAATCCAATCCAGCCCAATCCAATCCAATCCAGTCTAATCCAATCCCAATCCAAACCAATCCAATCTAATCCAATCCAATTCCAATCCAATCCATTCCAATCCAATCCAATCAATCCAATCCAATCCAAATCTAATCTAATTTAATCTAATCTAATTCAATCCAATCCAATACAATCCAATCAATCCAGTCAGTCCAATCAATCCAGTCAGTCCAATCCAAGTCCAGTCCAATCCAGTCCAGTCGATCCGATCAATCCAATCCAATCAATCCAATCCAATCCAGTCAATCCAATCCAATCAATAATCAATCCAATCAATCCAGTCCAATCTAATTTCCAAATCTAATTCCAATCCAATCCATTCAATCAATCCAATCTAATCCAATCCAATCCAAATCTTAATCCAGTCCAATCGAATCAAATCAAATCAATCCAATCTCCAATCCTATCAATCTAATCAATCCAATCTAATCTAATCTAATCTAATTTTTAATCTAATCAATCAATCAATCAATCCAATCTAATCCAATCCTAATCCAATCTAATCTAATCTAATCTAATCTAATCTAATTTAATCTAATCTAATCTAATCTAATCAATCCAATCCAATCCAGTCCCAATCCAATCCTTAACAATCATCAAGCTATCCATCAGGAAACCTTGCCATTGTCATCACGAGTGTCTCCCTGGGCCAGTACACCTACATAGTGCGGGACGATAGCACCGGATCCCGAAATCTTGGGCGTCTTTGAACCAACGGGATATGGATGTTGTTACTTTGCCAACGGAAAAAATTAGGTTTGTTTGCATATTATGTGGAAAACTGTCAAATGAAAAAAAAAAGAAAGAGATCAAGAATTCCTACACACAGGTTGTCTTGAATTCACCTATTTTTTTCTTTTCTTTTCCCCTCCCCCTTTTTTTTTCTTTCTTTTGGTTATGATGAGAGATATGGAACTGTGGTAGGTTAGGGTTTTCATTACTTTACACCTTACATGCAGTTTACCACTCAACCATGACGCCGATGGCAGAGTGGTTAGGCTGCTGGACTTGTAGTCAAAGAGGTCATTGGTTTTGAATCCTACCAAAGCTAGATGTGACGTTGTGTTCATTAGGAACATGAGGTCATTGGTTTGAATCCTACCAAAGCTAGATGTGACGTTGTGTTCCTTGGGAACATGAGGTCATTGGTTTGAATCCTACCAAAGCTAGATGTGACGTTGTGTTCCTTGGGAACATGAGGTCATTGGTTCGAATACTACCAAAGCTAGATGTGACGTTGTGCTCCTTGGGAAAAACACTTGGCATGCTCTATCCCCACTCAGCCCCAGGTGCAAATGGATTCGAGGTTGAGAGTAAAAATCTCGTCCTGTCCAGAAGGGGATTATTATCACCTGTTCCACTTCATGCTACAGAAACCAGGATAAGCTCCAGCTCTATGGGCCGTAACAGGCTTAGTGGAACTTTTTATACTCATCACAGACATAATGTTAACTCCATTTATGCAGCAGATTCCATTTAGTTGAAACACATGGACAAATAACAATATTTTGATCATAGAAATATTGAGTTAATGAATAATCCATTTATTCACAAAAAAAAGAATAAAATCTGAAGTTTCGTGTATAGATTTTTACAAGTTTTCTGCAAACCGTTAGTGATACATAGGATACAAGTCTCTCAGGCATGTCACGCCATGTTGTTATTTTTTGATGATGAAATAGATTATGATGTTTTATTCTCCATAAAAGGTTGAACTATGACCAAATGGGAGGCTTAGAGCTGGACATCAGTGGAAGCCGAAGACGAGTTTGGAGTTGGAGAGACCAAAGAGACCCACGTTCACGCTCCTCCTTTCCAGCCCATCGTGTTTGGAATGAACCGCTTCCTTGGGATCCGGTTTATGGCGCAGGAAAGCATCGCGTTGACCTTGACCGGAAGGAAGAGAAGTTGCCGCTTCAACGTTGGTGCCAAACTCAAGGTGAGACGCTTGATGTCTTTCAGGAGGTTCCTTGGAAACACTTGTTGATTTTTGATTTTTTTTTTGGCCGTGGCTGGTTTTGTTTGGGGTTTCTAATTTGGCTTACGTTTACTCTTTGTTTTCTTTTTTTAGCACAGTCCATTTTTTTTAGTTTAGTCCATTTTTTAGTTTAGTCCATTTTTTTTAGTTTAGTCATTTTTTTCTCACCCCATTGTTCCTTTCAGATTCAATGGTGAGATTGCATGATTTTAAAAAATTGCTCTCACAATCTAGCTAGTGTTTCAGATTGTTATCTGCTCGCCATTATTATGTAAGAATATAAAGAGGCTGAAAGATATCATCGGTGAAACTGTCTAAGTGTGCAAGTCCATGATATATGGAATATGAGATTTGTTATTTAACAGATCAAATACAAACTCATTACGCACACATTCCAAACGCAGATTTCCATATTTCGTCCCGTCTTGGAAACTCAAACCTCATAAGTCAAAGAGTGGACTTACATGTTAAAATCTTTCAAAAAGTTCAAGACTAGCTGTGTAAGTCTATTTTGTGCACAACTCATTATTTCTTTCCACTTACTCCATTCTACAGACTAAAATTGTCGTTAAATTAAGATTCAAGCAGCCTAGCACAGTGTTTGCAGCTCTTTTCGATGATCTGTTTCGTCTTTTTGCTTTTCCTGAAAAATTATGTCACGCAGACTTTTGTGCTTATGTCCCAGAACTTTAAAAAATCAAAACATTTTTACCTGCGTCTTGGACGGAGACCACTATATAGTGTCTAGCAGGCAGATCTGCTTTGTGTAACTCAAGAAATAAAAAAATCAGTGAATGAAGCAGGAGGCACATATATATATATATATATATATATATATATATAGATAGATACATAATATAAAGACATTGAGCCGGTTTTCTTGACTTTCTTTACCTACAATTAATACATGCATGGCAGTGACAGTGTTTCACCATTAAAATCTCTCTATGCAAGTTTTGATTGATCTGATAAACTGACATTGTCTGTGCTCCTTTCCCTTTCCAGATGATTGCACCCGAAAATCTCCAACCAAAGACCATTGATGAGATCCAGCTGTACATAGACGAACGCAAAGTCCGTGTCGAGTACGTGCCTTTCTGTTGGGTTTTTTTTGGATTAGAAATTACTGTATAAACATCCAGATGGAAGAGGAGGGAGAAGGGGGGGGCGGCGTTTAATTAGGGATAGAAAATATCAGAAATCTATTAAAGCCAAATCATCACATTCATCACATGCCTACAAGTACAATGCTCGCCATGCGTAATGATAATAATTTTCAAGCCTCACATCCATCCCAGCTTGTCAAGGCTTTGCATATTATTGTATTTTCAAATGAAAATTGTTTTGGTAAAACTAATCTGTAATTGTATCTAGATCTCGGTTATTAATGTAGATCCAGATATGTGTAATGGTGTGCTGGTGTAATGCTGTGCTGGTGTAATGGTGTGCTGGTGTAATGGTGTGCTGGTGTAATGGTGTGCTGGTATGCTGGTGTAATGGTGTGCTGGTGTAATGGTGTGCTGGTATGCTGGTGTAATGGTGTGCTGATGTAATGGTGTGCTGGTGTAATGGTGTGCTGGTGTAATGTTGTGATGGTGTAATGTTGTGATGGTGTAATGGTGTGATGGTGTGCTGGTGTAATGGTTTGCTGGTATGCTGGTGTAATGGTGTGCTGGTGTAATGGTGTGCTGGTGTAATGGTGTGCTGGTGTAATGGTGTGATGGTGTAATGGTGTGATGGTGTGCTGTTGTGCTGGTGTAATGGTGTGCTGGTGTAATGGTGTGCTGGTGTAATGGTGTGCTGGTGTAATGGTGTGATGGTGTAATGGTGTGATGGTGTGCTGGTGTAATGGTGTAATGGTGTGCTGGTGTAATGGTGTGATGGTGTGCTGTTGTGCTGGTGTAATGGTGTGCTGGTGTAATGGTGTGATGGTGTAATGGTGTGCTGGTGTAATGGTGTGCTGGTGTAATGGTGTGATGGTGTAATGGTGTGATGGTGTAATGGTGGTGTGATGGTGTAATGGTGTGCTGGTGTAATGGGTGTGCTGGTGTAATGGTGTGCTGTAAGTAAAAAATGGTTCTGGTATGGTAGTGAGTGAGGGTGGGGTGGGGGAGTGAGGGCATTTATGAAAGATAGGGAGTGGGGGGGGGTGGGAAAAGGGTGGGGGAGGGGTTCATGAGAAAGAATAGGGGTGGGAGGGGGAGGGGATTCATGAGAAAGAATAGGGGGCGGGGGAGGGGTTCAGTGAAGGAATAGGGGGTGGGGAGGGGTTCATGAGAAAGAATAAGGGGGGGAGGGGGTTCATGAGAAAGAATAGGGGTGGGGAGGGGTTCATGAGAAAGAATAAGGGGGTGGGGGGGGGGGGGTTCATGAGAAAGAATAGGGGGGTGGGGGGGGAGGAAAGAATAAGGGGTGGGAGGGGGTTCATGAGAAAGAATAGGGGGTGGGGAGGGGTTCATGAGAAAGAATAGGGGTGGGGAGGGGTTCATGAGAAAGAATAGGGGTGGGGAGGGGTTCATGAGCAAAATTGCACAGCATCTAACTCTAAATTTGCCCATGCAATGATAGAAGGGCTTAGAGTTTTTTTGTTTCTTTGGAATTGTCCCTGTCCTCCACATGATGACCTAAGAGTGAATTTAGGGGAAACAGGGAGGTGGAAAGACATGGGACAGAAGGAAAGGAGAGCGGATGGATGCCAATGTGAAGGTCACTGGTTCGAATGTGAAGGTCACTCTTTTGACTGTGAAGGTCACTGGTTCGAATGTGAAGGTCACTGGTTGAATGTGAAGGTCACTGGTTCGATTCTATCCGTGTCTATTATCATTTTCTATGCGTTCTCCCGTCTGTTTCCCTCATCTTCATCCCTATAGGGCTCTTTCATTTTCTATCGTTCTCCCGTCTGTTTCTCTCATCTTTATCCCTAGGGCTCTTTCATTTTCTATGCGTTCTCCCTGTCTGTTTCTCTCATCTTCATCCCTATAGGGCTCTTTCATTTTCTATGCGTTCTCCCGTCTGTTTCTCTCATCTTCATCCCTATGGGGCTCTTTCATTTTATATGCGTTCTCCGTCTGTTTCCCTCATCTTCATCCCTATAGGGCTCTTCCATCTATTTTCATCATGTCTATGTTTATTTTATTTATTTTTGTAGACATCGCACTTATTGTTATTGTTAATAAAAAAGGAAATTTGAGAAATTGCTAAGAGCGTGTAAAAGAATACAGCCTGATTTGTAACTAATGATTATAAACACACTCTAGGAAATACCAATACCAACATGAACCAATTGCAATGGATACTTTTAAAGAACATAGAGCCGGAAATAAATTGATATTTTCTTTAAGGCTATAAATGGCCAACTGTTTAGTCCATTAGATCATCTTAAATTTAATACAAGAAAAATCAGATCAGACTGTCAAATATTACATGATTCCATCTTCAAACATTGATTGCCACCTCCACTGATTTCATCCTCGTACAGTAAGGCTGTGGAATGGACTGCCAACAGAAATAAAACAGCAATAGCACTAAAGACATTAAAAACAGAATTAAGCACATTACTCTAAAACCAAAATTGGATTCATATTTATTTTGAGTTAAATCAAATCCACACGTGCTGACAGTAATGCTCAAGAATTGAGTTGGTCATTATTATGAAGAAGAAGAAGAAGGAGGAGAAGGGAAGAAGAGGTCGATTTTGCTTCTCTTTGATCATATTGGTTATCACAATGTAACAAATCTATTTAAAGCAAGTGTCTATAAAATCTTGCTCCAAATAGATTTTGTATCTATTATGATAAAAATATTACCCAAAGAGAAGCCAAATAACGAAGAAAAAAATCGGCTATTCCCTTTTTTGTTTTTGTATTTACACATGGATCGGATATCGATTTGCAATGATGATTTATCGTATTATGACTTTGTATCTCCCCAGTCATATTTTAAACAAGGTGTCAACGCTTCTGAAGTTCCCCAAGTCCCCGAAAGTCGACCGAATTCTGCCTCAGATTGTCTTTGAGATCACGACAGCAAAAGATAGAAAAGCTGAAAGACGAGTATGTGTCCACCATGCAGGCACAAACCTCAAACAAAAAGTCCAAGAAGAGAGTCAAGTCTTCGCGGCTATCTCCCATACCTTGGTCATCTCAGTCAACTAGCCACCACCACCGCCCCCTCCCATCACTCCCTCTGCACCCCTCCAGTCATCATTTTTTCTTCTTCCATTGTTTGAAATGTCTTTGAAATTTTGTTTTTATTTCCCATTTGGTTTAGTTTTGAGAATTTTTTGGTAGCTGTTTTGAATTTTTTTGAATGACACGCTATCAGGCAATGTATGAGTTGAGTGCATGTCGTTGAAGTGATTGTGTAAGATTTAATTAAATTTTTCATTGTAATCAAATTATTAGAGTTAAAGTTGAGATGCAATCTTTGACGGAAATAGAATAATAATTAGTATATTGTTTTTTTGTTTTTTTTTAAATTTTTATGGTGTCAGTGGCCGAGTGGTTAGGCTGCTGGACTTAGGGACCTTGAGGTTCGAGTTGGAATCCTGGCAAAGCTAGACCCGACGTTGTCTTCCTTGGGAGTAAAAACCTGCGTCACACTAGCATCCTGGCCAGGAGGTGATTATTGTCACCTATTCTGATTCATGCAACAGAAACTAGCATGGCCTTATTTATTATCGTTCGGGTGCCGGTGCTCCAGCGATCAGGTCGCCAGACTAAGGATCATGAGGTCCAGGGTGCAAATACTAGCAATGCTAGGTTTGACACTTAACATGCAGCTTCCCATTCAACCCAGGTGCAAATAGGTACCAGCATGAGCTATGGAGTAAATCCTGTCACAGACTAGTGTCATGGCCACAGTGCACTATATTATCACCTCATTCAGCTTCAAGCTGTAGAAACCAGAATGAACTCCGATCTTAAATGAACTTTATTTTGCTTTTTTCCTTTTAATGCATTGGTAGCTGACCACTCAAACTTAGGCTCATGTTATTTGCTACTGGAACTTATACCATGATTTCTTGCAGTAACAGACTGCAAATATTTTTGTCTGGATATCAATTAACCCTTTGAACCCGAAAATGACCTTATTATTGCGAGCTTTTTTGTTTCTATATATCAAACACATTGTATAGGTCACTGCGTCATTTATTTTGGTTGTATTCTTCAATGTCTCGAGATAACCCTAAATGTCACAAGTGTCTTTGTTCCTGTGAAAGTCACAGGAGGGTACTACGTCATTTCTTCTGGTTGTATTCTATATTTAGATTGACCAGTCAGCACGAGATGTGCAGACATGTGCTTATTATGCTCAGGAGCTCAGGCGTAGGGAAAAGTAAGGCTTAGGGGGTCAAGGTTCAAAGGGTTAAATCATATTTTTTTTAAAAAAATTAAGATGTCAGTACTTAAACGGATGAATGGAAAGTATGAGTTTTATATTAGAAAACATATATATGTTTTGGCATATGTTTATCAATGATCCTTCTCTGCACAGCTAAGGCTTGCACTCCAAGCCATGTTGGTTTGTTTTGGGTTTTTGTTTTTCTTGTGTTGCAATCAACATGTTTTTTTAATTTCCTGTTATTTAAATTATTTATTGATTAATTTTGTTGAAAATACTAATAAGATGATTAAATGGTTTTAAACTGCTGACAAATTGTGTCTTTGAATGTTGTGTGTTTTACTTGTCAGGACACACAGGCCATGGGCTCTGTATGTACAGTATTTCCGTGGTCATTCAAATTTTTATTTTAGAACCGGAGATTTATTTATATATTTACAATAAGCCGTAATAACTTTTTTTATGTATCTAAATCACTTTCATGAGAAACAGAAAATGTATACGGACCATATCATAAAGTATAAATACTGCTGATTTTAATGCAATCTGTTAAAATATTGTGTCAAAAAATGAAAATATGAGTTTTTGTCATAATGGAGAACCATGATGGAGACTTTCTGATTGTTGTATTGTATTTAAGGCAAAATTCAAAACTTGACATTTAAAACGAAACCTTTAGGTATTGCCATAAAAGTTCATGTTGTCTTCCGAATGCAATATATTCATGAAGACATAAAATGATATCTTATAGTTTATGAAAGAAGTAAATCGTTTCACAAACTTCATTGATGTTCCAGTCATGCAAGTTTTATGCTTACATCTATAAGCGTTCATTTTCTGTCCGTCACCAGATTTTACGCGCTGACCACATACAAATTATTTTTTAAAACTTGACCACATACAAATTTTTTTTTTTTCCTTCTGCCCAAACCGTCTTTGCATTTTATCCATTTGGTTTTTTGTTTTGTATTTCCTTTGGAGGAGGGCACTCACTTTTCTTTTGAGATGTGGGCAGTTGGGGGGAGTTTCTGGTAGGTCCTACTTATATCTTTTCCTTCTTCCACTTATCTTTCCGTATTTCTTTTTTCCTCTTAATTCACCATGAGATCACTGCAATGGTGGACAGGTTAAATCTAGATGAACAAAGAAAAAAAAAAAAATTGTTTGAGATTCACAACAAAGCTTTTTTCCAATGGGATTGTAAGATTTTAGTCTTTTTCTCAATACGTTTTTTTCTCCAATTACTAGGACTTTTTTTAAATTCTATCACTTTGTCATCAAACCATTTCAAGCCAAATGTACATTAAAAACTAGTGTAGTTTAGTCAATATTTTTATGATCTGAAGACCCCCGAGGGAAAACAGATCAGAATGCATTGAATGGGAAGGTGTTTGGCAAGCTTATCATGACATGTGACAAAATCGTGTAGTCCAAATCTTGCTAAAAATGTGTTTGTTTGTATTCAATGAGTCAAGTCTCTCTCCAATGTGTTTGTTTGTACTCAGTGAGTGAAGTCTCTCTCCAATGTATTTGTTTGTACTCAGTGAGTGAAGTCTCTCTCCAATGTATTTGTTTGTACTCAGTGAGTGAAGTCTCTCTCCAATGTATTTGTTTGTATTCAATTGAAGTCTCTCTCCAATGTATTTGTTTGTATTCAATGAGTCAAGTCTCTTCCAATGTGTTTGTTTTTACTCAGTGAGTGAATCCTCTCCAATGTGTTTGTTTGTACTCAAATGAGTGAAGTCTCTCTCCAATCTTTTTGTTTGTACTCAAATGAGTGAAGTCTCTCTCCAATGTGTTTGTTTGTACTCAGTGAGTGAATCCTCTCTCCAATGTGTTTGTTTGTACTCAGTGAGTGAATCCTCTCTCCAATGTGTTTGTTTGTATTCAATGAGTGAAGTCTCTCTCCAATGTGTTTGTTTGTACTCAGTGAGTGAATCCTCTCTCCAATGTGTTTGTTTGTATTCAATGAGTCAAGTCTCTCCAATGTGTTTGTTTGTACTCAGTGAGTGAATCCTCTCTCCAATGTGTTTGTTTGTACTCAGTGAGTGAATCCTCTCTCCAATGTCCTTTCCAATGTTTTTGTTTGTACTCAGTGAGTGAATCTCTCTCCAATGTGTTTTTGTTTTTTTGTAAAAGTCTCTCTCCAGTACTGAGTGAATCCTCTCTCCAATGTGTTTGTTTGTACTCAGTGAGTGAATCCTCTCTCCAATGTGTTTGTTTGTACTCAGTGAGTGAATCCTCTCTCCAATGTGTTTGTTTTTACTCAAATGAGTGAAGCCTCTCTCCAATGTGTTTGTTTGTACTCAGTGAGTAAAGTCTCTCTCCAATGTGTTTGTTTGTCTCAGTGAGTGAATCCTCTCTCCAATGTGTTTGTTTGTACTCAGTGAGTAAAGTCTCTCCAATGTGTTTGTTTGTACTCAGTGAGTGAATCCTCTCTCCAATGTGTTTGTTTGTACTCAGTGAGTGAATCCTCTCTCCAATGTGTTTGTTTGTACTCAGTTAGTGAATCTCTCTCCAATGTGTTTGTTTGTACTCAGTGAGTGAATCCTCTCTCCAATGTGTTTGTTTGTACTCAGTGAGTGAATCCTCTCTCCAATGTGTTTGTTTTTACTCAAATGAGTGAAGTCTCTCTCCAATGAAACAGGTGACCTTGTTTCTTTCTCCTTCTTTCTGTGCCGCATCTGAGGCAGGCATTGGCGACCTTGGATCTCCATTCTTCTCTGTCCTTAGAGAATCTGATGAAGTTTTTGTTGTTGCTAATGTTTCTACTTGTGGCCCAGTTGTTAAGACATTTTATGTCTGTCGTTCTTTGTCTTCCTCTTCTTTTTTGTTCCCGAGATCTTATTATTATCTATTTTAATAACATACCTGAGATTTTTAAAAAGCAATTTTCCTATTAATTGATACATGACTAGACCATTTTCCCGCCTTGTTCTTTATTCCACATTTTGTATGACATGTACTTCTTCTACAGGCTTTAGGTTAAAAAATCTCCAAACTCACACATTTTGTATGACATGTACTTCTTCTACAGGCTTTAGGTTAAAATCTCCAAACTCACACACTTTTCATCAATTCAAGACAAAAATTGAAAAAGTTTGTATCTGAAGTATTCTTTTCACATAAAAAATGACTGCAGTTTATTCAGAATTGAGAGAGAAATGTGAATTTCTAAAAACATACAAATTTGTAAATTGATTTCTCATTTAACTAATTTTTTTTAAATAACAGGGGTAGGTCATGCAGGCAATAATTTGTTATTTTGTTTTTCTCAAAAATATTCCCACTTCTAAACCCATTAATTTTATATGCTCAGAAGACGAGATTGACAAAGTCCCAGTTTTAAAATAGGACGCTTCCTGTTTCTAGTAGTAGTCTTGTTACAAATCGTTGCCAATTGTACATGGCAAGAGAGATGAGTGCAGCAAGGTTGTACGTACATATGTGTGTAAATGCAATGCAAACATCACATGAAGATGAATTTGTTTATTAATGTTATTTATTGTTTTATCAGAAGCAACAGATTATGATTGATGATTATTTCAATGTTACTGCTGACTTGGTGGCGTCGGTGACTGAGTGGTTAGACTGTCGGACTGGGGATCATGAGGTCCTGGGTTCGAATCCTAGCACACCCAGGCCCGATGTTGTATTCCTTGAGAAAGACACTTAACACGCATTTTCCCACTCCAGCTAGGTGCGAAATGTGCGAATGGGTACAAGCACTAGCTTTTGGGAATAAAAACCTGCATCAGACTACCATCCTGTCCAGGAGGTGATTATTATCACCTGCCCCACTTTACGCTATTGAAACCGGATAAGCTCCGGCTCTATGGGCCGTAACGGCCTTGAAAGAATTTGACCTACTGCTGACTTGACTTTAATCCCAACTGTCTGCCACTGTTCTTGAGATTTTTCTTTTTTTTTAATAAATTTTTATGCCGACATATCTTTTCGTTATCTTTGATTTTTTTTTTATGCGAGAAGATTTATTATTTAACTTAACAAAGAATATAATAATCATAAGATTACATTTCAGGTGTGTTTGTTTTGTTTGTTTCATGAAGATTTACTTCAAACTCCATATCCAGTGATCCCAGGGCGAATTAAGAGGAAATAAGAAAATGAAAATGTGAAAGAGAGAAAGGACAGAAGAAGGACCTGCTGAAGCGGCTACTAGTTGCCCACTATCATTCAGAAAATTTTTGCTTGTTTCAGTGGAATTTACTCTGTCCACTATAAGCAGTGATCTCTGGGACTATTAATCCATGTTTTTCTTATTGTTTCAACTGCTAAGTTGCCAATAACAAGCCCTGAATAATAACGACATAACAAATCTAATTGTCTTTGCCTGAAGTGGTAAGTGCTCAGACAAGGGAGGTAAGAAGAATGATTCTTTCTTCTCTTTGCTTTCCATGTCTAGTATCCATGTGTGGACTTGAATGCAAATATTTTAAAATTTGTTACAATTTATCTCTAGGCGATTTCCATGCTACCTTCTTCAATCTATAGTTTTTACTTAGAGGAAGAGGAGGGGGATGGGGGTGTGCCCGGTAGTCCACAGGCAAGGTGTTGGCCTCCAAACCGAACGGTAATGGATTCAATCCCAAGATCAATACTATCAAATCCATCTAAAGTTCAAATCAAATAACTCAAACAATCCTCACTTTAAAAATCAACAAAATGCATCGACATTCTCTCTGTTACGAAAGTAAAAAAGGAGCAAGGCAATGACTTAAGATCTACAGGTTAAAATAGTCACTAGTAACACCACATTTCGATTAATAATTATAACAGAGCTATTTATCATACTCACAGTCAACAATCAATCAATGGATGAAGTAAATTCTAATGCGGGCTGACATGGGATCTTAACAAACTTTTTTCTCTCCTCATATCATGGTAACCCTGCTATTTGTAGTCGAAAACTAAGATGTTTCTAGAACGGAATTTCCATATTATCATTCTAAACATATGGACAAAGTTCTATAAGATTCTCTCCTTTTCAGATGGAAACGTATAAACAAATCGATACTAGGGCACACAAAAATGAATACGTCATAAACTCAACAGGCGTTTTCTGCACGCATAAATTCGATTACGTCATGGGCTTTTCCCCCACTAAGGGAATTAACGTTACGCTCACCTTGGTTAGACCTTCGAAAGCGAGATTGGTTTTTCTTGTTCTTGGATTTTTTGCCTTTGCGTCTCTGTCTTTTGTTGGCCGACTTTTGGGTCGTCCAGGTTTCTGTGTGGAAACAGGCACGTGCCAAGTGAGTGTGGTGGAGGTAACAACGAGCATGTCAAGTAATAGTGATGGGGCCACGACCTGCACAGCCAGTGGGAGATTTTATTGTTGATGATAATGGTGATTGAGTCTTATCACGTGAGTGTGATGGAGGCTGGGAAAACAGAAACTCATCTAATAATAGTGATAATGATGATGGTGATGATGATGATGATGATGATGATGATGATGATGATGATGGGGATGGCGTGGATGAAGATGAAAAGATTAGCAGCATAATGATACTGATGTTGTTCATGAGAGTAATGGGGTTCATGATGGTGGCGGTGGTGCTGGTGGTGATGATGATGATGATGATGATGAGGACCATGATGGGGATGAGGATGATGATGGTTGTGGTTGTGGTGATGATGATGATGATGATGATGATGATAATGAAGACAATGATGATATTGATGGTTGTGGTGGTGGTGGTTGTGGTGATGATGATGTAACCAGTCTTGTTACGTTACTTAATAGAAATAGAATCAGTCTTGTTACGTTACTTAATAGAAATAGAATCAGTCTTGTTACGTTACTTAATAGAAATAGAATCAGTCTTGTTACGTTACTTAATAGGAATAGAATCAGTCTTGGTACGTTACTTAATAGGAATAGAATCAGTCTTGGTACGTTACTTATCAACTATTTGAGAATATAAAATAAGGCAGAGATCACAATATGCCTGACATTTACGATAACAAGATCTGGGATCTCCTTGAGGCCTCTGAGAATCGAGACGCCCACTAACTATGATTTTGTCAAGCCAATCATCATGATAGTGCACTTAATGCCAGTCTTATTGGGTCATTTGCACGATTAGTTAGATTGACCGAGTTTACGATAAGAGTCAATAACTGTATTATAACCAACCCCCCCCCCCCACCAAAAAAAGCAGACAAAAACAGTTTTTTAAACTAGTTATGAGTTTGATTTTATACAAAACGAACGTAATATATATATATCAAAAAACAGAAGAATCAGTTTGTTGATTAATAAAATGATTTGATGATGATTGAATCCCCAAGATGTAGATTTAGATCTAGATATCTAGGCCTAGTGGATTCAGGTTAAAAAAATCAATCTGAATCAAAAACAGAAAATTTGATGATGATTGAATCCCAAGATGTAGATTTAGATCTAGATATCTAGGCCTAGTGGATTCAGGTTCAAATAATCAATCTGAATCAAAAAACAGAAAATCTGATGATGATTGAATCCCGCAAGATGTAGATTTAGATCTAGATATCTAGGTCATGGCTTCTAGATATAGATTGAAACTTTTCGATCTAGAGACAGTATTATTGATCGGGATACGAAATACATTAAAAACATTCCTATGAACTCTATCATTTGACATTGATATTCCTATGAACTCTATATATCAAAAAACAGAAAATTTGATGATGATTGAATCTATCAAGAATTCTATGATCTAGATATTGACATTGAATTAGTCCTATCAACTCTATCATTTGACATTGGATGTAGTCCTATCAACTCTATCATTTGACATTGGATGTAGTCCTAGTGGATTCATTCAAATAACAATCTGAATCCAAAAAACAGAAAATCTATCATTTGACATTGGATGTAGTCCTATGAACTCTATCATTTGACATTGTATGTATTCCTATGAACTCTATCATTTGACAATGAATGTATTCCTATGAACTCTATCATTTGACAATGAATGTAGTCCTATCAACTCTATCATTTGACATTGGATGTAGTCATATGAACTCTATCATATGACATTGTATGTAGTCCTATGAACTCTATCATTTGACATTGGATGTAGTCCTATGAACTCTATCATTTGACATTGGATGTAGTCCTAAGAACTCTATCATATGACATTGAATGTAGTCCTATGAACTCTATCATTTGACATTAAATGTAGTCCTATGAACTCTATCATTTGACATTGGATGTAGTCCTATGAACTCTATCATATGACATTGAATGTAGTCCTATGAACTCTATCATATGACATTGAATGTAGTCCTATGAACTCTATCATTTGACATTAAATGTAGTCCTATGAACTCTATCATTTGACATTGAATGTAGTCCTATGAACTCTATCATTTGACATTGGATGTAGTCCTATGAACTCTATCATTTGACATTGAATGTAGTCCTATGAACTCTATCATATGACATTAAATGTAGTCATATGAACTCTATCATTTGACATTGGATGTAGTCCTATGAACTCTATCATATGACATTGAATGTAGTCCTATGAACTCTATCATTTGACATTAAATGTAGTCATATGAACTCTATCATTTGACATTAAATGTAGTCCTATGAACTCTATCATATGACATTGAATGTAGTCCTATGAACTCTATCATATGACATTGGATGTAGTCCTATGAACTCTATCATTTGACATTGGATGTAGTCCTATGAACTCTATCATTTGACATTGGATGTAGTCATATGAACTCTATCATATGACATTGAATGTAGTCCTATGAACTCTATCATATGACATTGGATGTAGTCCTATGAACTCTATCATATGACATTGGATGTAGTCCTATGAACTCTATCATATGACATTAGATGTAGTCCTATGAACTCTATCATATGACATTGGATGTAGTCCTATGAACTCTATCATATGACATTGGATGTAGTCCTATGAACTCTATCATATGACATTAAATGCAGTCCTATGAACTCTATCATATGACATTGAATGTAGTCCTATGAACTCTATCATTTGACATTGAATGTAGTCCTATGAACTCTATCATATGACATTGGATGTAGTCCTATGAACTCTATCATGTGACATTGAATGTAGTCCTATGAACTCTATCATATGACATTGGATGTAGTCCTATGAACTCTATCATATGACATTGAATGTAGTCCTATGAACTCTATCATATGACATTGGATGTAGTCCTATGAACTCTATCATTTGACATTGAATGTAGTCCTGTGAACTCTATCATTTGACATTGAATGTAGTCCTATGAACTCTATCATTTGACATTGAATGTAGTCCTATGAACTCTATCATTTGACATTAAATGTAGTCCTATGAACTCTATCATTTGACATTAAATGTAGTCCTATGAACTCTATCATTTGACATTAAATGTAGTCCTATGAACTTTATCATTTGACATTAAATGTAGTCCTATCAACTCTATCATTTGACATTAAATGTAGTCCTATGAACTCTATCATATGACATTAAATGTAGTCCTATGAACTCTATCATTTGACATTAAATGTAGTCCTATGAACTCTATCATATGACATTAAATGTAGTCCTATGAACTCTATCATATGACATTGGATGTAGTCCTATGAACTCTATCATATGACATTAAATGTAGTCCTATGAACTCTATCATTTGACATTGAATGAATAGTCCTATGAACTCTATCATATGACATTGAATGTAGTCCTATGAACTCTATCATATGACATTGGATGTAGTCCTATGAACTCTATCATATGACATTGGATGTAGTCCTATGAACTCTATCATTTGACATTGGATGTAGTCCTATGAACTCTATCATTTGACATTGGATGTAGTCCTATGAACTCTATCATTTGACATTGGATGTAGTCCTATGAACTCTACCATTTGACATTGAATGTAGTCCTATGAACTCTATCATATGACATTAAATGTAGTCCTATGAACTCTATCATTTGACATTAAATGTAGTCCTATGAACTCTATCATATGACATTGAATGTAGTCCTATGAACTCTATCATATGACATTAAATGTAGTCATATGAACTCTATCATATGACATTAAATGTAGTCCTATGAACTCTATCATATGACATTGAATGTAGTCCTATGAACTCTATCATTTGACATTGAATGTAGTCCTATGAACTCTATCATTTGACATTAAATGTAGTCCTATGAACTCTCTCATATGACATTGGATGTAGTCCTATGAACTCTCTCATATCACATTAAATGTAGTCCTATGAACTCTATCATTTGACATTAAATGTAGTCCTATGAGCTCTATCATTTGACATTGGATGTAGTCCTATGAACTCTATCATTTGACATTAAATGTAGTCCTATGAACTCTATCATTTGACATTGAATGTAGTCCTATGAACTCTATCATTTGACATTGAATGTAGTCCTATGAACTCTATCATTTGACATTAAATGTAGTCCTATGAACTCTATCATTTGACATTGAATGTAGTCCTATGAACTCTATCATTTGACATTGGATGTAGTCCTATGAACTCTATCATATGACATTAAATGTAGTCCTATGAACTCTATCATTTGACATTAAATGTAGTCCTATGAACTCTATCATTTGACATTAAATGTAGTCCTATGAACTCTATCATTTGACATTAAATGTCAAGGAAAGGCGTCAATAACTAGGCATGAGGAAAAGGTGACGTCACCACGTCATTTATGTGGATTTATTGACCACTTGTGTTTAACATAGAAAGTAATGGGGATTTATTGACCACGTGTGTTTAACATAGAAAGCAATGGGGATTTATTGACCACTTGTGTTTAACATAGAAAGCAATGGGGATTTATTGACAACTTGTGTTTAACATAGAAAGCAATGGGGATTTATTGACCACTTGTGTTTAACATAGAAAGCAATGGGGATTTATTGACCACTTGTGTTCAACATAGAAAGCAATGGGGATTTATTGACCACTTGTGTTCAACATAGAAAGCAATGGGGATGTATTGACCACTTGTGTTCAACATAGAAAGCAATGGGGAAAGGGCTGGTATTGATGTTTTAATACATTGTTGACATCTGACCCAGAAAGCATGACGTTAATTTTAGGTCGCACACCCAGAAATCACGCGAGAAAGAACGTTCAGAGGGTAATGCAAATGCCTGAAAGAAACGAACCAGGATATCAATTGGACAGAGACGTTTACCGACTGCGCCAAGAACAGAACGAACCAGGACATCAATTGGACAGAGACGTTTACCGACTGCGCCAAGAACAGCACGAACCAGGATATCAATTGGACAGAGACGTTTACCGACTGCGCCAAGAATAGAATGAAATAGGATATCAATTGGACAGAGACGTTTACCGACTGCGCCAAGAACAGAATGAAATAGGATATTAGTTGGACAGAGACGTTTACAGTCTGCGTCAAGAACAGAACGAAACAGGATATTAGTTGGACAGAGACGTTTACACACTGCGCCAAGAACAGACGATGATAGAGTACAAGGAACCTGCGAAATTCCTGTACATGTACATCCGTGTTAAGACAAGCTAGCAAATTAAAGTCCTTAGATATTTGGGGTAGAATAGGAACAAAAACGTGGGGAGGGAGGGAGGAAGAGGGTAGGGGGGAGAAAAGGAGTGGGTGGGAGAAAAGGAGTGGGAGGGGTAAGAGCTGACGTACTCGAAACCCCGGGAAAATGTCACCTGTATACGTCACATGGTCATTGTTTAAGGATGCCACAAGTGGGGTTCCAGTTGTTGTTTAAAGATGCCACACGTGGGGTTCCAGTTGTTGTTTAAGGATATCACAAGTGGGGTTCCAGTTGTTGTTTAAGGATACCACAAGTGGGGTTCTAGTTGTTGTTTAAGGATATCACTAGTGGGGTTCCAGTTGTTGTTTAAGGATATCACAAGTGGGGTTCCAGTTGTTGTTTAAGGATATCACAAGTGGGGTTCCAGTTGTTGTTTAAAGATGCCACACGTGGGGTTCCAGTTGTTGTTTAAGGATATCGCAAGTGGGGTTCCAGTTGTTGTTTAAAGATATCACAAGTGGGGTTCCAGTTGTTGTTTAAGGATACCACAAGTGGGGTTCCAGTTGTTGTTTAAGGATACCACAAGTGGGGTTCCAGTTGTTGTTTAAATATATCACAAGTGGGGTTCCAGTTGTTGTTTAAGGAAATCACAAGTGGGGTTCTAGTTGTTGTTTAAAGATGCCACAAGTGGGGTTCCAGTTGTTGTTTAAAGATACCACAAGTGGGGTTCCAGTTGTTGTTTAAAGATATCACTAGTGGGGTTCCAGTTGTTGTTTAAAGATGCCACAAGTGGGGTTCCAGTTGTTGTTTAAAGATATCGCAAGTGGGGTTCCAGTTGTTGTTTAAAGATGCCACAAGTGGGGTTCCAGTTGTTGTTTAAGGATATCACAAGTGGGGTTCCAGTTGTTGTTTAAGGATATCACAAGTGGGGTTCCAGTTGTTGTTTAAGGATATCACAAGTGGGGTTCCAGTTGTTGTTTAAGGATATCACTAGTGGGGTTCCAGTTGTTGTTTAAAGATACCACATGTGGGGTTCCAGTTGTTGTTTCTTATAGCGACATACGGCTTGGTGGAGTGAAAGTCAAGACACCAGCGTTTGGTCAAAAATAATAATTAGTGATTGTCGTAAACAATTCCATGCAAAATATATAACTAAATTTCCAAATTAAACGAATTGAATCTCAAAGAGCCACGCCCTAAACAGTTCTGTTGGCGTTAAGCCATCGTTTCCATCGGGTGTGTGATCAAACAATGTCGATGGACACACAACGAATACATCTGAGAGCCGTCACATTACTATGAGCATGTCGGGGCCAGAGGCAAGGTGTCCCCCTCTCAACCTGAAGGCCATGAGCTCAAGCCCCGCCGACGGTTGAAAAGTTTTCTCGATTTTGTTCGGGAGTAAAATCTGCCCCTGGTCCAGGTAGGTGGATCGACACCTAGTCCCATCGGAGACGGACGATTAGAATGAGGTCCCGTGTGCAGATCACAACACTTGGTGCGTGTCAATGATCTTTTGACTGTTCACAAGGCAGTCCCGGCAAAATTAAAAAGCTCTACACACACACACACAAAAAAGAAAACAAACAAAAGCCAAAAACATCTTAGATCTAGTTGAGGACGTAGGTAGAATCAAATCAAATCAAATCAAATCAAAATTTTCCCAAACGCCCTTTACTTAGGAGAAACGTTGAAAGGGGAACAATCTAGAATCAACTTCGAAATAAATACTTCGAAACCTGGCAAGTAGTTAATAACAATAAGAAAAAAAAGAAAAGAAAGAGCGACACAAGACAGAGACAAAGAGAAGCTTACATCAAAAGAGAAACTATATCAATGGACATTTCTAATGCAAATGTAAACATAAAATCTTTATCGAATTTTTAACCATCTGCAGCAACGTACAGTGTCCTTTGAATCTAACCAGTAAATAGAATACTGTTATCCATAGTTTACATTGTGTATGAACGCTACTTCTACTGGGTGGCATGTCGGCGAAACATTACGCAATAGTCGCTATTCTGAAAAGCTCCCTTCTAAATAGACAAAGCTACAAACTAATAATTTCTCTGCTGCTTAATAGAAATATCACCACACAAAAACCCAACCCAACCCAAACTCAAATTAAACTGATAGACCGGACGCTTTCAATTTCGCGAAAAACTAACGGGAATGAGATATTGGATAATACCCTGATAAGAAGCAACTTCCCTAACTAACAACCATTGGATACACCCTCCACCCCTGCTCTCCCCATCCCCACCCCCACACCCTCTAATACGCCTACTATTCTCTTTCCTCTATCAGACATCAGGTATGATCAGAAACAATCAGAAAAACTATAACTTAGGTTGTAGGGAAATTATAACCTTAGGTTGTAGGGAAATAACCTTAGGTTGTAACCTTAGGTTGGGGAAACTATAACCTTAGGTTGTAGGGAAACTATAACCTTAGGTTGTAGGGAAACTATAACCTTAGGGGTTGTAGGGAAACTATAACCTTAGGTTGTAGGGAAACTATAACCTTAGGTTGTAGGGAAACTAGGGGAAACTATAACCTTAGGTTGTAGGAAACTATAACCTTAGGTTGTGTAGGGAAACTATAACCTTAGGTTGTAGGGAAACTATAACCTTAGGTTGTAGGGAAACTATAACCTTAGGTTGTAGGGAAACTATAACCTTAGGTTGTAGGGAAAAAACCTAGGTTGTAGGGAAACCTTAGGTTGTAGGGGAAACTATAACGTTGGGCTGTAGGGAAACTATAACCTTAGGTTGTAGGGGAAACTATAACCTTAGGTTGTAGGGAAACTATAACCTTAGGTTGTATAACCTTAGGTTGTAGGGAAACTATAACCTTAGTTGTAGGGAAACTATAACCTTAGGTTGTAGGGAAACTATAACCTTAGGTTTGTAGGGAAACTATAACCTTAGGTTGTAGGGAAACTATAACCTTTAGGTTTGAAACTATAACCTTAGGTTGTAGGGAAACTATAACCTTAGGTTTAGGGAAACTATAACCTTAGGTTGTAGGGAAACAATAACCTTAGGTTGTAGGGAAACAATAACCTTAGGTTTAGGTTGTAGGTTGTAGGGAAACTATAACCTTAGGTTGTAGGGAAACTATAACTTTAGGTTGTAGGGAAACTATAACCTTAGGTTGTAGGGAAACAATAACTTTAGGTTTAGGGAAACTATGTAGGTTGTAGGGAAACAATAACCTTAGGTTGTGGCTATTGACATCTCCTCAAAAACACCAACAAAAACAACACAAAACGACCCGTACAAGAGATAAAACTATTTCCCCGAGAAAGGTGGGGAGGGCGATAACAACATACTACTGAACACTCACTGGTAACACGGTAACACTCCACTGAAAGCCACTCGAGGAACACCAGGCCTTGTCCACTGAGCCTTTCGAGGAACACCAGGCCTATTGTCCACTGAAAGCCTTTCGAGGAACACCAGGCCTATTGTCCACTGAAAGCCTTTCGAGGAACACCAGGCTTATTGTCCACTGAAAGCCTTTCGAGGAACACCAGGCCTATTGTCCACTGAAAGCCTTTCGAGGAACACCAGGCCTATTGTCCACTGAAAGCATTTCGAGGAACACCAGGCGCATTGTATCAGGAAACGGACGACAAAGTGTAATTTCTTCAAAAAAATGGTTACGGCCCATAGATCCACAGTTTATCTCAGTTTCCATAGCGTGAAGGGCAAAAGAGTGATAATACATAGCCAATCTGACGCAGGTTTCACTAACCAGCTGATGTTGATACCCATTTGCAAATTGGTCAAGTCAAGAAATGTAGGCATATTTCCTAAGGAATAGCACATCTGATGCAATGTTGCCTGGATTTGAACCGAGGACATCATGATTGCATGTCAAGCAACCTGACCACTAGGCTATCGACACCATGTTGCATACTAATAGTAATAATAATAATAATAATAATAATAATAATAATAATAATAATAATAATAATAATAATAATAATAATAATAATAATAATAATAATAATAATAATAATAATAATAATAATAATAATAATAATAATAATAATAATAATAATAATAATTATAATAATAACAATAATAATAATGATGATGAAGATGATGATGGTGATGGTGATGATGATGATGATGATGATGATGATGATGATAATAATAATAATAACAATAATAACAATAATAATAATAATAATAATAATAATAATAATAATAATAATAATAATAATAATAATAATAATAATAATAATAATAATAATAATAATAATAATAATAATAATAACAATAATAATATATTTGCTGTGGTTAAATTTTCTCTAAACTTTCTCAGGAATTGTGTTGTTTGGTGAGAGTTTGTTTCGGCGCCAAAAAGCGCACTTGACTTATAACGAGGAAGAAAATGGTTGAGGCAGGATTTGACAGCAATCTTTCCGGACATGTGACCATTCATATCGGCTTTCTGAGAAATCATGACACGGCATGGCATTAGGATTTTGGTTTTCGTCTCACAAGCGGATGTTTGTTACAGACGAGTGGCCATTCAAGAAGGTCCACGACAGGGAATTCCACTGACGTCATCGAGTTGAACGTCTCTCATAAGGAGAGACAGAGAGAGAGAGACACACACAGAGAGAGAGAGAGAGAGAGAGAGAGAGAGAGAGAGAGAGAGAGAGAGAGAGAGAGAGAGAGAGAGAGAGAGAGAGAGAGAGAGAGAGAGAGAGAGAGAGAGAGAGAGAGAGAGAGAGAAAACACAGAGAGAGAGAGAGAGAGAGAGATCAGAGAGATTGAGATGCAACATGGAACGAGATAGAGCAAGAGAGAGACAGAGAGAGAGAGAGAGAGAGAGAGAGAGGAGAGAAAGAGAGAGAAGAGATCAGAGAGAGAGAGAGAGAGAGATGTTGAGAGAGAGAGAAAGAGAGAGGAGAGACAACAGGACGTTTATTTCCATGATGAATTCCAGAGAGTTTTCTTTTTTTTCTTTTTAAAGAGAGAGACGTGGGTGGATGAGTGAATCCAAGAGTTCAGAAAGAGGATTATTATCACACATTTGATTGCCTGATGCAACATGGAACGGGATAGAGCAAGACGCCAGTGCAGTTTTCACAGAGACCAGAGGAGACCACCATGTACCGGGGCTTTTCGTGGCTGTCTTCAGTAAGTCATCAGAGTGGACGAAGCCACAGATGTTTAGCTGTGTGTTAAACTCAGTGGTGGGTACAACAGGACGTTTATTTCCATGATGAATTCCAGTTTGTTTTCTTTTTTTTCTCAGGTTTTTTAAATTCCGACGTGGGTGGATGCAGTGAATCTCTTGCGTTATAGGTTTTGATAAAGCGCTGTGAACCCCGACTTTTTGCAGGTTTGGTGTGGGTTTTTGGCTGTTGGTTTTTCCCCGATTTTTTCGTTTGTTTGTTTTTGTTTTTTTGTTGTTTTTGTTGTTGTTGTTTTTTTTTCGGGTGGAGGGGGTATTTCGAAATGAATTATGAGAATCTGATAACTGTACAGTGCTTCTTTCGTTACATTGTAAAAAAGGCAAACTACACTATAAGATTAAGAATCTTTAAGGATAATATTCGCTTTTAATTAATGTTAATCCAGGTTGGCACTAAAAATTGTCCCTGTGCCATCTTGACGTTTTGCCCCCCACCCTCCCCCTCTCATCTCTCGTATCCATTTATATTGATACCAATCCTACCACGTCGAGTTCCTAAACGGCCACATGGCCTTTTTTTTATCCCGTATTCTATAACACAAATCGAAACACATGATAATAATCAGGACGCCAGTCTGACTCAGATTTTACTCCCAATTACCCATGTGCACCAGGGTCGAGTGGAGGCAGAATGCGTGTGATCTGATTCTAACACACCAGATACTTATTTTTTATTGCAAATTACTTCCTACATTTATAACTAGCCTTATTTAATCCAGCTTTGATCCATACTAACGTCCGTATTTTAAACATTCTAACAGACGTTTCAAATTACATTATTTTATTACATTCATTTTTACAACTAGATTTCTATCTGATTCTAATGTCTGTATTTTAAAGTTATAACTAGATTTTCAAGTGTTAACGTCTGATTCTAATGTCCGTATTTAAAAGTTATAACTAGATTACTATATGATTCTAATGTCCTTATTTTAAAATCATAACTAGATTTATATCTGATTCTAATGTCCGTATTTAAAACTTATAACTAGATTACTATATGATGTTAACGTCTGTATTTTAAAGTTATAACTAGATTACTATATGATTCTAATGTCCGTATTTTAAACTTATACTAACTAGATTACTATACTGATTCTAATGTCCGTATTTTAAACTTATAACTAGATTACTATATGATTCTAATGTCCGTATTTTAAACTTATAACTAGATTACTATATGATTCTAATGTCCGTATTTTAAACTAATGTTATTTTAATTATAACTAGATTACTATATGATTCTAATGTCCGTATTTTAAACTTATAACTAGATTACTATATGATTCTAATGTCCGTATTTTAAAGTTATAACTAGATTACTATATGATTCTAATCTGATTTTATTATTCCGTATGTTAAACTTATAACTAAATTACTATCTGATTCTAATGTTCGTATTTTGTCATAACAGATAACTAGATTTCTAATGTATGATTTTCTAATGATTCGGTATTTCTAAACTTATAACTAGATTTCTATCTGATTCTATTGTCCGTATTTTCAAACTTATAACTAGATTACTATATGATTCTAATGTCCGTATTTCAAACTTATAACTAGATTTCTATCTGATTCTAATGTCCGTATATCAAACTTATAACTAGATTTCTATCTGATTCTAATGTCCGTATTTCAAACTTATAACTAGATTTCTATTTGATTCTAATGTCCGTATTTCAAACTTATAACTAGATTTCTATCTGATTCTAATGTCCGTATTTCAAACTTATAACTAGATTTCTATATGATTCTAATGTCCGTATTTTAAACATATAACTAGATTTCTATCTGATTCTAATGTCCGTATTTCAAACTTATAACTAGATTTATATCTGATTCTAATGTCCGTATATCAAACTTATAACTAGATTTCTATCTGATTCTAATTCCGTATGTTAAACTTATAACTAGATTTCTATTTGATTCTATTGTCCGTATGTTAAACTTATAACTAGATTTCTATCTGATTCTAATGTCCGTATTTTCAAACTTATAACTAGATTTTATGATTCTAATGTGATTCTAATGTCCGTATTTCAAACTTATAACTAGATTTCTATCTGATTCTATTGTCCGTATGTTAAACTTATAACTAGATTTCTATCTGATTCTATTGTCCGTATGTTAAACTTATAACTAGATTTCTATTTGATTCTAATGTCCGTATATCAAACTTATAACTAGATTTCTATCTGATTCTAATGTCCGTATATCAAACTTATAACTACATTTCTATTTGATTCTAATGTCCGTATTTCAAACTTATAACTAGATTTCTATCTGATTCTAATGTCCGTATTTCAAACTTATAACTAGATTTCCTATTTGATTCTAATGTCCGTATTTAAACTTATAACTAGATTTCTATCTGATTCTAATGTCCGTATTTCAAACTTATAACTAGATTTTTTATCTGATTCTAATGTCCGTATTTCAAACTTATAACTAGATTTCTATCTGATTCTAATGTCCGTATTTAAACTTATAACTAGATTTCTATCTTATTCTAATATCCGTATGTTAAACTTATAACTAGATTTCTATCTGATTCTAATGTCCGTATGTTAAACTTATAACTAAATTTCTATCTCATTCTAATGTCCGTATGTTAAACTTATAACTAGATTTCTATCTGATTCTAATGTCCGTATTTCAAACTTATAACTAGATTTCTATCTGATTCTAATGTCTGTATTTCAAACTTATAACTAGATTTCTATCTGATTCTAATGTCTGTATTTCAAACTGATAACTAGATTTCTATCTCATTCTAATGTCTGTATTTCAAACTTGATAACTAGGTTTCTATCTGATTCTAATGTCTGTATTTCAAACTGATAACTAGATTTCTATCTGATTCTAATGTCTGTATTTCAAACTGATAACTAGATTTCTATCTGATTCTAATGTCTGTATTTCAAACTGATAACTAGATTTCTATCTGATTCTAATGTCTGTATTTCAAACTGATAACTAGATTTCTATCTGATTCTAATGTCTGTATTTCAAACTGATAACTAGATTTCTGTCTGATTCTAATGTCAGTATTTAAACTTATAAATAGATTTCTGTCTGATTTTAATGTCCGTATTTCAAACTTATAACTAGATTTCTATCTGATTCTAATGTCCGTATTTCAAACTTCAAATAACTAGATTTCTATCTGATTCTAATGTCCGTATTTCAAACTTATAACTAGATTTCTATCTGATTCTAATGTCCGTATGATAAACTCATAACTAGATTTCTGTCTGATTCTAATGTCCGTATTTCAAACTTATAACTAGATTTCTATCTGATTCTAATATCCGTATGTCAAACTTATAACTAGATTTCTATATGATTCTAATGTCCGTATGTTAAACTTATAACTATATTTCTATCTGACTCTAATGTCCGTATGTCAAACTTATAACTAGATTTCTATATGACTCTAATTTCCGTATTTCAAACTTGTAACTAGATTTCTATATGATTCTAATGTCCGTATGTCAAACATATAACTAGATTTCTATATGATTCTAATTTCCGTATTTCAAACTTATAACTAGATTTCTATATGATTCTAATATCCGTATGTTAAACTTAACTAGATTTACATCTGATTTTAATGTCCGTATGTCAAACTTATAACTAGATTTCTATATGATTCTAATTTCCCTATTTCAAACTTATAACTAGATTTCCATCTGATTCTAATGTCCGTATGTCAAGTTTATAACTAGATTTCCATCTGATTCTAATGTCCGTATGTCAAACTTATAACTAGATTTCCATCTGATTCTAATGTCCGTATTTCAAACATGTAACTAGATTTCCATCTGATTCTAATGTCCGTATGTCAAACTTATAACTAAATTTCCATCTGATTCTAATGTCCGTATGTCAAACTTATATCTAGATTTCCATCTGATTCTAATGTCCGTGTGTTAAACTTATATCTATATTTCCATCTGATTCTAATGTCCGTATGTCAAACTTATATCTAGATTTCCATCTGATTCTAATGTCCGTATGTCAAACTTATATCTAGATTTCCATCTGATTCTAATGTCCGTATTTCAAACTGATAACTAGATTTCTGTCTGATTTTATTGTCCGTATGTTAAACTTATAACTAGATTTATGCCTGATTCTAATGTCCGTATGTTAAACTTTAACTAGATTTCTATCTTATTCTAATGTCCGTATGATAAACTTATAATTAGATTTATGTCTGATCCTAATGTCCGTATTTCAACCTTTTAACGAAATTTCTATCTGATTCTAATGTCCGTATGATAAACTTATAACTAGATTTCTGTCTGATTCTAATGTCCGTATTTCAAACTTATAACTAGATTTCTATCTTATTCCGTATGTTAAACTTATAACTAAATTTCTATCTTATTCTAATGTCTGTATTTTAAACTTATAATTAGATTTCTATCTGATTCTAATGTCTGTATTTTAAACTGATAACTAGATTTCTGTCTGATTGTAATAACCGTATTTCAAATTGATAACTAAATTTCTATCTGATTGTAATGATTCTAATAACCCTATACTAAACTAATCACTGCATTTCTGTCTGGTTTGATTGTCGGTATGTGAAACTTATAACTAGACATATGTCTGATTCTAATATCCGTATTCCAACTTTTAATTAGATTTCTCTATGAATCTAATATCTTTTTGTCAAATTTATAAATACGTTTCTGTCTGGTTCTAATGTCTGTTTGCTAAACATATAAGTAATTGTCTGTTTTATTCTAATTATATCCGTATTTCAAATTGATAGCTAGATGTCTATCTGATTTGAATGTCCGTCTTTTAAACCCGTAACTAGATTTCTATCTGATTCCATTATCAGTATTGTCAAACTTATTATTATATTGTTTTTTTTGTGTTGTATGAGCATGTCAAACTTTAATAAATTTATTTGATTTCTTGCAGCCTGTTATATCAGCATATCAAACTTATAATCTTATTTATGTCTGATTTTATGTCTCTGTGTCAAACTTATTACTATAATTTTGTCTGAATCTGATATCAGTATGTTAAACGTATAACTGGACACATATTCTTCTCCTTCTCCTTCTCCTTTTCCTTCTCCCTTCTCCTCCTCCTCTGCCTCTTCCACCCCTCCTCCTTCTCCTTCTTATTCTCCTTCTCCTCCTTCGCCTTCTCCTCATTCTCGTCCTCCTCCTCCTCCTCCTCCTCCTTCGTCTTCTCTTCTTCTTAGTCAGCTTTCAAATAAATAAAAATTGTGTACTTTTTTAACTTTTTAGAGTGGCAATCGACCTTTCGAGAACACAAAAACATTCTATGTCCACTTGTGTTTAATGCACATCGAGTCGTAGGCGTCAGACATTTCCGGGGTGAACCGCTTATTGTTTAAATACTTATTCCGTTTTATCTTTTCTGCAACTTTAGATAGAAAAATAGATCTCACCATTAGATGTATGGCTTATTTCTTCTACTAGAACATGTGTGTATTCAACTCTTGGAAAACATATTGATATCTCTTTACAGTTGAACAGGATACAACAACAACAAAATACCAAAGAAGAAACGGAAAAAAAACAACAAATAAGAAGAAACAAAATACAAAAAAATTGCTCCAGTAGTTTCGAACCAGGGAATGACAGATTTTTATTCAAACCCTTTATTTATCAGACCACAAAGATTGCTTACTGAAGGGCATTCATTAAGGATCACTACTCGTATATAATGACTTAAGAGATGAGAATCTAATGCTAGATTTAGAGCTGTGTGTCAGATCTTTTGGTCAGTAATGTAAAATGCAATTCAAAAGTATTATGCTGACATACAAAACATGATATCAAAATCGAAGGTGGTTGAAGCCATCGACAGAACTTAGATCTGGATATATATTGCACCAGGTGACATACAAAACATGATATCAAAATCGAAGGTGGTTAAAGTGGTCGACAGAACTTAGATCTGGATACATATTGCACCAGGTGACATACAAAACATGATATCAAAAGAAATAGAACTCCACACGTGGTGATGTCAAAATGGAAGACGATTGACGCCGTTGAAGGAAAGTAGATCTAGATACATATACCTGTGTACCTGGTGAGTCACCGACATGTGTCACGCCTGGCATTCCAATTTCTTTAGGGAAAGGAATTATAGACTTACGCTCAATGCAACAGGAGTCACCCATGTTGTTCAATTGAGCAAATAGGGTAAATTTTCTTGCCCAAAGGAAAAGAAAACGAAATGCCTGAAGTGAGTCCTGAATCCAGTGCCTGTGGATCATAGTGCAGTGCCTTGTAACCACTGTATTCTTAATCACTGGATTCACACAGTGCAGTGCCTTGTAACCACTGGATTCACAGTGCAATGCCTTGTAACCACTGGATTCACAGTGCAATGCCTTGTAATCACTGGATTCACAGTGCAATGCCTTGTAATCACTGGATTCACAGTGCAGTGCCTTGTAATCACTGGATTCACAGTGCAATGCCTTGTAATCACTGTATCACAGTGCAGTGCCTTGTAACCACTGGATTCACATTGCAATGCCTTGTAATCACTGTATTCACAGTGCAGTGCCTTGTAATCACTGGATTCACAGTGCAATGCCTTGTAATCACTGGATTCACAGTGCAGTGCCTTGTAACCACTGGATTCACAGTGCAATGCCTTGTAATCACTGGATTCACAGTGCAATGCCTTGTAACCACTGGATTCACATTGCAATGCCTTGTAATCACTGGATTCACAGTGCAATGCCTTGTAATCACTGGATTCACAGTGCAATGCCTTGTAACCACTGGATTCACATTGCAATGCCTTGTAATCACTGGATTCACAGTGCAATGCCTTGTAACCACTGGATTCACATTGCAATGCCTTGTAACCACTGGATTCACAGTGCAATGCCTTGTAACCACTGGATTCACATTGCAATGCCTTGTAATCACTGGATTCACAGTGCAATGCCTTGTAACCACTGGATTCACATGAAGTGCAATGCCTTGTAATCACTGGATTCACAGTGCAATGCCTTGTAATCACTGGATTCACAGTGCAGTGCCTTGTAATCACTGGATTCACAGTGCAATGTCTTGTAATCACTGTATCACAGTGCAGTGCCTTGTAACCACTGTATCACAGTGCAATGTCTTGTAATCACTGGATTCACAGTGCAATGCCTTGTAACCACTGGATTCACAGTGGAATGCCTTGTAATCACTGGATTCACAGTGCAATGCCTTGTAACCACTGGATTCACAGTGCAATGCCTTGTAATCACTGGATTCACAGTGCAATGCCTTGTAACCACTGGATTCACAGTGCAATGCCTTGTAATCACTGGATTCACAGTGCAATGCCTTGTAACCACTGGATTCACAGTGCAATGTCTTGTAACCACTGTATCACAGTGCAGTGCCTTGTAACCACTGTATCACAGTGCAGTGCCTTGTAACAACTGTATCACAGTGAAGTGCCTTGTAACAACTGTATCACAGTGCAGTGCCTTGTAACAACTGTATCACAGTGCAGTGCCTTGTAACCACTGTATCACAGTGCAGTGCCTTGTATCCATTGGATTCACAGTGCAGTGCCTTGTAACCACTGTATTCACAGTGAAGTGTCTTGTAACCACTGTATTCACAGTGCAATGCCTTGTAACCACTGTATTCACAGTGAAGTGCCTTGTAACCACTGTATTCACAGTACAATGCCTTGTAACCACTGTATTCACAGTGAAGTGTCTTGTAACCACTGTATTCACAGTGCAATGCCTTGTAACCACTGTATTCTCAGTGAAGTGCCTTGTAACCACTGTATTCACAGTGCAATGCCTTGTAACCACTGTATTCACAGTGCAGTGTCTTGTAACCACTGGATTCACAGTGCAATGCCTTGTAACCACTGTATTCACAGTGAAGTGTCTTGTAACCACTGTATTCACAGTGCAATGCCTTGTAACCACTGTATTCACAGTGCAGTGCCTTGTAACCACTTTATCACAGTGAAGTGCCTTGTAACCACTGTATTCACAGTGCAAGTGCCTTGTAATCACTGTATTCACAGTGAAGTGCCTTGTAATCACTGTATTCACAGTGAAGTGCCTTGTAATCACTGTATTCACAGTGCAATGCCTTGTAACCACTGTATTCACAGTGAAGTGCCTTGTAACCACTGGATTCACAGTGCAGTGCCTTGTAACCACTGTATTCACAGTGCAGTGCCTTGTAACCACTGGATTCAGTGCAATGCCTTGTAACCACTGTCTTGTAACCACTGTATTCACAGTGAAGTGTCTTGTAATCACTGTATTCACAGTGAAGTGTCTTGTAATCACTGTATTCACAGTGAAGTGCCTTGTAATCACTGTATTCATTCACAGTGAATGCCTTGTAATCAGTGTGTCTTGTAACCACTGTATTCACAGTGAAGTGTCTTGTAATCACTGTATTCAATGGTTGAGACTTTATCTCGAGTCGAAACTTTTTCGAGTCGTTTGAGTAAAATATACCCCCGTGGTCCAGGTAGGTGGATTGACAGCTAATCCCATTGGAGACGGACGATAAGAAAGTCTTCGTGTGCAGACTACACTGTAAGCATGTTAAAGATCCCTTGGCTGTAAGGCAATCCGGCCAAAATTAAAAATGCTACCAAAAAACCACGAGATAATATTAGTTGTGGATGTGAGAAAATCAAATCAAATCAAATCAAATCAAATCATGGAACATTCTCCAAGTCACACAAGAATTTCACTATACGTTTTAGATGCCGTTTGAATGTTCTCCTGTATTCTCACAGGCAACGACCGGCTCGAGTGTGCTTGTCATGCATTTGACTTATTTTCACTTGTCTTGAACAGAAGCAAATTTCTTGAAATCACGGACCCACCGGATAATCGTTCCCTTGCCAGGTGCTTATTTATCCAACAGTCTTTATTTTGACGTTGAAATGTTTGCAAAATGAGACACGATCAGTCTCTCTCATTGGCTTTTGGGTGGATGTATTGACACACAACACATTTTAATACCCGTTGTTCTGTATTCCACTGCTACGTATTGAAAATGGTCACCAATCACGTTTGTTGTTGTTGTTGTTGCTGTTGTTGTTATTGTTGTGTTTTGTTTGTCTGTTTTTCTGTTGCTTTTTTTATGTTTCGTTTTTGCATTGTAATCTTGTTTATCTAGACCGAAATCCGAATGAATTTACTGATGTGGAATGTGGTGTTTATTTACGGCGTTATTCTAGCTCAACGCCGTCGGCTACGATAGTTGCATTTCTTTGAATGTCTTGATTGTTGTGTCACCTGGTATAATATCTAGATCTACAGCTAGTTGGCACTGGTCACCCTTCCCTGGCGAGCCGATGGGTGCCGACGCGCAGGTAACGAATTCAATTTAGAGGGATTACAAGGTTCACTAGTTAGATTTCCGGAATCGCCTAAAAGAAGTAAAGCTAGAGCCATGCTTTTTTTACACCAAATAAAGCATCCATTTTTAAGGGGGAATGGGGTGGGGGAGGACTTCCTAGAGAGTTGCATTACCGTGACTTTACCGTAACTTTACCGTGACCTTACTGTGACTTTACCATGACTTTACCGTGACGTTACTATGGTACGTAAAATAGATGAGTTTGTGACATCACAACGGCCATGATAACAACAATGGAACTTGGTCGATATGTTTTTTAGCCATGATTTATTATGACTTTTTAAAAGGGTTAAAGGTTTCAGTTGCTTTGAAACACTACATAATTCATTTGGGACAACTGCTCCATCAACATCTTAAATCAATTTCTGGTTTGGTGAGCCTAAAATCAAAGATGATGACCGTGACGGCAGACCTTTAAAGTGTTGTTACTGAAAAGTCAGTGTCTGCCGCAAAAGCTATGATCGAGAATGATGCACAAATAACCTATCATAAGGTAGAGCATTCTTTGAGATCGAGAATCATGCACAAATAACCTATCATAAGATAGAGCATTATTTGAGATCGACAATGATGCACGAATAACCTATCATAAGATAGCGCATTCTTTGAGATCGAGAATGATGCACTGAATAATCTATCATAAGATAGAGCAGTCTTTGAGTATTTAATCGTATAGTGTCTGGACGATGCTGCCCGAATGCTTACATGTCCACGAGGTGTGAGCTCGATGGGTGACACTTCAACTCACTGATGAACACAAACAACAAATGGTTGAATGTTGCTCAATTACGTTGCAACGATTTGACGAAAGTCGAGCTAGAAACATTGAAAACATCGTGGGTGGTGATGAAACATGAGACGGTACATTTATGACCCTGAAACGAAGCGCTAAATTAGAATTATTTGGCTCTTTCCTGGCGAGACACTTCCTCTGACATTCAAAAGATCATTAAGTGTTGGAAAGCAAATGGTGGCCAGTATGGGGACGGGGGGTGGGGGGTGGGGTTCAGTTTAAGAGACCACATGGCCACTGTACCCCACAAACACCACATGGCCACTGTACCCCACAAACACCACATGGCCACTGTACCCCACAAAGACCACATGGCCACTGTACCCCACAAAACCACATGGCCACTGTACCCCTCAAAATCCACATGGCCACTGTACTCCACAAAGACCACATGGCCACTGTACTCCACAAAGATCCACATGGCCACTGTACCCCTCAAAATCCACATGGCCACTGTACCCCACAAAGACCACATGGCCACTGTACCCCACAAAGATCCACATGGCCACTGTACCCCTCAAAAATCCACATGGCCACTGTACCCCACAAAGACCACATGGCCACTGTACCCCTCAAAATCCACATGGCCACTGTACCCCACCAAGACCACATGGCCACTGCCCCTCAAAATCCACATGGCCCCTGTACCCCACAAAGACCACATGGCCACTGTACCCCTCAAAATCCACATGGCCCCTGTACCCCACCAAGACCACATGGCCACGGTACCCCACAAAGACCACATGGCCACTGTACCCCAAAAGACCACATGGCCACTGTACCCCACAAAGACCACATGGCCACTGTACCCCACAAAGACCACATGGCCACTGTACCCCACAAAGACCACATGGCCACTGTACCCCACAAACACCACATGGCCACTGTACCCCACAAAGACCACATGGCCACTGTACCCCACAAAGACCACATGGCCACTGTACCCCACCAAGACCACATGGCCACTGTACCCCACAAAATCCACATGGCCACTGTACCCCACCAAGACCACATGGCCACTGTACCCCACAAAATCGACATGGCCACTGTACACCAAGACCACCTGTACCCCACAAAGACCACATGGCCACTGTGCCCCACAAAGACCACATGGCCACGGTACACCCCACAAAGACCACATGGCCACTGTACTGCACCAACACCACATGGCCACGGTACCCCACAAAGACCACATGGCCACGGTACCCTACAAAGACCACATGGCCACTGTACCCCACAAACACCACATGGCCACTGTACCCCACAAAGACCACATGGCCACTGTACCCCACAAAGACCACATGGCCACTGTACCCCACAAAGACCACATGGCCACTGTACCCCACAAAAGACCACATGGCCACTGTACCCCACAAAGACCACATGGCCACGGTACCCCACAAAGACCACATGGCCACGGTACCCCACAAAATCCACATGGCCACGGTACCCCACAAAGACCACATGGCCACTGTACCCCACCAAAACCACATGGCCACGGTACCCCACGAAGACAGGCGCAAATTCAGCTCACACTGGTATGTAAACCACTGTGAACCGACAGTCTTAGAGAAGTGGAGACATTGCCGTCCAAAGAGAGGCACATGGGGCTTGTTATGGCACTATGACATTGCCAGTGTCCACTGTCACACAGGTGACACTATGACATTGCCAGTGTCCACTGTCACACAGGTGGCACTATGACATTGCCAGTGTCCACTGTCACACAGGTGGCACTAGGACATTGCCAGTGTCCACTGTCACACAGCTGGCACTATGACATTGCCAGTGTCCACTGTCACACAGCTGGCACTATGACATTGCCAGTGTCCACTGTCACACAGGTGACACTATGGCATTGCCAGTGTTCACTGTCACACAGGTGGCACTATGACATTGCCAGTGTCCACTGTCACACAGCTGGCATTATGACATTGCCAGTGTCCACTGTCACACAGGTGGTACTATGACATTGCCAGTGTCCACTGTCACACAGCTGGCACTATGACATTGCCAGTGCCCACTGTCACACAGCTGGCACTATGACATTGCCAGTGTCCACTGTCCACAGCTGGCACTATGACATTGCCAGTGTCCACTGTCACACAGCTGGCACTATGACATTGCCAGTGTCCACTGTCAAACAGCTGTCACTATGACATTGCCAGTGTCCACTGTCACACAGCTGGCACTATGACATTTCCAGTGTCCACTGTCACACAGCTGGCACTATGACATTGCCAGTGTTCACTGTCACACAGGTGGCACTATAGTTGTAGTAATAGTAGTAGTAGTACTAGTAGTAGCAGTAGTAGTTGTAGTAGTCGTGGTAGCAGTAGGAGAAGCAGTAGCAGTTATAAGTAGTAGGAGAAGGAGAAAAAGGGCACGAAAAGCGATGCATACAGTAGCAATCAAAAGAGAAACAGGAGAAAGTAAAAAATCGATGTGATGGCGGCGATGGCGATGGCAATGATGAAAACGATGAGGGTGATGATGATGATTGATTCAATAATAATGACGATGGTGATGATGATGACGACGATGATGATGATGATGATGATGATGATGATGATGATAATAATGATGATGATGATGATGATGATGATGATGACGATGACGATGACAATGATCTTGTTGATAAAGATGATAATAATGATGATGATTTGATAATAATGACGATGATTATGGTAGTGATTATAACCATAATCATGGCGATAAAAACGACGATGATTTCAGATAACGCAAGTTAATACAATTCCGAAACTCACCTTTGCCTCGGAAGAGTTGCTGCCCCTTCTCACCATGTGGTGCTCCGCGCTGTCCATCTTCCCAGCTGTGTCAATGATGTCATGCCAGGCGTGTCCCCTCCCGTCCAAAGCCTGGCTTTGGGACTCAAGGGTCATTGAACTTTGGCGCGCAAATTGGACAAGGACAACGACGGAGAGTATCAGTATGAGTAGAGTCGGTAGAATCGCCTGGGAGCTGAAGCAACGCCGTTGATTGGTGGCCCGGATGCCATGGTGACAAGTGCATCTGGCGGTGGTGGTGGTGGTAGTGGCGCTGAAAGGCATTGCGTTCAATGCTATGTGTTTGCAGTACTGACGCTGATTTTGGCCGCAGGGCATTTTTTTCAAAGGTTTCCTCTGAGTAAAATCTTTGGGAATTATCAGGTGGTGGTGGTGGTAGTATGGTTATGTTTGTGCTTTCCATTATTCCTTGTTTTGTTGTTATTGCATGCGCTGATAAATCTGAAAGGAAAATTTAAAAAATAAAAAAACCATAAAAGGATAGAGACTAGATATAGTAAAAATAAGTACCGTAAGCGCCATGCCCCAGAGTTGAGCAGCACAGGAAAATCAGTAGTAGATGTTTACTGTTGTAGTTTGACATTGCTTTCCCACGCTGTCTTTTTCTTACGTCGAGTTTGGATAATTTGAATTGCAAGTGCATGGAACTATGTCTACTTAGGTAAATAGTCCTCTTGCCTCAAGTGTATGGAACTATGTCTCCTCTAAGTCTCAAGTGCATGGAACTATGTCTACACTTAGGTAAATAGTCCTCTTAGTCTCGTGCATGGAACTATGTCTACACTTAGGTAAATAGTCCTCTTAGTCTCAAGTGTATGGAACTATGTCTCAAGTGCATCGAACTATATCTACACTTAGGTAAATAGTCCTCTTAGTCTCAAGTGTATGGAACTATGTCTACACTTAGGTAAAAGTCTTCTTAGTCTCAAGTGCATGGAACTATGTCTACACTTAGGTAAATAGTCCTCTTAGTCTCAAGTGCATGGAACTATGTCTACACTTAGGTAAATAGTCCTCTTAGTCTCAAGTCATGGAACTATGTCTACACTTAGGTAAATAGTCCTCTTAGTCTCAAGTGCATGGAACTATGTCTACACTTAGGTATATAGTCCTCTTAGTCTCTGGAACTATGTCTACACTTAGGTAAATAGTCCTCTTAGTCTCAAGTGCATGGAACTATGTCTACACTTAGGTAAATAGTCCTCTTAGTCTTATCCTCGTGATACTGGGGTAGCACATAAGGCCGACACAGTGGATCGCCATTGAACACGACCATATGCCAATTTTACCGTCTTCCCCACGTCCATCCCTGGGTCTTCATCTCTTTTTCAATGCTTCTCCTCCGTGATTCTAGCGGGCGACTCTCTTCCTTGTTCCATGAGGGGTCCATCTAAGGGCTATTTTTAGGGATTGCATCAGCATTCATCCTAAGGATGTGACCAGTCCACTTCCATCTTCTCCTCCTCACAATCTGGGCTATTGACTCAAGTGATATCTATCTATCTGCCTCACAGTTATTTCAAACTCTAACCAAATGCGTCTCAACACTACCAAAGGATCTGGGGATCAAGTCTCAAGTTCTAGTAAGGAAACTGGCGGCGGCCAGTCAGAAGATATCTTGCGTATACAAAAATGTGTCGCGATACATTCCTTTGATGATATAAAGCCACACGGATGAAATTGATTCCAGTCTTACTGAACTGAAAGCACGCATTCACTGTGTTCGTGTTTGTGGATAGGCCCTACATGTAAATACACAGACGCTAGTTTCAACCCAATTCATTGAATTTCGAGCGTTCCTGTGATCTGGAGAAATGATTTATCAGTGACAACAGTGACGAAAATCGTGCATTCTTCAGGCCTGGTGTGTTTCGTCCGCTTCTTGTGTTGCTGTGAATTTGCCTTATTAGGGCAACCTTGCAACTGTAGTAGGTAAAGTGGGATGGTAATTACAGTACTAACCGCTTAAAAGAATGCCGGAAATCAGGGACATCAAGTGTTTTTAATATCC
>JAXRKP010000143.1:415000-447500 GCA_037039925.1 Doris montereyensis
CATCTAATATCAATACAGGTACGTTGCCTATCATAACTTGAACACACCTTGAACTATTTGCCACCTTTACATCTAATATCAATACAGGTATGCTGCCTACCTTAACAACACACCTTGAACTATCGCTAACATTCAACAGATTGACATGTACCTGTATTTTGTTTACTATAACAAAAGGCATTGAACTATTACATCCAATAGTAATTACATCATGCATAATAAAACGCCCAGTTCTATATTATCATTTGTCAAGAGATTAGGGGAGCACATGTTGACTAGTCGTATAAGAATATTCATAATGGTTTTTGTTATACTTTTTACACAGATATTTGATTAATATTTCCTTTTCCCGATGAATGCAGATTATTTTGTTCTGTAGTCGCACCAAAGAAAACTAGAATGCCAGTTACACTTTCAGAATATTCTAGATCTAATGTTTTAAAATTGAGGAAGGATTTATTGTCTCACCTGATATCTCACGTTTATGTTTCATAATTGCCTGTACATGTAACAATATTTCTGATAATTTTCAACTGAATAAATGTATCGTCACATCGACGATTATCATTTTCTAATTCCGTAATACAACGAGTCCTGGTGCACACATGTAAACATACACACACCATCATCATCGTGATCTTCCTCCTCATCGTCACCATTAATATTAGTACCATATCATTATGCATTATCGTCATTCATATCAGTATCATTAATATCATCATCATTATTATCATTATCATCATCACCATCAGTGGCGAAACTAGGCCTGTGAGAGACATGTGACTGATTTCCATGAGCTTGTTGTCACATAATAATGCAAATAACAGTTATGTATAAGCTATAAAAAAAATATTGCACACATCATCTCATGCTTTTCATCTCTACTGAGAGAGTTCAAATTTATACGTAAGACGAACTTAAAAGATGGTCAACGTATTTCATAGCTCACACCCATACCTCAAGTGAGCAAACTAGATTTAGATCTAGGCATACACTACAGTAACGGTAAATTGTTTTTTTCTTGAACAAAAATACGCTATTCATGTTACGCGTATTGTGTAATATTGTTAATACCACAACTACAATATGGTATAACTAAACTCTTCACCATACATCTAGATTAGATCTAGATACAGATTTTACATTGTGGCATGTAGATCTTAAACAAAAAAGAACTCTCCCGTTGGCCATTCGTAATGTACAGAAATAAATCACAAATTCTTTTTTTAAATTCACACGACACAAAATTATAAGACAGACTTATCAAATAATATAATTATCTTGTGAGAGAGGCCGAAACTTGTTTTTTTTATTCTTGTTTAATATTATCTTCTCTAATCTCTAACTCTCTCACTCGCCAAGAGTTTGCCTTCATTGAGTCAAGGCCAGATTCTGATGTTAGTAGATCTAGAGCTAGGTCACTGGGCCAGCCTTGAAAACCTCTCGCTCTCAGGAGCGTATCGGCCTACACGATACCACGATGAAAAAGTTGATTACTCAAGGGTATCCAGCACCCATTCGAAAAGCATTTGGGACTAGAGGTGCTTCAGCCTACCAGCATTTTTAGCCATGGTATCGATGATGATCTTCTCTCTACTTCATGTACATGTAATACATTATATAGAACGATACCATAAGAATTACACTGGGAAGTCCCGTGGGAAAAGGGCATTACACGTTATAGCCCTCCTTTCATTTCATTGGTTAGATCTAAGGGTTTGGTATTGCTTAAAATGGTCTCTACCAATTCCAATTGGCTAACTGCATATACATGTGTAGAGCTAGGCCTAGAGGTCTGTGTCTAACGCAATATTTACGAAATGAAAGTTCAAAATTACAATAATAATTAAAAATAATAACTTTTTTTTTATATATGGCTTGTAATCACATATTTTTAAAGGTGGGACTAAGCCTTTATAGCTTACACCTAGCTACGCCACTGATAATCATCATCATTATCATCATCATCATCATCATCATCATTATCATTATCATCATCATCATTATCCTTACCATTCTCATTCTTATCACCAACATCATCATCATCGTCATCATTACTACCATTAGCATCAGCATTATCCTCAAGACATCATCATAGTGCAGGACTGGAAGGACAGGACGTAACACTTTCATGGTTCGGAGCTTTTCGTGGCTAGTGGCTAGAATGACTGACGATGAGTTCGAAAAAAGATGTTGCAACATTGCGAGATGAAACTGAAACATAAAACAATAATGAATATTCATGAGATTGTGCTTTGTAAGAACAGTATCACTACGATTTGTATCCTTTGTTTGTGTGTGTGTGTTGGGGGAGGGGGAGGAGGGGGGAGGTTCGCTGGCAAACAAAACATTTGCATGATTCGTAGGTAATTTATTTTTCACGTATGAAAGTTATCACAGTCGTAATTATGATTCTGAAGTTGGAATTGAAGTGAGTTTTGTTTTGGCAATTCCTTCAAGTTGATATAAACAGTATCAATAATAGCTTGAATATATTCAATTGAATTGGAAATTTTTTACAAAGTTGAAGATGCGTTCGCCGTCTGTGCCATGAGAGGGGGTACTCGGTAGTCAGAGGCATGGTGTCTGCCTCTCAGCCAAAAGGTAGTGGGTTTGAGCCCCACTAACCGTAATGGTTGAAAACGTTTCTCGAGTTTTTTTCGAACAAAAATCTACGCCCCTGGTCCAAGTAGGTGGATTGACACCTAGTCCCGTCGCAGATGGACGATAAAAGGAGGTCCCGTCTGCAGATCACAACACTGTGCACATTTAAGTTCATTTAACTGTTAACAGGGCAGCCCAGGGGAAATTAAAAATAATAAAACCCTTGACTTTAGTTGTTGATGTGGGTAAACTCAACATTAAATCAAACCAACAAACAATCCTTGAAACGCATCAGCCATCATTTTCCATGTAAAAGTCCGTTTTCAGAAAGGAAGGAGGGGAGACAACTGTAGCCCTAAAAGACGCTGATTCTTTTGCTCTTCCCGGTCAAGTTTGATTCGTTTGTGCAAAGATTTCCAGAGTTATCGATATGATAGTAGATCTATGTCCTTTTTTTCTATACGTTTTTTTATTTGCTTATTTGTTGTTTTGTTTGGGGCTTTTTGTCTTGTTTCTATTTTGGTTCTTCTCGTTCGTAGGTGGAGAATTCAATCTCCTTTTTCCCTTTATTTTTCTTTCTTGTGGTCTTTTTAAAAAAGAGTTTCTCTTATTCAAAGCTACATCTTTCCACATTAAAAAAAAAGAAATTTTTAAAAAGTTACAAATTATAGTAAATACTGTTTTAACATATATGAATATGAAAATGTACAAGAATTGAGAGATTGAAATAAATTAAAATAGCATAACTGAATGAATTACGTACACGAAGCTATTAATTTAGGACTCGAATCAAATCTCTGTCTCTGTCTCAGTCTCTGTCTCTCTCAGTCTCTGTCTCTGTCTCTGTCTCTGTCTCTGCCTTTGCCTCTGTTTCTGTCTCTCTCTTTATATATATATATATATATATATATATATATATATATATATATATATATATATATATATATATATATATATATATATATATATATCTTATATAATAATAATAATAAAAATAGTCTAAACTTGCTCATGAAAATGAGCAAAAATTAGACTGAGCGAATCTCAGGAACGACAATGATTTCAAACGTCAAATTGCACATGGAGTTAGAGAATCGATGTGGAATCAACAATGGCCTATCTAGAACCATGTCAACATCTGTTATACCTTTACTCCTGCCATTTGATTCTTGAATTATTTATACGAATGAAGGCAGCCATGAAGACTTCAAAGCCTTGCTCTACCAATCGACCATAGTAAATAAATGAAAGGAAGTCAATGTAATTATACCAGTTTGAGTCATTTAGCGCTAAATGCCTGTACTTAATAATATTTGACGATTTAGTGATTGGCTTTTGCAACCCTACTCCTTTCAAATTCATCATTCTATAACCTTATCAATGTATTTAGTGGTTTAAAGATGTGCTGTTACAAAGTGACATTAAATCCTTGAGACACCATTTTGGCCATTTTCTTCAAATCATTTTGCCATACATTTAATAAAATATTGTCATCTCATAGATCTGTAAGTAAACCAAGACCAATGTGATTCAAACGTTCACAGTCTTCGCCCGCTAGCCAATGTTAGTGTAAATTACTAGCCTGTTGTAATTGTATTCTTGATGGGTAAGCGAAAACAAAGCCTTAGCTACCATACTCGAAATGCCAAGCGAAAACAAAAGGTACAGTCAAATTCCCGTACCGGTAACAATGTTGACAATGACGTAGATCTAGAATCAAGACCAGATCTAGCTCTAGATAATGATAACAACATAGATCTAGCTCTAATAATGATAACCAGATCTAGCTCTAGATAATGATAACAACATAGATCTAGATCTAAGAATCAAGAAGCAAAGAGCAGATCTAGCTCTAGATAATGATAACAACATAGATCTAGATCTAGAAGCAAAAGCAAAGCGAAAACGTGAAGGATCTGACAACTTCACGTTACAATGTTGACAATGATGTAGATCTAGATCTAGAATCTATACCAGTTCTAGATAATAATACAGAAGCAAAAGCAAATTATCTAGATCTAGATCAATGTCCAATACCAGTTCAATCCCTGCATGACTTCCAAATACGTTGTTATAGGAATGAGGTTTTGATTCAACACTAAATATATCTAGATCTAGACACAGCTCATCAAGACCTGCGTATAAATCAAGAGAATGCTATAGATCTAGATCATTTCCCTAATGTACAAAGACACCAGCTGTCTGCCATGGAAGTAGTTGCAACTTCTGTCAAGCAAAGCTGTTTAGAAATGAAACCAAAAGTCTGTGCTGAAATGTCTTTTCCTAATGAATACGGCGGTTGGAGAATACAAATACCTTTCAATGGGAAACTGTTTTCACACATCGATTTCTAACAATTCATAGATTTGGATTCAAATAGATCTCTAGCATTGTTTATCTGTTTTGTACACACACATATATATATATATATATATATATATATATATATATATATATATATATATATATATATATATATATATATATATATATATATATATATATATATATACGAGCGTGGCGTACCCCATTATTGTAGATGATGCCACGATATAGTACTGTCGTATTATCTTACTTTTAGACAACTGATATAAATCATAAACACGATGTAGTGCAATGTACAATGTAATAACATTACAGTGTACTTACGTTAATGTGAGAGAGAGGGAGAGAGAGAGAGTGAGAGATAGAGAGAGAGAGAGAGAGAGAGAGAGAGAGAGAGAGAGAGAGAGAGAGAGAGAGAGAGTGAGAGAGAGAGTGAGAGAGAGAGAGAGAGGAGAGGAGAGAGGGGAGAGAGGGAGAGAGAGAGAGAGAGAGAGGAGAGAGAGAGAGAGTGAGAGGAAGATAGGGAGGGAGGGAGGAGGGAGAGGAGGCAAGGAGAGAGAGAGAGAGAGGGAGAGAGAGAGAGAGAGAGGAAGAGGGAGAGGAGAGAGGGAGAGGAGAGGAGGGAGGAGGGAGGGGGAGAGGGAGGGAGAGAGGGAGGGAGGGGGGAGGAGAGAGGGAGAGAGGGAGGGGAGAGAAGGGAGGGAGGGAGGGAGGGGAGGGAGAGAGGGAGAGAGGGAGAGAAGGTAGCGGGGAGAGAGAGAGAGAGAGAGAGAGAGAGAGAGAGAGAGAGAGAGAGAGAGAGAGGGAGAGAGTGAGAGAGAGAGAGAGAGAGAGAGAGAGAGGGAGAGGGAGAGGGAGGGAGGGAGGGAGGAAGGGAGAGAGGGAGAAGAGAGAGAGAGGGAGAGGGAGAGAGGGAGAGGGAGAGAGAGAGAGAGAGAGAGAGAGAGAGAGAGAGAGAGAGAGAGAGAGAGAGAGAGAGAGAGAGGGAGAGAGAGGAAGAGGGAGAGGGAGGGAGAGAGAGAGAGAGAGAGAGAGAGAGAGATAGGAGAGAGATAAAGTCAGACACAGGCAGAGACACTAGAGAGCGGGAGCGCAAAAACACGTCAGTGTGTATCAGCTTCACAGCACGTAGAGGCTGGTCTTAGGTTAAGTGTAAATGACGAGGATCTCGATAAAAGTAAACTTCGTCGGCCAGCGGGCACACATGCGCCACGCCTTTTCGAGTTTGGAACCAGATTCATGCCTGCCTCCAAAATAAAACATTTTTTATACATGCAAAGTAGAGAATATCACGACCTTTGACCCTATTTTTGTACAGTTATCCAAAGACCATACTAACTAGATCTAGATCTAGATCTAGATCTAGTTATTATGGTCTTTGAAGATACTAACTGTAGGTTCCCATTGCGAGAGGGCACAACAGGAGAAAGTGAGAGGCTGCGCGTGATGCCACCAGCGGCGAAGCCTGCTAATGAAACCCCTGTTTGGTGTATTGCAAAATTTTACCAGTGGTTCCTGGCACCAAAAAACCCCCAAGCAGAACATGCCCTTGTACATATATGTATATATATATATATATATATATATATATATATATATATATATATATATATATATATATATATATATATATATATAATACTATATTATCTATCGATCGATTAATCTATCTTTTATTTTATACTTGATTTCTCTGTTATTCTAGCGTCTTCTTCCTTACTACTTATGTATAAGGGGAAGATGAGTGCATGGGATAATTAATGTTTGAAGATGGAAGCATGTATGTTTGGGGACAGCTAGTTAATTACAAAGAATATTACAATAGACAAAACATCTTTAATTGCACTGCCAGTCTGTGATGTAAGCGCCCTGGCTTCAAGGAGGTGAATAAAATCAAACTATTAGTGACTTCTGATTTGAAGAATTCGTCAGACGAGGTATTTAACCGTTCAGGGAGTGTTTGACCAAACATCAAAATAACGCTTTCGTCTGGTTAGTAATTTGTTCTGATCAAATTCATCCCGTATAATGTTCTCTGACTTTTGAAGAAGACAGAAATATATGAAACGTACTGTTTGACCCGGTTTTTGCGAGGTCAGAGTTTATACTGTTTGAGCCAGTTTTGCGAGGTCAGAGTTTATACTGTTTGATCCAGTTTGGCGAGGGGTCCAGAGTTTATACTGTTTGAGCCAGTTTTGCGAGGTCAGAGTTTATACTGTTTGAGCCAGTTTTGCGAGGTCAGAGTTTATACTGTTTGAGCCAATTTTACAGGTAAGGGTTCGATTTCCCTTCGGCACATTTTTTCTGGTCATCATGTTAGCAGTGAATGGCTATGAATTGGGTTCTGACTCAGCGAAATCAAAGTCTGTGTGGAAAACGAGGACAAACTGCCACATTAAATATGCCGTATGCACGTTATACAAAATATGGGACTCTAGTCCTGGTTACCCTACTTTATAAACTGAAATTGATCGATTGATTGGTTGGTTGATTGATCGATTGGTTGGTAGTTGATTGATTGATTGGTTGGTTGATTGGATTGAATTGATCGATTGATTGGTTGGTTGATTGGTCGATTGATCGATTGATTAGTTGGTTGATTGATCGATTGATTGGTTGGTTGATTAGTGATTGGTTGGTTGATTGATTTGATTGATCGATTGATTAGTTGGTTGGTTGATTGATTGATTGATCGATTGATTAGTGGATTGATTGATTGATCGATTGATTGGTTGGTTGATTGGTTGATTGATCGATTGATTGGTTGGTTGGTTGGTTGATTGGTTGATTGATTGATTGGTTGGTTGATTGATTGGTTGGTTGATTGGTTGATTGATCGATTGATTGGTTCTTTGATTCATCGATTGATCGGTTGGTTGGTTGGTTGATTGATCGATTGATTGGTTGGTTAATTCATGATTGTTTGATTGGTTGGTTGATTGATCGATTGGTTGGTTGGTTGATTGATTCATCGATTGATTGGTTCGTTGATTCATCGATTGATTGGTTCGTTGATTGATTGATTGATTGGTTCGTTGATTGATCGATTGATTGGTTGCTTATTTGATCGATTGATTGATTCGTTGATTCATCGATTGATTCGTTGGTTGATTCATCGATTGATTGGTTAGTCGATTCATCGATTGATTGGTTGGTTGATTGATCGATTGATTGGTTCGTTGATTCAACGATGGATCGGTTGGTTGATTCATCGATTGATTTGTTCGTTGCTTCCTCGATTGGTTGATTGGTTGATTCATCGATTGATTGGTTCGTTGATTCATCGATTGATTGGTTTGTTGATTGATCGATTGATTGGTTCGTTGATTGATTGATTGATTGGTAGGTTGATTGATTCATCGATTGATTGGTTCGTTGATTCATCGATTGATTGGTTGGTTGATTGATTGATTGATTGTTTGGTTGATTGATCGATTGATTGGTTCGTTGATTGATCGATTGATTGGTTGGTTGATTTATCGATTGATTGGTTCGTTGATTCATCGATTGATTGGTTCGTTGATTCATCGATTGATTGGTTGGTTGATTGCTTTTTTGATGCATAGATGGATGGGTGGAAAAACGACAAAAGACACATTGATGATAGATACATGAGTTAATGAAGAAAAAAAAACATGACCGGATAACTAGTTGAATGGATAGATCAGTAAATAAAAATGAGTGAAATAATGAATATACGGATAGCTTAATTGATTAATTCCTTGATTGATAGTTTAATGGCTGCTAATGCGTTTGTTTGGAGTTAACATTATGCTTGTGTATTGTGGTGCCAAAGGTAGACAACTTCATTATTTAAATGCATTTGGTACACCGCTACATAGTCTATGTACTGGCTATGTATCATGGGGAATCAGTCTACCCATCCACCACATGCGGTCATATCACTGTGAAGTCAGTGGAAGTAGCAGGATGGAAGACTATGTGTGAATGAGTGCACGGAAAGGAATGGGACCTATTAGCACTACCCGTCAACCCACACTGTTCTTCTGACCAACACAACAACAACAACTTAAACCATTACATTCGCACTATAGATCAACTTACAGCAACCAAGGCAAATTTGGCGGTGATACTGGTAGATCTAATTTGTATTTCTTTCTTTGAAATACTTCAACTGTCTTCCACGCATTATCATTGTAATTTGTGGGTGATACTGGTAGATCTAGTTTGTATTTCTTTCTTTGAAATACTTCAACTGTCTTTCATGCATTATCATTGTAATTTGTGGGTGATACTGGTAGATCTAGTTTGTATTTCTTTCTTTGAAATACTTCAACTGTCTTTCACGCATTGTCATTGTCGTTCACTTTGCTGTTTCCTCTTAAAGTCGTCGGGGGAAGAACGCAATATTTGCGTTCGAAACAAACAAAGAAGCTAGCTGCAATCATATTCAGACAAACACCTTCTTTCTCCACTTTCCCATCTTCCCTTATTCTGTTAACTTTCAGCAGACAAACGTACACACACACAAAAAACACACACACACACACACACACACACACATATCCACAGCTAAAGGTAAACTTCTTTCTTTTTAGGTTATTGAAATTCTAGGCGCAAGCCAATACATTGCAGAAATTTCGTGTCGGATGGGAAATGGAAAGGTCAAGGTGACATGGGGAGGGCGAGGAAAGGTGGAGAAGGAAGGGATTGGGACAGGTAGAGAGACATAAACATTCTATGAACAGGAACATTTCCTCTAGTAGCTCTTAGAAGCTATGTGGCGGTGCCAGTACCTTTCAAATCATTCTTAGAAGCGTTCACTTCCGTTAACGAAGACATTGAAGCGTGGAAGGGATTTTTTTTTTAGGTTATCATTGTAGTAGTAGGCGAAATATGACAATAAGTGACAACCCCACTAATAAAGACAGAACAAACATGTGACGTTTCGGGTATAACCCTTCGTCAGACGACAAACGAGAAATATTTAGAATCTAGATGTAAGTAATACCTCCGGCATCACACAATGTGATGTCAGAAGAAAAAACATAAAGGGAAAGAAGAAAAGAAAAAGACAGTGATGTTAAGAAACGTAGCAGAGGGTGTGAAAAAAGAGCGAGAGTGGAGGGTTCAGATCTAGAATGAAATAAAAATATGAAAATAAGTAAGTAATAAAAGGTGAGAAGGAGATAGAGAGAATGAGAGAGAGAGAGAGAGAGAGAGAGAGAGAGAGAGAGAGAGAGAGAGAGAGAGAGAGAGAGAGAGAGAGAGAGAGAGAGAGAGAGAGAGAGAGAGAGAGAGAGAGAGAGCGAGAGCGAGAGAGAGAGAGAGAGAGAGAGAGAGAGAGAGAGAGAGAGAGAGAGAGAGAGAGAGAGAGAGAGAGAGAGAGAGAGAGAGAGAGAGAGAGAGAGAGAGAGAGAGAGAGAGAGAGAGAGAGAGAGAGAGAGAGAAAGAAAACGGACAGGAAAGAAAGAAAAGGAGAGAGACACGTGTGAGTATGGGAAACAAGAACGAAAACATAGGATAAATGTAAGACTAGATCTAGATCTATATCTCACTGGGTCTAGAAAGAAGAAATGATAGGATAAATGTAAGACTAGATCTATATCTCACTGGGTCTAGAAAGAAGAAATGATAGGATAAATGTAAGACTAGATCTATGTCTCACTGGGTCTAGAAAGAAGAAATGATAGGATAAATGTAAGACTAGATCTATATCTCACTGGGTCTAGAATGAAGAAATGATAGGATAAATGTAAGATTAGATCTATATCTCACTGAGTCTAGAATGAAGAAATGATAGAGAATGAATGAAAGCAAGTATCAATCAAGACCAAAGTTTACACTGAAGTATAAAATGTATATAAATTACAAATTTATCGATGTAATAAGGAAGAGAGTAAACAATTTATCTGAAATTTCAAAAAACGCCAGTTAGGACTAGATCTAGCTGATGCCATCCAAGTAATCAAAATCTCAAATTATGTTTCCTTGGTGATAACATAAGGTCTATTCCGTAATGGTAAACTGTGCGCCAAGATGCTTCCGGTAAGTGGTGAACGTAAAAGAAATAAAAATACAAAATAAAATTTGTAAAAAGTGTAGATGCCTACCATTGAGTATGCTACCATAGGAGGGCACACGGGGTGTGAACTGCCAGAGGGATCCAACTTTGCCCGGGATAGGAAAGGGGGGGGCAGGGTTAGGGTGGGATAGTTTCATGGGGTGGTGGAGGGAGCGGATGGGGTAGGGTAGAGGATGGTGAAGGGTCAGGGATAGTAATAGCGTGTGCCCGACCATAGTCAGGTCTTGGATGGCAAAAGCTTCTTCTTTTTCTTCTTCTTCTTCTTCTTCTTCTTCTTCTTCTTCTTCTTCTTCTTCTTCTTCTTCTTCTTCTTCTTCTTCTTCTTCTTCTTCTTCTTCTTCTTCTTCTTCCTCTTCTTCTACTACTTCTTCTCCTCCTTCTTCTTCTCCTTTATCTTCTCCTTCGTGTCCTTCCTATATTATTAAATTATTCATTGCTAATTTTGAATGCGTTTTCTAAATTTATTATTGAGATTGATTTCTAATCTTTTAAATAGATTTTCAGTATCGTATTTAAAGTGTTTCCAAGTTTCGAGAGGTTGGCTGATTGGTGTGATGCTGTTGGTAGATTCTATTTCTCTCCTATCAGTCTTTCACGTGTCTTTCATTCCTTGTGGTCATCCTGAGGTACCCTTAAGTGCTGAGTGTGCTCTAATTATGAAATAGAGAAGAAAGGAAGGAGGTCAGAGTCAGGATTAAGAAATATAAAAGAAAAAGGAAGGGAGGTCAGAGTCAGGATTAAGAAATATAAAAAGAAAGGAAGGGAGGTCAGAGTCAGGATTAAGAAATATAAAAGAGGAAAGGAAGGAAGGTCAGAGTCAGGATTAAAAATATAAAAAGAAAGGAAGGGAGGTCAGAGTCCAGGATTAAGAAATATAAAAGAAATGAAGGAGGTCAGAGTCAGGATTAAGAAATATAAAAGAAAGGAAGGGAGGTCAGAGTCAGGATTAAGAAATATAAAAGAAAGGAAGGAGGTCAGAGTCAGGATTAAGAAATATAAAAGAAAGGAAGGGGAGGTCAGAGTCAGGATTAAGAAATATAAAAGAAAGGAAGGAGGTCAGAGTCAGGATTAAGAAATACAAAAGAAAAGGAAGGGAGGTCAGAGTCAGGATTAAGAAATATAAAAGAAAGGAAGGGAGGTCAGAGTCAGGATTAAGAAATACAAAAGAAAGGAAGGAGGTCAGAGTCAGGATTAAGAAATAGAAAAGAAAGGAAGGAGGTCAGAGTCACAGCTATGAAATAGAAGAAAGGAAGGGAGGTAAACAAAAGGACTAGCAGTCATAAAGACTATCTATAGATTGAAACAAATTAAAACCCCTACACAGAACAGATGATATATGTGTAGATAGAAAAATAGATTGTATACAAAAGTGAACAAAACACGAACAACGCCTTCGAAATGGGAACTGCATTTACCGAAGAAAATCTGTACATGGACTGAAAGTCTTTCAAGCTCATTGGCTTAGACTTCCGGTTCCAAAAGACATGAATTCTTCTTGAGATTGATTCGTTGACGGTTAGTTGGTTGACTTTAACCCCAATTCTCCAAATTTCCCAGATTTCATCTTCAATATGAGATTCTGGCCATCTGAAGATTGGAAAAATTGAAAATAGTCTTCAGTAGAATTATCATTATATTATTTATCATGGTAATCTATAGAAATCTATTTGCATTTCACAAAACTCGTATTGACTTGTAAACATTCCTTTCATCATCTGTAAAGTAGAGTAGTTTGGAACAGAAGAGCAAACTATCTAATGATAAATGTAGCTGTCTATGAAACGGTCAGATACATACAGTGTATGTCTTGTCATGTAACGAGCATTATATTCATGTAAAAAGCAGTTACGTCACATAAAAGACAGATAATTCATTTAAAGGGTAGTATAGTCATTCAAAGATATGTGTAGTCATTCAAAGATATGTGTAGTCATTCAAAGATCACTGTAGTCATTTAAAGAGTACTGTAGACATTTAAACATCAGTGTAGTCATTCAAAGATATGTGTAGTCATTCAAAGATATGTGTAGTCATTCAAAGATATGCGTAGTCATTCAAAGATATGTGTAGTCATTCAAAGATATGTGTAGTCATTCAAAGATCACTGTAGTGATTTAAAGAGTATTGTAGACATTTAAACATCAGTATAGTCATTCAAAAATACGTGTAGTCATTTATAGAGTATTGTAGTCATTTAAAGATTAGTATAGTCATTTAAAGAGGGGTGTAGTCATTTAAAAAGTGGTATAGTCATTTAAAGGGTGTAGTCATTTAAAGAGTGGTATAGTCATTTAAAGAGGGATGTAGTCATTTAAAGAGTGGTATAGTCATTTAAAGATTAGTGTAGTCATGTAAAGATTAGTATAGTCATTTAAAGATTAGTATAGTCATTTAAGTGTAGGGGTGTAGACATGTAAAGAGTGGTATAGTCATTTAAAGATTAGTGTAGTCATTTAGTGTAGTCATGTAAAGATTAGTGTAGTCATTTAAAGATTAGTATAGTCATTTAAAGTGGTGTAGTCATTTAAAGAGTAGTATAGTCATTTAAAGATTAGTGTAGTCATTTAAAGATAAGTGTAGTCATGTAAAGATTAGTGTAGTCATATAGCCATTTAAAGATTAGTATAGTCATTTTAGATTAAATTAGTCATGTAAAGATTAGTGTAGTCATTTAAAGATTAGTGTAGTCATTTAAAGATTAGTGTAGTCATTTAAAGATTAGTATAGTCATTTAAAGAAGTGTAATCATTTAAAGATTAGTGTAGTCATGTAAAGATTAGTGTAGTCATTTACAGATTAGTATAGTCATTTAAGAGTGGTGTAGTCATTTAAAGATTAGTATAGTCATTTAAAGATTAGTGTAGTCATTTAAAGATCAGTGTAGTTAAAGAGTATAGTCGTCATTTAAAGATTGGTATAGCCATTTAAAGATTAGTGTAGTCATTTAAAGATTGGTATAGCCATTTAAAGATTAGTATAGCCATTTAAAGATTAGTGTAGTCATTTAAAGATTAGTATAGCCATTTAAAGATTAGTATAGTCATTTAAAGATTAGTATAGTCATTTAAAGATTAGTGTAGTCATTTAAAGATTAGTATAGTCATTTAAAGATTAGTATAGTCATTTAAAGATTAGTATAGTCATTTAAAGATTAGTGTAGTCATTTATTAGTATAGTCATTTAAAGATAGCCATTTAAAGTATAGCCATTTAAAGATTAGTGTCGTCATTTAAAGATTAGTGTAGTCATTTAAAGATTAGTGTAGTCATTTAAAGATTAGTGTAGTCATTTAAAGATTAGTATACTCATTTAAAGATTAGTGTACTCATTTAAAGATTAGTGTTTTCATTTAAAGATTAGTGTAGTCATTTAAAGATTAGTGTAGTCATTTAAAGATTAGTGTAGTCATTTAAAGATTAGTATAGCCATTTAAAGATTAGTATAGCCATTTAAAGATTAGTGTACTCATTTAAAGATTAGTATAGTCATTTAAAGATTAGTGTAGTCATTTAAAGATTAGTGTAGTCATTTAAAGATTAGTATAGCCATTTAAGATTAGTATAGCCATTTAAAGATTAGTGTACTCATTTAAAGATTAGTATAGTCATTTAAAGAGTGGTATCTTCATTTAAAGAGTAATGAAGTGATTTGAAGATTAGTGTAGTCATTTAAAATGTAGTGTAGTCATTTAAAGAGTGGTATAGTCATTTAAAAATTGGTATAATCATTTAAAGATTAGTGTAGTCATTTAAAGATTGGTGTAGTCATTTAAAGTGTAGTGTAGTTATTTGAAGATAATTGTAGTCATTTAAAGAGTGGTATAGTTATTTAAAGATTAGTGTAGTCATTTAAAGTGTAGTGTAGTTATTTGAAGATGATTGTAGTCATTTAAAGAGTGGTATAGTCATTTAAAGATTAGTATAATCATTTAAAGGTTAGTGTTTTCATTTAAAGATTAGTGTTTTCATTTAAAGATTAGTGTAGTTATTTAAAGAGCAGTGTAGTCATTTAAAGATTAGTATAGTCATTTAAAGAGTAGTGTTGTCATATAAAGTGTATTGTAGTCATTTAAATTGTAGTGTAGTCATTTTAAAGTGTAGTGTAATCATTTAAAGATTAGTGTTGTCATTTAAAGAGTAGTGTAGTCATTTAAAGCGTATTGTAGTCCTTTAAAGAGTAGTGTAGTCATTTAGAGAGCAGTGTTGTCATTTAAAGTATAGCGTAGTCATTTAGAGAGCTGTGTTGTCATTTAAAGTGTAGTTTAGTCATTTAGAGAGCAATGTAGTCATTTAAAGAGTAGTGTAGTCAATTAAACATCAGTGTAGTCATTTTGCAGAGCAGTGTAGTGATTTAAAAATCAGTATAGTTATTTAAAGAGTAGTGTAGTCATTTAAAAAGTAGTGTAGTCATTCAAAGACCAATGTAGTCATTTAAAGATCAGTGTATCCATTTTAAGAGCAGTGTAGTCATTTAAAAAGCAGTGTAGTCATTTAAAGATCAGTGTGTAGTCATTTAAAAAGTAGTGTAGTCATTCAAAGATCAATGTAGTCATTTAAAGATCACTGTAGTCAATTAAACATCAGTGTAGTCATTTAAAAAGTAGTGTAGTGTAGTTGATCTTTTACAGAGTAGTGTAGTCCTTCAAAGTTAAGTGTAGTCATTTAAAGATAAGTGATAGTCGGTAAAGATAAGTGTAGTCATTTAAAGATTAGTGTAGTCATTTAAAGCTAAGTGATAGTCATGTAAAGATAAATGTGTCATGTAAAGATCATGATGTAGTTATTTATAGAGCAGTGTAAGTCCTCTAAAGAACAATGTGATCGTTTACAGAGTACTGTGGATATTTACAGAGCAGTGTAGTCACTAATCAGTGATGTCATTTAAAGAGTAGTGTAGACATTTAAAGTGTAGTGTAGTCATATAAAGAGTAGTGTAGACATATAAAGTGTAGTGTAGTCATTTAAGGAGTAGTGTAGTCATTTAAAGATTAGTGTAGTCATTTAAATAGTAGTGTAGACATTTGAAGATTAGTGTGGTCATTTAAAGATTATTGTAGTCATTTAATGATCAAAGTGATCCTGATTAAGCGCAGTGTAGTCATTTAAAGATTAGAAAATGTCATGTACACATCAGTGTTTTTTTATGTAAGTGTCAATGTTGTCATGTAATCATCCGTAATGTCATGTTAAGATTAGTGATGTTATGTAAAGATTTGATGTCATGCTATATAGATCATTGATGTAATGTAAAGATCATTGATGTAATGTAAAGATCATTGATGTAATGTAAAGATCATTGATGTAATGTAAAGATCAATGTTGTCATTCAAAGATCAGTAATGTCATTTGAAAAATTAGTGATGATGTAAAGATGGTTTTCATTAAAAGATTTCTACCAGTGATGTCAATTTAATTAAGAAAATTATTGTTTGATCTTTATGTAGTAATGTCATAAAAATTAGTTGATGTTATGTAAAGATACAGTGTCATGTAAAAATTAGTGATGTTATGTAAAGATCAGTAATGTCATGTAAAAAGTAGTGATGTTATGTAAAGATCAGTGATGTCATGTAAACGTTAGTGATGTTATGTAAAGATCAGTGATGTCATGTAAACGTTAGTGATGTTATGTAAAGATCAGTAATGTCATGTAAAAATTTGTGATGTTATGTAAAGATCCATAGATGTCATGTAAAAAGAAGTGATAATGCATGTAAAGATCAGTGATGTCAGTAAAGAAAGTGATGTCATGTAAAGATCAGTGATGTCAGTGATGCATGTAGAAGAGTCAGTGATCATGTAAAGAGCATCATAGAAAGTCTAATATTGTGTTATAGTCATAGTAAATAGTGCAATGGATCATTGTCTAGATGATTTCATCATTAAAAGTCTAATGTTGTATATGTAAATAGTAGTGAAGCCTCTTCAATAAGAATGGAGAAAACTAGAGAAATGGTTCATCGTTATTCTTACATCATTAGAAAACTAGAGAAACCGGGGATCTTATATTTTGGAATTTAGTGTTTTTAGTTTACATCATTTCTGTTAAGATCTAGCAGTTTATTAGAAAATTCTAGAGCTATATAGTATGTAGTAATTGTGAGTTGGTCGTGCTTTATGCTATGCTATGCTTTATGCTTTATTCGCCAAAAGGCTCTGTTGTAGTATAAGTGTAACCATATTTGACATGTCGGTTCTAAGTGATGATCCCAAGATGGTTTTCATTAGAGGAAGATTTTTAAAGAATTGATGTTTAATTTAATTAGGCAAAATTTCATTGTTTCGCCGTCTTTGCGTAGAATTTGTATTCATCTGAGCCGCCATTTTAATCAGTTTTATAATTAAAAGTTGGAATAGTACAGTTCACGCCTACTGTGTACCGTCAGTATCGAATACAATCTAATAATCACACTTGATATCAAACGGAGTTTGACACGCTTGTCTAATGCATTGTATAGATGAGTGACAGCATAGAAGTGTCTAATGCATTGTATAGACCCCAAGGTGTCAGCATGGAAATAGTCTAATGCATTGTATAGATGAGTGTCATCATAGAAATGTCTAATGCATTGTATAGATCCAGTGTCATCCATAGAAATGTCTAATCCATTGTATAGATCCAATGTCAATCAAAGAAATCAATCCAATCCAATCCAATCAAATCAAATCATCAATAAATGTCTAATGCATTGTATTCTCTCTTTTTTGTCCACAATGCTTATAGAGTCTAAGTGATATGCATAGTTCAGCCTCTAAAATAATTTAAAGTCAGAAAACTAGAGGAAATAATTCAATCTATTCTTATTTAGGGATATAGAATAGTGTATTTTATAGTTGTGTATGTCTCCCCATTAAAGATTAGATGTATAATAGAAGAAATGTAGAACTTTGATGAATAAGAATGTTCTTATTCCACCTTTAGAAACATTGATGAAGATAAGATATCAAAAACAAATACTCGGTAGTCCAGTGTATCCTGCCGAATTGCAAATTTGACTCCCTCGTCAGGTGGGTGGAAGGAAACCTAGTCCATAGAGAAAAATGTGGCAAATACATAAATATAAGAATGGCTGACAACAATTTTTTTAAATCCTACCAAGCGTTGATACAAGCTGTGGAATGTAAATCAAATCAAATCAAATCAAATCAAATCAAATCAAAACAGCAATCAAACAATGTCCAAATCCAATCAATCCAATCAATCAAATCAATCAATCAATTCAAATCAAATCAAATAACACCAATCCATTCTCTCATTTTCTTGGAAAATTGTCCATGGATAACACGGATATGTGTTCAGTAATATAAGCTGTAAAATAATTTCAATCCATGTGTGTCAAAGCTCAAACGATCAAATCTATGGTGATTAGTGAATAATAACAGATTCGTACATTCTCTCTTTTCTTGTTGAATTAAAGGAAAAAAGTAGTGATTTTGTTTCGAGTCATTTAAAGAGTAGTGTAGACATTTATAGTATGGATAGCTCTATGGTGATTAAGAATAAGACAAGAGTGTAGTCTTGCTTCGTTGATATATCTTGCAAAGAGTAGAGTAACTAGCTGCAAGTAGACATATAAAGTGTAGTGTAGTCATTTAAGGAGTAGTGTAGTCATTTAAAGATTAGTGTAGTCATTTAAATAGTAGTGTAGACATATGAAGATTAGTGTGGTCATTTAAAGATTATTGTAGTCATTTAATGATCAGTGTGATCCTTTTAAGCGCAGTGTAGTCATTTAAAGATTAGTGATGTCATGTACACATCAGTGTTTTTATGTAAAGATCAATGTTGTCATGTAAAGATCCGTAATGTCATGTAAAGATTAGTGATGTTATGTAAAGATCAGTGATGTCAGATGTAAAGATCATTGATGTAATGTAAAGATCATTGATGTAATGTAAAGATCATTGATGTAATGTAAAGATCATTGATGTAGTAAAGATCAATGTTGTCATTCAAAGATCAGTAATGTCATGTAAAAATTAGTGATGTTATGTAAAGATCAGTGATGTCATGTAAAAATTAGTGATGTTATGTAAAGATCAGTAATGTCATGTAAAAATTAGTGATGTTATGTAAAGATCAGTAATGTCATGTAAAAATTAGTGATGTTATGTAAAGATCAGTAATGTCATGTAAAAATTAGTGATGTTATGTAAAGATCAGTGATGTCATGTAAAAATTAGTGATGTTATGTAAAGATCAGTGATGTCATGTAAACGTTAGTGATGTTATGTAAAGATCAGTAATGTCATGTAAAAATTAGTGATGTTATGTAAAGATCAGTAATGTCATGTAAAAATTTGTGATGTTATGTAAAGATCAGTGATGTCATGTAAAGATCAGTGATGTCATGTAAAGATCAGTGATGTCATGTAAAGATCAGTGATGTTATGTAAAGATCAGTGATGTCATGTAAAGATCAGTGATGTCATGTAAAGATAAGTCATGTAAAGATAAGTCATGACAAGAAAGAGCAGTGGATCATTTAAAGAACAGTGCAGTCATTTAAAGATCAGTGTTGTTATGTAAATAGTAGTGTAGTCACCTATAGTGCAATGGAGATTGTCTAGATGATTGCTAGAATCAAAGCCTCTAAAAATTATACAAAATTAGAAAACTAGAGAAACCGGTTTAATCCATTCTTATATTTTGGAATTTAGAGTGGTGCATCGTTTTTAGTTTACATCATTATCAACTGTTAAGATCTAGCAGTTTATTAGATTCTTAATTCTAGAGCTATATAGTATGTAGTAATTGTGAGTTGGTCGTGCTTTATGCTTTATGCTTTATGCTTTATGCTTTATTCGCCAAAGGCTCTGTTTGCCAGGCCACTAAGTGTAACCATATTTGACATGTCGGTTCTAAGTGATGATCCCAAGATGGTTTTCATTAGAGGAAGATTTCTATCAGAATTGATGTTTAATTTAATTATTGAAAATTTCATTGTTTCGCCGTCTTTGCGTAGAATTTGTATTCATCTGAGCCGCCATTTTAATCAGTTTTATAATTAAAAAGTTGGAATATTACAGTTCACGCCTACTGTGTACCGTCAGTATCGAATACTTACCCGATCTAATAATCACACTTGATATCAAACGGAGTTTGACACGCTTGTCTAATGCATTGTATAGATGAGTGACAGCATAAGAAGTGTCTAATGCATTGTATAGATGAGTGTCAGCATGGAAATGTCTAATGCATTGTATAGATGAGTGTCATCATAGAAATGTCTAATGCATTGTATAGATGAGTGTCATCATAGAAATGTCTAATGCATTGTATAGATGAGTGTTCTACTATCATCATATAGAAATGTCTAATGCATTGTATAGATGAGTGTCATCATAGAAATGTCTAATGCATTGTATAGATGAGTGTCATCATAGAAGTGTCTAATGCATTGTATAGATGAGTGACAGCATAGAAGCCTCTAAAATAATTTAAAGTCAGAAAACTAGCTGCTGAAATGGTTCAATCTATTCTTACATTTGGGGATATAGAATAGTGTATTTTATATAGTATTGAAAATGTCTCCCCATTAGCTAGATTTAGATGTGTATAATAGAAGAAATGTAGAACTTTTGATGTTAAGAATGTTCTTATTCCACCTTTAGAAACATTGATGAAGATAAGATATCAAAATGATAATAAGTGACAACTCCACTAATAAAGACAGAACAAACACGTGACGTTTTGGGTATAACCCTTCATCAGACAACAAACGAGAAATATCTATAATCTAGATCTAAGTACTACCTTAGGCATCACACAATGTGATGTCAGAAGAAAAACAGAAAGGAGAAAGAAATAAAGAAAGAAAAAGACAGTGATGATAAGAAACGTAGTAGACGGAGATGTGAAGAATGAGCGAGAATGGAAGGTTCAGATCTAGAATGAAATAAAAATATGAAAATAAGTAAGTAATAAAAGGTGAGAAGGAGATATAAATAGATAGATAGATAGATAGATAGATAGATAGATAGATAGATAGATAGATAGAGAGAGAGAGAGAGAGAGAGAGAGAGAGAGAGAGAGAGAGAGAGAGAGAGAGAGAGAGAGAGAGAGAGAGAGAGAAAGAGAGAGAGAGAGAGAGAGAGAGAGAGAGAGAGAGAGAGAGAGAGAGAGAGAGAGAGAGAGAGAGAGAGAGAGAGAGAGAAGAGAGAGAGAGAGAGAGAGAGAGAGAGAGAGAGAGAGAGAGAGAGAGAGAGAGAGAGAGAGGAAGAAAAAGGAGAGAAGGGAGAGAGGGAGAGAGTATGAGAGAAACAAGAGCGAAAAAAAGGATAAATGGAAGAAAGATCTATAGGGAGGGTCTAGAAAAGAAGAAATGATAGAAATGAGTGAAAGCAAATATCATTCAAGGCAAACATTTGCTGAAACGATTTGACTAGATATCTCACTGGGTCTAGAAAGAAGTTCGCACCTTTACATATTTCATCTGCGACTGCCGCTAAATTTCACACGTTTTCGGCAATTTCATTTGCAACTTCCGCCTCACCGCGGAATCGCGCCAAAAGTTCGGTTATTATAATTGAATCATCCTGTCGTTCAAGCTCAAGTTATAACCGTTGATTCAAGACATCATGTGACACTTCTATATGGTCATTGTCAGTAAAAAGATTGAGTCCTGCTTAGCGTCACAACGGTAGGTTTCAATAAACCAATCTGTTGCGATTTCTTATTCCTCTAATTCTATTTGCATCTTAGGTTCAATCGATTCTAGATGTATATGATCTCCAGAGCTGGATTCTATATTTAAATCTACGCTGATTTAATAAAAAGCTGAATCAATATCTAGAGCTATATCTCGATCTAGATCTAGACTCTGTTTTATTGAAGTCTTGATTCTAGAATTGTTTTTATGTCTAGATCTTTCTAGCTATAGATCTAATAAATAGATCTACATGTGAATATCTAGAGATTTACCACCAACTTTCTTGGATTCTGACATCCTGCGACTTATCTTTTCATAGAAGCTGAATGAAGCAAGATTTTTGCGAGGAATTCCGTAGTCGGGAACCGGTTTAGCCATTATTTTAAACATCTATCACACATCATGCAGCACTTCTGCTATTTTCTCCATTTTGCAATCTTCCATTTCCCCATTCCGTATCCTGCTATTTCCTTAATTTTCTATAATTTTTTCCATTCCTTCTGATAATTTTCTATAATCTCCCGCTGAGATTTTCTATAATTCCGATTAATCTCCATTGAGATCCTGCTTGTCCCATTCCACTGTGAATTATAATCTCGATTCCAAATCCTGCTATTTTCGATTTTTCATTTTTCCCTGTGAATTTCTCCATTCCGATTTCGCTGAGATTTTCACGTTCCCCTGTGAATTTCTCTATTCCAAATCCTACGATTTTCACGTTCCCTGTGAATTTCTCCATTCCAAATCCTACGATTTTTCACGTTCCCCTGTGAATTTCTCCATTCGAATCCTACGATTTTTCCCATTTCGCTGTGATTTTCTCCCTTCTGCTGTGATTTTTCCATTTCGATGAAATTTTCCCATTCCATTGTGATTTTCTCCATTCTGCATCCTATGATTTTCCTTGTTCCGCATCCTGTGATTATTTGTTCTATAAGATTTTGTTTTAGATAGACCTAGATTTATGTAGCAATCTGATCTTCTCTGGAGTGCTCTTTCAGCATTTAAATATAATTCATGTATGTATTCACAATTCATATTATTTGTGTTACATTGATCTAGATCACATAGAAGTCTAGATTTTATTCAAATAGAGCATTGTTGTAGCTCTAATAATCTCTTTTTTTTCAGCCGGCATAAATATTAATATCTGGCGTATTGACAATTTAAATCATTAGATTAACTGGGATGCTTAGGGCCTCTCTCCTTATTTTTATCACATAGAGATCTAGATTCTATTTAGAAAACAGTTTGGTCATTAACATTTCTTTCTACAGTCCTGTAAGACAGTATTTTTGGGGGGTGGGGTGGAGTTCAAGCCAGTCATTGGGTCCAGACAAACATTTGAAGAACAGACAAAGATGTGAGTACAGACAAACATGTGAGTACAGACAAACATGTGAGTACAGACAAACATGTGTTTATACGGTTAGTTTTAGTTGGTTCCTCTTTTGCTGTGGACCTGTTCATCACTTCTTTTTTAGTGGACCTGTTCGTCACATCTTTTTGTAGTGGACCTGTTCGTCACATCTTTTTGTAGTGGACCTGTTCGTCACATCTTTTTGTAGTGGACCTGTTCGTCACATCTTTTTGCTGTGGACCTGTTCGTCACATCTTTTTGCTAGTGGACCTGTTCGTCACATCTTTTTGCTGTGGACCTGTTCGTCACATCTTTTTGTAGTGGACCTGTTCGTCACATCTTTTTGTAGTGGACCTGTTCGTCACATCTTTTTGTTGTAGACCCCTTCGTCACATCTTTTGCTGTGGACCTGTTCGTCACATCTTTTTGTAGTGGACCTGTTCGTCACATCTTTTTGTTGTAGACCTGTTCGTCACATCTTTTTGTTGTAGACCTGTTCGTCACATCTTTTTGCTCTGGACCTGTTCGTCATTTTCTTTTTTTCTGGACCTGTTCGTCATTTTCTTTTTTTTCTGGACCTGTTCGTCATTTTCTTTTCTGCCTACAAAGGCGTCATTATTTCTTACAGACATTTCATCAGATTCTGAAAGCCATTAAAGGTTATAATAAAAAAAATAAGTGTGAACATTAGACATATTGATAGGCATTGAGACTTGAGTTGGTTTTTATCCTTTTGTTTTGAACCTGTCCGTGGATACGTAATAACAACCTACTCAGTGAGTGGCGTCTAAGCTTGTATGTTATATATATGCATAAATATACGTGTACAAATGCATAAGGGTCTAAGCTTGTATGTTATGTATATGCATAAATATACAAGTGTACAAATGCATAAGGGTCTAAGCTTGTATGTTATGTATATGCATAAATATACGTGTAAAAATGCATAAGGGTCTAAGCTTATGTGCCTAAAAACACAATTGTACGAGCCCTCGTGTGTATTGGACAAGCATATTATTATCTACTTTCAATGCTTTCATTTAAGTCTATTCATCTTATAAATTATTTATATTATGCAATTGAAAAATGTATTGTAATGTATATGTGCAATACAGTATGTGGATTTTGCCTATTATGTATGTCATCTTTGGGGAAGACTGTAAGCGAGTTTGTGTGTGTGTTTGTGTATGTCGGTGTGTATGTGTGTGTGTGTGTGTGTGTGTGTGTGTGTGTGTCGGTGTGTGTGATATGCATATGTACAACAATCCAATGTATAATATGGAGACATATAAAGTCAGAGGTTGTAACCAAATCGGTCCTGACATAAGTTTGTGATTGTGACGACAAATGGTTCAAAATCGTAGCTGTACCACGTTTTTGTCCCAAAACGCTTTATTCTCGGAAACGGTAGATCACTCTGCTTTCCTCTCTTCACTCATAAGGATCACTTTTCAACTTACTGAGGGAGCAAACAGTCCAGCTGCCTGTTAGGCATTTCGTACTGACATTAAAGACTCTGACAGGATGCTATAGCTGGGTACTCATTCAAACATGAGTCAAGTGAGTAAAGCAGGGTGAAGTACCCTTCCTATTTTTGATTTGATTTGATTTGATTTGATTGATTTGATTTGATTTGATTTGATTTGATTTGATTGATTTGATTTGATTGATTTGATTTGATTTGATTTGATTTGATTTGATTTGATTTACTCACATCCACAACTAAGGTCATCTCGGAGGTTTTGGTAGAGTTTCTTATTTTGCCGGACTGCCCTGTAAACAGCCAATGGATCTTTAACGTGCTCAGAGTGTTGTGACCTCTTTTTATCGTCCGTCTCCCATGGGACTAGGTATGGATTCACCTACTTGGGCCCGGGGGGGGGAGGTGGAGATTTTGCTCGAAAAAGCTCAAAAAATTGTTGAACTGTTGCCGGGGGTCGAACCCACTACCTTTTGGTTGAGAGGCCGACACCTTGCCTCTGGACTACCGAGTCCCAAACAAATTATTCAATTGTTGCCGGTGGTCGAAACCACTACCTTTTGGCTGAGAGGCCGACACTTTACCTCTGAACTACCGAGTCCTTCTGCCTTCCTTATACTGCTAACGTCGTCAACAACAACAACAAAGAGCCTTAGGCCAGCCATGGTTTTGAACCAGTGTCGTCACAAGTACACACTCACAATACTTCAGAAGAAAAAAAATTGGTAAAACTGAGCATTCAGGATTTGAACTCCAGCCTTTTATCTGCCTGTTAACCGCATACCTAAGGATCATCTTCCATGAAGCCCCCAATAAAGCCCCCATGCTGGCAGGAACATAAGTGTGATGATACCTTCAACCTCAACACCTCGTGACCTTGAATTTATCAATCTAAAGATCTGCCATCTCAACCCCCACCCCCGCCCCCACCTTCCCCCACCACCCCTGCCCCAACTCCACCTCTAAGCAACCACCTCCGACATGCGAATCGTTGATCTATTTTCCGCCTGTAATACAATCAGTTTTATCGCCAGGTAATTGTATCATTTATCTTTTCTTTTACTTTATCTCTCTTTTTTTTTGTAAGGGAGTTTCTTTTGTTTGTTTATTTGTTTGTTTGTGTGTTTGTTTGTTGCTTTTTTTGAAGTTTCAAATTTCAAATCGACTTCAATGCACAGACCGAAGTTAATGGCCCTTAATCTTAATCACAGCGTGGTAGCCATGCAAGATGATGTCACCATCATCTCTGCTGTAATGCACAGGTCCTAACTACCGTACCTTTAATGTGGGGCACTGAACGTGATCGGTGTATTGCACCTGTTTGGAATAAAATACGATTATGATTTTTACGTCCGCGGTTTTAGAATGGGTAAAATATGGATCTTAGACAATATGGAATCCAATACAGTACAATATAACTGTAGACAATATGGAATCCAATACAGTACAGGCAGCTGAAATGAAATATCTCACTATCGAAAACTAAAAGAAACAAAATCAGAAACACAACGATAAGAGATTAGATGGCATTAAAACTGAGATAGAAATAAATCAACTTAAATGGTTTGGGCATGTAAACAGAGTGGATGAAAAGTGAATAATGGCTAGATCTAAATCAGTATACGATGCTCAAACCCAAGGTGAAAGACCAAAAGTAGACCTCGAAAAAAGTGGGCGAAGAAATAAAGAGTCACTAAAGCAAACAATGTAACCTTCACAGAAGGAAACAGAAAATGTCAAGACAGGAAAGCCTGGAGAAATGTAACCTTCACAGAAGGAAACAGAAAATGTCAAGACAGGACAGCCTGGAGGAATAAACCCACCAAAAGGAAGTAAAAATGAGAACTGATAAAGAATGAAAGAAGGAAAGAAAGAAAGAAAAGGTTTTGGAATGGATGTAGAGGTTTTAATCGTCCCGTGAAGTGATATCATAATGATAATAGTTTGGCTCTTTTCAGATTTGGTCACCTTGTGTGCGCGTATGTGTATGTGTGTATGTGTGTGTGTGTGTGTGCGCATGTGTATACGTGTGTGTATCGAAGTGTGTGCGAGTGTGTATATGCGTGCATGGTATGTGTTTGAGAGTGTGTTTGTGTTAGAGTCAGTGAGAGTGTGTGTTTGTTATGGTATGTGACATGTGTGTTTTACCGTCTATTGAATTTTTTCACGGCAGTTGCATACGATACAACAGACAATGTAACTATTATTAACACGATCTTCCATCTACCCAGAATGACAAAAAAAAACAAGAAGAAGAAACATCTCCCATACAATTAAATGGCCATGAGACGTTTGAGATTTGAGGTAACCCTTAAAACGGCGACGGTCAGATTTACCCATATATCCCCAGCTGGCTACCGTAAACAACAACATACTGCATCTTGATGTAATCGAGAATCCCCACCCCCCTCCCCCACCCCCCCCCAACCCCCCCTCCAACAAATTCATAGGTTATAATGGAGACCATTTTCATTTCCATTCTATTTCATCAGACTTGCTATCAATCTAATTTCATCCTTGTATCTATTTCATACGTCAGAACATCCATTCCTTCTTTGAATTATTATAATTTTTGCCATTAAGAGAAAGGATGACGTCAGTGACCAAGTGTTAAGGCTACCGGACTTGAGATCACGATGTGCCGGGTTCGAATCCTGGCCATGCCACTTGTTTCGGAGTAATGACGCTTACCTTTCATTTCCTCCATCGACCTCAGGTGCAAACAAGGAGAATCTGATCTTCTTCTTTTTTTTCCTGGCTGATATAACGCTTGATTCATGAATAGTTTCAGTGTCGAGTTTTTGCACGCCCAGAATCCGTCACGCCAGAACAGCAGACCAACTAGAGTTGCAGTGTCGAGTTTTTTGCACGCCCAGAATCCGTACAGTAGAACAACTAGAGTTGCAGTGTCGAGTTTTTTGCACGCCCAGAATCCGTACAGTAGAACAACTAGATTTGCAGTGTCGAGTTTTTTGCACGCCCAGAATCCGTACAGTAGACCAACTAGAGTTGCATTGTCGAGTTTTGCAGAACGCAGTAGACCAAGAATCAGTTTTTGCGCCCAGAATCCGTACAGTAGACCAACTAGATTTGCAGTGTCGAGTTTTTGCACGCCCAGAATCCGTACAGTAGAACAACTAGATTTGCAGTGTGTTTTTTCAGAATCCGTACAGTAGACCAACTAGATTTTTGTCACGCCCAGAATCCGTACAGTAGACCAACTAGATTTGCAGTGTCCAGTTTTTTTGCAGTAGAACAACTAGATTTGCAGTGTCGAATCCCAGAATACAGTAGACCAACTAGAGTTGCAGTGTCGAGTTTTTGCACCCAGAATCGTACAGTAGACCAACTAGAGTTGCAGTGTCGACGCCCAGAATCCGTACAGTAGACCAACTAGAGTTGCAGTGTCGAGTTTTTGCACGCCCAGAATCCATACAGTAGACCAACTAGAGTTGCAGTGTCGAGTTTTTTGCACGCCCAGAATCCGTACAGTAGACCAACTAAACGTCAGGCAGCCTGGTTTCTGAATAAAGAAAACAAAAAGCAAAATGTATATTATGTTTATTGTGATCTACACATTATAATATGAATTATATATCACTATAGATTATTATCTACATTTTATAATATGAATATATATATAACTATAGATTGTGATCTACATTACTATGCAAACAAAAATATTTTGTTTTACTGTTTGGGGTTTCTGGATTTCTTCACCATTCCATCGTTCCAACGTTCCACCATTCTTCAATCGTCGTTCCAACGTTCCACCTTTCCACTATTCCATTCTTCAATCGTACCGTCGTGCCAACGTTCCACTGTTCCACTATTCCATTCTTTCAATCGTACCGTCGTGCCAACGTTCCACTGTTCCACTATTCCATTCTTCAATCGTACCGTCGTGCCAACGTTCCACTGTTCCACTATTCCATTCTTCAATCGTACCGTCGTGCCAACGTTCCACTGTTCCACTATTCCATTCTTCAATCGTACCGTCGTGCCAACGTTCCACTGTTCCACTATTCCATTCTTCAATCGTACCATCGTGCCAACGTTCACTGTTCCACTATTCCATTCTTCAATCGTACCGTCGTGCCAACGTTCCACTGTTCCACTGTCCAATTCTTTAATCGTACCGTCGTTCCAACGTTCCACTGTTCCACTATTCCATTCTTCAATCGTACCGTCGTGCCAACGTTCCACTGTTCCACTATTCAATTCTTCAATCGTACCGTCGTGCCAACGTTCCACTGTTCCACTATTCCAATTCTTTAATCGTACCGTCGTGCCAACGTTCCACTGTTCCACTATTCCATTCTTCAATCGTACCATCGTACCCAACGTTCCACTGTTCCACTATTCCATTCTTCAATCGTACCATCATGCCAACGTTCCATTGTTCCACTGTCCAATTCTTTAATCGTTCCATCGTGCCAACGTTCCACTGTTCCACTATTCCATTCTTCAATCGTACCATCGTGCCAACGTTCCACTGTTCACTGGATTCTTCAATCGTTCCATTGTGCCAACGTTCCACTGTTCACTATTCCATTCTTCAATCGTTACCGTCATTTAACGTTCCACTGATGTCCAATTCTTTAATCGTTCCATCGTTCCAACGTTCCACTGTTCCACTGTTCAATTCTTCAATCGTACCATCGTTCCAACGTTCCACTGTTCCACTGTTCAATTCTTTAATCGTTCCATCGATGCCTGGTTTACTGTTCACTATTCCATTCTTCAATCGTTCCATCTATGAACCTTTGTACGGTTCCACTCTTTCAACCATGCCATATTTGGTAAGAGTTTAAAGATGTAAAATCGATGTCTTGACTGGATGAATGTAAATTTCAGAATGGCGCCTGGAGAAAAGAAAAATAAAAATAATAATAGATCCATGGTTTATTATCCTCGGTACGTGGTACAAAGATGTGGTTCATGGTTTATTATTACTTGGTACGTGGTACAAAGATCTAGGTTCATGGTTTATTATTACTTGGTACGTGGTAAAAAGATCTAGGTTCATGGTTTACATTATTACTTGGTACGTGGTACAAAGATCTAGGTTCATGATTTATTATCACTCGGTACGTGGTACAAAGATCTAGGTTCATGGTTTATTATTACTCGGTACGTGGTACAAAGATCTAGGTTCATGGTTTATTATTACTCGGTACGTGGTACAAGATCTAGGTTCATGGTTTATTATTACTCGGTACGTGGTACAAAGATCTAGGTTCATGGTTTATTATCACTCGGTACGTGGTACAAAGATCTAGGTTCATGGTTTATTATCCTCGGTACATGGTACAAAGATCTAGGTTCATGGTTTATTATCACTCGGTACGTGGTACAAAGATCTAGGTTCATGGTTTATTATCACTCGGTACGTGGTACAAAGATCTAGGTTCATGGTTCTTTTGAATGAACTTGTAAATTGTATAAATATATTAATTGCTCACGGTATGAAATTAATCAAATTGAAAAAGTATAAAATAATTTGTTACTTTATCTCTTTTGACTTTAATTCAGAACTTTGAGGGTCGGTTTGGGGATGGGGGTCAGTTTCGGGATGGGGAGCGGTTTGGGGATGGGGGTCAGTTTCGGGATGGGAGCGGTTTGGGGATGAGGGGTCAGTTTGGGGATGGGGAGCGGTTTGGGGATGGGGGTCAGTTTCGGGATGGGGAGCGGTTTGGGGATGGGCAGCGGTTTGGGGATGGGGTGCGGTTTGGGGGTTTGGGGATGGGGGCAGTTTGGGAATGAGGTGACTTTGGGGATGGGGAGCGGTTTAGGAATGGGGGTGACTTTGGGGATGGGGAGCGGTTTAGGAATGGGGGTGACTTTGGGGATGGGGAGCGGTTTAGGAATGGGGGTGACTTTGGGGATGGGGAGCGGTTTAGGAATGGGGTGACTTTGGGAATGGGAGCGGTTTAGGAATGGGGGTGACTTTGGGGATGGGGAGTGGTTTGTGACTTTGGGGATGGGGGTGACTTTGGGATGGGGAGCGGTTTAGGAATGGGAGTGACTTTGGGATAGAGCGGTTTGGGGATGAGGTGACTTTGGGATGGGGAGCGGTTTGGGGATGGGAGCAGTTTAGGAATGGGGAGTTGGGGATGGGTAAGGAATGGGGGTGACTTTGGGGATGGGGAGGATGGGGAGACTTTGGGGATGGGGAGCGGTTTGGGGATGGGGGTGACTTTGGGGATGTGGAGCGGTTTGGGGATGGGGTGTCAGTTTGGGGATGGGGTTTGGGGATGGGAGCAGTTTTGGGGATGGGGATGGGAGTGGTTTGGGGATGGGGGTCACTTTGGGTTTGGGATGGGGAGCGGTTTGGGGATCAGTTTTGGGGGGTGACTTTGGGGATGGGGGTCAGTTTTGGGATGGGGAGCAGTTTGGGGATGGGGGTGACTTTGGGGATGAGGGTCAGTTTTGGGATGAGGGAGCAGGTTTGGGGATGGGGTGACTTTGGGGATGGGGGTCAGTTTTTGGGATGGGGAGCGGTTTGGGGATGGGAGGTGTTTCGGGGATGGGGAGTGTTTCGGAGATGAAGTGTTTCGGGGATGGGGAGTTTTGGGATGGGGAGTGTTTCGGGGGTGGGGGTGTTTCGGGGATGGGGGTCAGTTTTGGGATGGGGAGTGTTTCGGGGGATGGGGGTCAGTTTTGGGATGGGAGTGTTTCGGGGATGGGGGTCAGTTTTGGGATGGGGGTCCAGTGGGAGGAGTGTTTCGAGGGATGGGGAGTGTTTCGGGGATGGGCAGTGTTTCGGGGATGGGGAGTGTTTCGGGGATGGGGGTCAGTTTTGGGATGGGTGAGAGGTGTTTCGGGGATGGGGAGTGTTTCGGGGATGGGGAGGATGGGGGAGTGTTTCGGGGATGGGGAGTGTTTCGGGGATGGGGGGTGTTTCGGGGATGGGGAGTGTTTCGGGGATGGGGAGTGTTTCGGGGATGGGGAGTGTTTCGGGGATGGAGTGTTTCGGGGATGGGAGTGTTTCGGGGATGGGGAGTGTTTCGGGGATGGGAGTGTTTCGGGGATGGGGAGTGTTTCAGGGGATGGGGAGTGTTTCGGGGATGGGGGGAGTGTTTTGGGATGGGGAGTGTTTCGGGGATGGGGGTCAGTGTTGGGATGGGGGAGTGTTTCAGGGAGAGTGTTTCGGGGATGGGGAGTGTTTCGGGGATGGGGAGTTGCAGGATGGGGAGTGTTTCGGGGATGGGGAGTGTTTCGGGGATGGGGAGTGTTTCGGGGATGGGGGAGTGTTCGGGGATGAGGGTCCAGTTTTGGGGGAGTGTTTCAGGGGATGGGGGGATGGGGATGGGGAGTGTTTCGGGGGATGGGGAGTGTTTCGGGGATGGGAGTGTTTCGGGGGATGGGGAGTTTTGGGATGGGAGTGTTTCGGGGATGGGGAGTGTTTCGGGGATGGGGGAGTGTTACGGGGATGGGGAGTGTTTCGGGGGGGGAGTTTTGGGATGGGGAGTGTTTCGGAGTGTTGGGGGGAGTGTTTCGGGGATGGGGGGAGTGTTGTTTCGGGGATGGGGAGTGTTTTGGGGATGGGGAGTGTTACGGGGATGGGGGATCAGTGTTTCGGGGATGGGGAGTGTTACGGGGGATGGGGGGTCAGTTTTGGGATGGGGTGTTTCGGGGATGGGGTGACCGGGGATAGCAGTTTAGGAATGGGGGATGAGTTTTGGGGATGGGGGGGGTTGATTTGGTGATGTTTCAGGGATGGGAGTTTGAGGATGGGGGTCAGTTTTGGGATGGGGAGTGTTTCGGGGGGGGTCAGTTTTGGGATGAGGAGCGGTTTGGGGATGGGGTCGGTTTTGGGAGTGTTTCGAGGATGGGGGTCAGTTTTGGGATGGGGAGTGTTTCGGGGATAGATTTCGGGGTAAACAGTTTTGGGATGGGGAGTGTTTCGGGGACAGAATGTTTTGGGATGGGGAGTGTTACGGGGATGGGGCTCAGTTTTGGGATACCGTTCCGGGAATGGTTGTCAGGAATGGGGGTGAGTTTCGGGGATGGGGAGTGTTTGGGATGGTG
>JAXRKP010000143.1:452500-457500 GCA_037039925.1 Doris montereyensis
ATGTATGTATACATGTATATATGCATGTATATATGTATATATGTATGTATGTATGTATGTATGTATGTATGTATGTATGTATGTATGTATGTATGTATGTATATATGTATGTATGTATGTATGTATGTATGTATGTATGTATGTATGTATGTATGTATGTATGTATGTATGTATGTATACATGTTTTATGTGTATTTACATACAGATCATAGAAGAACGATGTATTATGTCACCGTGAACTACGTGACATAGCCCCATCTTTAAAATGATTTGATTACAAACCATAGAAAGAAGTTATTATTTTAATTATTACTGTAATTATCAACTTTGACTCCGGAAATATTACACCAGACTTAGATATCTATGTCTAGCTCTACATATGTATGCAAATAGCTATCGGTTGAGACCACTCTAAGCTCTACCAAAACATTAGATCTAGATCTAGCCAAATAAAAACAAAGGTTACAATGGATAAAAACTTATTTTCCACGGGTCTACCATAGTAATCCTCATGGTATCGTTCTAGACAGTAATGTAATGACATAGAGAAAAGATCCTCATGGTATCATTCTAGACAGTGTAATGCATGCAACATGACACAGAGAAAAGATCCTCATGGTATCATTCTAGACAGTGTAATGCATGTACATGACATAGAGAAAAGATCCTCATGGTATCATTCTAGACAGTGTGTAATGCATGTACATGACATAGAGAAAAGATCCTCATGGTATCATTCTAGACAGTGTAATGCATGTACATGACATAGAGAAAAGATCCTCATGGTATCATTCTAGACAGTGTAATGCATATACATGACATAGAGAAAAGATCCTCATGGTATCGTTCTAGACAGTGTAATGCATGACATAGAGAAAAGACATGGTAGAAAAGATCCTCATGGTATCATTCTAGACATGTAATAGACAGTGTAATGCATGTACATGACATAGAGAAAAGATCCTCATGGTATCGTTCTAGACAGTGTAATGCATATACATGACATATTCTAGACAAAGATCCTCATACAGAAAGTATCGTTCTAGACAGTGTAATGCATGTACATGACATACAGAAAAGATCATCATGGGTGCCAATGCTAAAAATGCTGGTACATGTGTTGAGGCTGAAGCACCTCCAACCTCAAATGTTTTTCAAATGGTTGCTGACTACCTTGCGTAATCAACTCTTTTCATCGTGGTATCGTGCACACCGAAGTTAGGGCCGATACGTACATGAGAGCGAGAGGTTTTCAAGGCTAGCCCAGTGACCTAGCTGTAGATCTACTAACGTCTGGCCTTGACTCCATGAAGGCAAACTCTTTGTGAGCGAGAGAGTTAGAGAAGGTAATATCGAATAGAAGAAGAAAAAAGATGTTTCGACCTCTCTCACATAGATCTAGATCTGTCTTGGTGTAGTCGATAAGTCTGTCTTGTCATATTGTGTGGTGTGTAGTTGTTTTAAATGTGATTTCTTTCTGTATAGTTCGAGTGACCATCGGGAACAGGTTGTTTTCGTTTTAGATCTACAGTGAAGAATTCGGTTAATTACAATGAGGTTATGGTAGTAAAAATATCACACACAATACGTGTAATCAATAACGGTTTTTTTTATTCAAGAAAAAGACGATTTACTGTTACTATCTATATGTAGTTTTGCCCACTTGTGATAGGAAATATGAGACATGAAGTTGGCTGACCACCTCTTAAGGGGGTGAAGGGTGGGGGTGAGAGGGTCCTGAGAAGGCCATTCTTGCCCAAATCAGACAGACCTAGTTTAGTACTTGTATTGAACGCAGCCGTTCATTTCCTTCACATTAATGCCATAAAATAAGCTCAGTATCTATTCTTTGAATTTTTACGATTTTTTTAGATACGACACTGGCTCAACATTCAACGAAAGCCAGTAATTTTGTCTAAAATATAGCATATTGGTACTCATTGTAATCAACACTGTAATTTATCAGAAAATGGACATATGACCCGATGTATTGAATAGTGCCTTAGGTCGTCAGGAAAAATACCTGTCATATTCTACACACTTGTTATCGAAAAATGCTGTCCGAAATCAGTATAAGGGAGCTGGGGCAGTTGAAACACGGCTGATAGATAGTAGTTGAGAGCCTCTCACGGTTTTATGTCATTTCAAAGCATTGTTCTACTCATTTCTAGTTTTTAATGCGAAAAAACATTCAAATAATGGGAAAAAAGAGTTTTAAATACAAAATTCTCGTAATTGACTTTGTTTTACTGGGTTTTTGTTAAGTAGTCCTACAATTGTCAACGGATTCGCTTGCAATTTTGCATACAGCTGCTTTGTATCATTACTAAGAGCCTTTCATATGGTGATTTTTGATATCTCCTGTACTTTCTGAGAAATTTATGATGTTTGTTGGAATTTTGAGAGAAATTCGTTTCCTTTAAATTTGAAAAAGAACGCGATACATTCAGAGACTGGTTTGAAGTAAACAAGATATTAAAAAACTAAACGATACATTCAGGAGACTGGTTTGAAGTAAACAAGATATCAAAAAACTAAAATACATTCAGGAGACTGGTTTGAAGTATACAAGATATCAAAAAAACTAAACGATTCAGGAGACTGGTTTGAAGTAAACAAGATATTAAAAAACTAAACGATACATTCAGGAGACTGGTTTGAAGTAAACAAGATATCAAAAAACTAAACGATACATTCAGGAGACTGGTTTGAAGTAAACAAGATATTAAAAAACTAAACGATACATTCAGGAGACTGGTTTGAAGTATACACGATATTAAAACAAATAAAAGTTTCTATAAGCAAAATCATAAACCACGAAAGTAGAAACTGTAGGACCACTTAGGTTTTGACAATTGCCAAAATTTATTTAGTTTGGCTCAAGAAAATTGAAGATGACGGCTGTGTCCATGGCAACTAAACTTAAAAAAAAAGACTTTCACCATCCATGCTTTCACTCTAATTTTGCCATGCTGAACTCATTTATGAAGCTTGAAATTGGTTATCTCTTCAAACGTACAGAAATCGCCATCGGAACCCGCCCCCTCAAGTTAGTCTTAAGTATAAATTTGAACTCTCTCAGTAGAGATGGAAAACTTGAGACGATGTGTGCAATATTTTATAGCTTTTACGTTGTATAACAATTATTTGCCTTAGTATGTGACATCACGCTCTTCTCGTCTGTTACTTTACAAATTTTACCCCCTTCCTTTGCTGAGTTAAAAAGTTTGGATTCCGTACACAAGACAGGCCGACCCAGTTTCCGTTTCCGTCCATAATAATAGTCATACTATACTACCGACCGACACGATTGAACTGTGCTACAACTGCAAAATGACACAAAATTGCCTGCCAGTTATCGTGAAACCTTGGGTACATTCAGGTCAAGGCTGTTTATCAATTAATCGGTTGAGTTGAGACTTCAACCCCCCCCCCCCACCCCCACCCCTTTCCCCGGGTGGGGCACTACCCACCGACAACTTAGTGCTTTACGACACATTCCCTGCTGAAAAGCATTTGCAGAAGTCGTTTATTAGGGTTTATTATTAGTAGTAGTTACTAGTAAGGCCCACTCTCGATCCGACGCTCTGATTGGCTAGTCTTTAACCAATCCGCATGTAAGAATGAGTTTGCTTTATAACGAGAACGTAATAATATGCTTCACCCTCTCCCCGCCCCTATGAAACCGCGAGAATATTTTTTTTATCGGTGCTTATCAGTGGGATTAAATCTTTTGAGATCTTTTCTCTAGGCGACTCGCACTAGCAACAGCTTAATCAACAAAGCCGTCGTGTGTATTTGTTGTTGTTTTCGTTTGTTTGCTTTGGGGTGAGGGGGGGTGGGGGTTCCGGTGGTGGGGCTTGCTTTTTTGTTTTTGTTTTGTTGTTTGTATAGGGGGGGGTTGTGGAGTAAAATGCTCGTTGCTTTTGGCTCCGTTGGTTTTGAAGTTCTGGTTATTACATAAAAGACGAGGGAGGGCAGCAGGTGTAGCTATGGAAGCGTTTTGTTTTGTTTTTATTTATTCACTGAAACATTAAGCAATGGTCTCAATTTACTGCCGTTAGTTCTTGCTATTTTTATAATTTGTTTTGCACTTTAGTTTCTAATATGTAATGTATAATAATAATACATATTCTTATATGTAATGTATAATAATAATAATACATATTCTAATATGTAATGTATAATAATAATAATACATATTCTAATATGTAATGTATAATAATAATACATATTCTAATATGTAATGTTTCTAATGTACTTATATTTGTATATGTTTATTTGTTTTTCCAATACTTAAAAGCTATATTTTTGCTTATTTGTCTTCTTATTTAGTTACTAGCTTCCTGGTCTATTTGTCTTCTTATTTAGTTACTAGCTTCCTCTCTATTTGTCTTCTTATTTAGTTTTAGCTTCCTTCTCTATTTGTCTTCTTATTTAGTTTTAGCTTCCTTCTCTATTTGTCTTCTTATTTAGTTTTAGCTTCCTTTCTATTTGTCTTCTTATTTAGTTTTAGCTTCCTTCTCTATTTGTCTTCTTATTTAGTTTTAGCTTCCTTCTCTATTTGTCTTCTTATTTAGTTTTAGCTTCCTTCTCTATTTGTCTTCTTATTTAGTTTTAGCTTCCTTTTCTATTTGTCTTTTTATTTAGTTTTAGCTTCCTTCTCTATTTGTCTCCTTACCTACACACCTACTTACTTACTTTCCTTAAGAAAGAGATAGTAAATGTTACTTTCTTAAGAAAGAGATAGTAAATGTTACTTTCTTAAGAAAGAGATAGTAAATGTTACTTTCTTAAGAAAGAGATAGTAAATGTTACTTTCCTTAAGAAAGAGATAGTAAATGTTACTTTCTTAAGAAAGAGATAGTAAATGTTACTTTCTTAAGAAAGAGATAGTAAATGTTACTTTCTTAGAAAGAGATAGTAAATGTTACTTTCCTTAAGAAAGAGATAGTAAATGTACTTTCCTCTAAGAAAGAGATAGTAAATGTTACTTTCTT
>JAXRKP010000143.1:460000-462500 GCA_037039925.1 Doris montereyensis
AAGAAGAAGAAGAAGAAGAAGAAGAAGAAGAAGAAGAAGAAGAAGAAGAAGAAGAAGAAGAAGAAGAAAAAAGAAGAAGAAGAAGACGAAGACGAAGAAGAAGAGGAAGACGAAGAAGAAGAGGAGAGAGAAGAAGAAGAAGAAGAAGAAGAAGACGAAGACGAAGAAGAAGAAGAAGAAGAAGAAGAAGAAGAAGAAGAAGAAGAAGAAGAAGAAGAAGAAGACGAAGACGAAGACGAAGACGAAGACGAAGACGAAGAGGAAGAGGAAGTGGAAGAGGATGAGGAAGAGGAAGAGGAAAAGGAAGAGGAAGATGAAGAGGAAGAGGAAGAGGAGAGAAGAAGAAGAAGAAGAAGAATAACAATAGTAATAATAATAATAATAATTAAAACAATAAAAAATAAATAAATAAATAAATAAACAATAAAATAATAATAATAATAATAATAATAATAATAATAATAATAATAATAATAATAATAATAATATAATAATAATAATAATAATAATAATAATAATAATAATAATAATAATAATAATAATAATAATAATAATAATAATAATAATAGTAATAATAATAATAATAATAATAATTATTATTATAATTATAATCTTTCTTTCTTTATCAGTTCCCATTCTTTCCTTTCGATGTATGGGTTTAGATGCCCAAGATGATCTTTCTCCAGGATGCCCTGTCCTGGCATTTTCTGTTTCCTTCCAAAAAAGTTAAATTTCTATGCTTCAATGAATCTTTTATTTATCTTCTTCCCACCTTCTCCAAGGTCTGCCTTTTGATGTTTTACCTTGGCCTTTAGCTCTGTATACTAATTTAGCTGTTCTATTGTCATTCATTCTGTTTACATGCACAAACCATCTGAATTGATTTATTTCTATCTTAGTTTGTATGCCATCTGCTTTGGTTTGATCTCTTATTTTTGTGTTTCTGATTTTGTCTCTTTTAGTTTTCCCTACTACTCTTCTTAGATATTTCATTTCAGCTACCTGTACTATACTGTATTCTCTACTGTCTTATGTCCAGTTTCGTTGCCATAGAGGAGAGTAGGACAATGAACTGTATTGTATAGTGCCATTTCAGTTTTTGTTGACAATTCTTGTTTACCTACAAATGCCTTTCCTTGATGGTTATATATTGCACTTGCCTTTTGAATCTCTGGCTGATTCCTTCTCTTAGTTTTCCCTCTGAGTTAATCATTACTCCTAGGTAATTGTAGATTTGAACTTGTTCTAAATTCTCCTTGCCCAATTTAAGATTTTGTGTTTTAGCTTCCCTAGTTACTAGCATTGTTTTAGTTTTTTTGCATTTACTTTCATTCTTCTTTTATTTAGTTCATTGTTCATAATGTTGATATTCAACTGACGGTCAATTTCTGATTTTCTGAACAGAATTAAACAATTGGCAAATGTTACATTTACTGGTTTGAGCTTCCACATACCTACATTCATTTTCTTCATTTTTGAGGATGCCTTTGCGACTGGATCCATAAATGGGATAAACAAAGGAGGACTTAGGATACAACCCTGTCTTACTCCTATATCTACATCACATTCTGTACATGTTGGTTTATTGTAAAAACTTTTAACGGCTTCTATTAAATGTTGCTCTACAATTTGCTCTTTTAAGGAATGTCATAGTGCGTCAAATGCCTTTTCTAAGTCAGTAAAACACAGGTGCAAGTCAATGTTTCCTTCAAGGAGTTTTTCTATTATTTGTCTAATTGTAAATATGTGGTCTTGTACACTTATTCCTGGTCTAAATCCACTCTGATGCTCTTCAATCTGATCCTCTAGTCTTTTCTTTAATCTCATTTCCAGTATCCTGGCTTATACTTTTCATGGAAAGCTAAGTAGTGATATCCCCTATGGTTTGAGCATTCCATAGTTGATCCTTTCTTATGTATTGGTGCTACCGTTCCCTTTTTCCAGTCGTCTGGCACCTGTTTGGACTTCCATGCTTATTGGCATATTACATGTTGTAGCTTGTCTGCCTCTCTCCCTTGGTTTTTAACAATTTCTGGATAAACTTGATCTGCTCTTGGGGCTTTTCCTAATTTCACTTTTCTTATAGATGTTTGCATTTCTTCCATTGATATATCTACATCTTCAGCTGTCTCCTCTGGACTACTTGTTACTCTTGCAAATTGGTCTTTTCTCCTTGTTTCATACGTTCTGGAGGGATTATGTAATTGGTGACAATGCTTTCTCCATATTTCCATGATTTCGCTGTCTTCTTTCATTATTTCTCCTTTGGCATTCTTAATTTGTCGTATTGGGCATGCTTTGGTCTTTCTAATGCTCTTCATTGCCTCCCAGAACAGCTTTTGATTTCCTTGATAGCTTTCTTGAAATCTTTGTCCAAACTCTTCCCACTGTCCTTGTTTTGCTTTCCTAACTTCCTCTTTGGTGATAGTTCTTTTACTCACGCAATCTATCTTATCTTTTGGTCTCTTTGTTTGCAAGTATTTCTTCCAGGCATTCTTCT
>JAXRKP010000143.1:467500-484323 GCA_037039925.1 Doris montereyensis
AGACTGGATTGACAAGAGGGCTATACAAAAATGTCCTGGACTGGATTGACAAGAGGGCTATACAAAAATGCCCTGGACTGGATGACAAGAAATGCCCTGGACTGGATTGACAAGAGGGCCAAACAAAAATACAGACATACATAGTCATACACACACACACACATACATACAGACATACATACTCATACACACACACACATACAGACATACATTGTCAAACAGAAAGACATACTCACATTCTCTGTCACACACATACACACACACAGATAATCAATAAAAGGGGTGGCCTGGGTGGCTGGGTGGCCGGGTTCTAGCCTGACCCCTTACTTCACGGATGACAGCTTGGATTGGGTCACGTGGGTATAACATGTTCAGCAACACCTATTAATATCTCCTCCAGCTCCCCTACCCCCCCCCCCATCCACCCTTCTCCTCCCCCACCACCGTCAGAGTTGACCTGCGTTCTGAGGTCGCAATGTTCTCTAGGTTTATTTTTGTCTTCAGTGGCGCGTTTTTTGTACTTTTGATTGATTTACGCACATTGTGGCGCGGTCTTTGGTGATACTCTGTCGTTCGTTTTTGTACTTTTAATTAATTTACCCACATTTGTGGCGCGGTCTTTGGTGATACTCTATCGTTCGTTTTTGTACTTTTGATTAATTTACGCACATCTACAACCGAGGTGAGCCGGGGTTTTGCCCGGATTGCCCTGTAAACAGGGGATCTGTAACGTGCACAGAGTTTTGTATTCTGCACACGGCGACTTCTTTGTATCGTCCGTTTTCGTTTGGGACTAGGTGTCGATCCTCCTACCTGGACCTGGGAGGAGGGGGTGGGGGCGGAGAAATAGCTTAAACTCGAAAAAGCACGAGATGAATTATTAAACCTCGGCCGGGCTTGAACCCCGACTTTTGGGTTAAGAGCCCAACACCTTGCCTCTGGACATATCAAATCATATGAAATCAAATCGAATGGCCTGCTGGAGTCGATCGATTACATTATGATACCAAGCCCAACTTGAATGTTGTGCGGATATGTACTTTTTAAATCAATCTTCATCTGTATTCTTAGATCAAGGTTTCCGGATAATTCCTGTAATGATATGGGCCCTCGCCCCTCCGTCCCACCCCACCTCCCCCCTCAGGTCGACCCCCAGCAGCCCTCGGCATGGGGCCACCAAATCCAACCATGCGTAATTCTGAGTTTATTATGTCAACCGAAACCTTGCACGGCTTCTAGTTGGTGGGGAGAGAGGAGGGTTGAATGGGGGGGGGGGGGGTGTGGTCGAGCGAGGGTGTCTTGTGGAGGAGGGGGGAATGGGGGGGGGAGCTGATATGGGGAAAGTAGGAATGGGAGGAAAGGAGGATCCTAAGACAGGGGGGTTGGGTGGGTGGGTGTGGGTGTGTGTGTGTGTGTGTTTTGAAGGGGGAGTGAGTGTGTAGGGGGAGGGGCTGGAATGGTTAGAGCACGTGACCACATGCGTCACAGTGGGCGTTGGGACATCCTCTATGTTTGGAACAATTACCAGGGGAAGGAGGTCACTTTGAGGTTTGACTTTTGAAAGGCACCGTGGGGGACATGCTCTTTGGTCTAGTGGGTTACTGTGTGTGTCTGTGTGTGTGTGTGTTTGTGTGTTTGTGTGTGTGTGTTTGTGTGTGTGTTTGTGTGTGTGTGTTTCTGTGTGTGTGTTTGTGTGTGTGTGTTTGTGTGTGTGTGTGTTTGTGTGTGTGTGTGTGTGTGGGTGTGTGTGTGTGTGTCTGTGTGTGTGTTTCTGTGTGTGTGTTTGTGTGTGTGTGGATGAGGAGGGTCGGGTGGGGTTGGGGTGGTGAGGTAGGGTGAGGAGAGAGGAGGAGTGAGGAGGTAAGCGGGGAATTAAAGGGATTTTTGCGAGGGAACTGGGGGGGGTGGGACAGAGTACGAGAGGACCTGACCTCAGGGTCACCTAATCTTCTGGCCGCCCCCAGTGCAGAGTTCTCAGCAATGCTGTTGTGTTTTGCCGTTACAACACGCCAATAAACCACGGTACGCGATAAGGGGTAAGGAGGGGGTGGGTAATGGGGGGGGGGTCCTTGAGTGAACACTTTCCGTTTGATCTTGTTGATTTAACTTATGCATGGATATACTGGACATGGTGTGCTGAGTTGAAATATCTTGTAGGGTTTTTTTTTCTTCTGACGCTTCCGGTTGCCATGGAAACGGCGACCATCCTGGAGTTTGCCCAACAAATTTCACCGTTCAATATCGATAGACTTCTACATTTTCGAACAATTCCTTTCAAACTTTGCTCGCATTTTGTTTGGTACAATATCTCAATTTGATGGGATCGGAGTTTTGTTTTATCAGTGATTTTTGTTTTTATGATTTTTCAAAAAATAGTATAGGAGAACAATAAAAAAATATATACATATTGTACAAAAAAATCAATTTCTACAAAACTGATAAATTTGGAAAAAAAAGCATCTAATCATTTATTTTTTTCCTTCACTCGTCATTCATACCAAATTTCATGAAGTTTTGTTGAGAAATAAAAAAAAAGTAGATAGGGAACATGAACATGACAATTTGAGAAAAATAGTGTTTTTCATATTTCTTTCTGCTATTTGAATATATTTTTTCCCATAAACCTAAGAAATGAGTAGGATAATATTTTGAAACATCATAAACCCTTGAGAGGCTCTCAAATACTTCTTATTGACACTTTTTTCAGGTGCACCAGGAGCTTTTTACTCATTTTGAGATGGCGCCTTTTGATAATAGTTGTACGGAATATGTCCGGTATTGTCCGGCCGATCCAAGCTAATATTAATACATGTAAGATATCATCTAATGAGTTCATTTTGAAATATTGAGACGATCAAGATCAGTGCCAACTTGCAGTATTTTAGATATTATTTCCTGCTTTTTTTATCGTATAATTGCTGTGTTAAAAGATCGTTTCTAAAAAAATCGTATAAATTCAAAGAATCCGTACTGAGCCTCTTTTATGATATCATTGTGACGGGAATGTTTACTAGGATGATAGACTAGATTTCTCCTATTTTCGACAAGACAATGGCATTCCATGACATTATTTCGTCTCGCATACCATGGTATTATGTTGTTTACCATTACATGACATTTTGTCACGCAAAACATAAGATGTTGTCTCGAAACACATGATATATTGTCTCGCATAACATGACATATTGTCTCACAGAACATGACATATTATCTCGCAAAATATGACATATTGTCTCGCAAACCATGACATATTGTCTCGCAAACCATGACATATTGTCTCGCAAACCATGACATATTGTCTCGCAAACTATGACATATTGTCTCGCAAACCATGACATATTGTCTCGCAAACCATGACATATTCTCTCGCAAACCATGACATATTCTCGCAAACCATGACATATTGTCTCGCAAACCATGACATATTGTCTCGCAAACCATGACATATTGTCTCCCAAACCATGACATATTGTCTCGCAAACCATGACATATTGTCTCGCAAACCATACCATATTGTCTCGCAAACCATGACATATTGTCTCGCAAACCATGCCATATTGTCTCACAAACCATGACATGCAAACCATGACATATTGTCTCACAAACCATGACATGTTGTCTCACAAACCATGACATATTGTCTCGCAAACCATGACATATTGTCTCGCATACCACAGTGTCTCACAAACCATGACATGTTGTCTCACAAACCATGACATATTGTCTCGCAAACCATGACATATTGTCTCGCATACCACGTCATTTGCCTCGCGTAACATGACAATTTGTCTCATACCAGGATATTTATCTCACATACCAGGATATTTTATCTCACATGCCAGGATATTTTATCTCACATACCAGGATATTTTATCTCACATACCAGGATATTTTGTCTTGCATACCACGATATCTTGTCTCGCATACCAGGATATTTTATCTCACATACCATGATATCTTGTCTCACATACCATGATATCTTGTCTCGCATACCAGGATATTTTATCTCACATACCATGATATCTTGTCTCACATACCATGATATCTTGTCTCACATACCAGGATATTTTGTCTTGCATACCACGATATCTTGTCTCGCATACCAGGATATTTCGTCTCGCATACCATGATATCTTGTCTCACATACCATGATATCTTGTCTCGCATACCATGATATCTTGTCTCACATACCAGGATATTTTATCTCGCATACCATGATATCTTGTCTCACATACCATGATATCTTGTCTCACATACCATGATATCTTGTCTCGCATACCATGATATCTTGTCTCGCATACCAGGATACTTTGTCTCGCTTACCATGATATCTTGTCTCACAGACCAAGATATTTTGTCTAACGTACCACAATATTTTTGTCTCACATACCATGATATCTTGTCTCGCATACCATGATATCTTGTCTCACATACCATGATATCTTGTCTCATACCAGGATATTTTGTCTCGCTTACCATGATATCTTGTCTCACATACCATGATATTTTGTCGAACGTACTACAATATTTTGTCTCGCATACCACGATATCTTGTCTCGCATACTAGAATATTTCGTCTCGCATACCATGATATCTTGTCTCACATACCATGATATTTTGTCTAACGTACCACAATATTTTGTCTCACATACCATAATGTGTTGTCAACAACGTACCACAATACTTTGTCTCACATACCATATCTTGTCTCACATATCATGATAGTATGTCTTGCATAACATGCTATTTTGTCTAACGTACACAATATTTTATCTCTCATACCATGATATTATGCCTTGCATACATTGATATTTTGTCTAACGCACACGATATTTTGTCTTATACACCACGATGTTTTGTGTCGTACACCACGATATTTTGTCTTATACACCACGATATTTTGTCTCGTACACCACGATATTTTGTCTTATACACACGATATTTTGTGTCGTACACCACGATATTTTGTGTCGTACACACGATATTTTGTGTCGTACACCACGATATTTTGTCTTATACACCATGATATTTTGTGTCGTACACCACGATATTTTGTGTCATACACCACGATATTTTGTGTCGTACACCACGATATTTTGTATCGTACACCACGATATTTTGTGTCGTACACCACGATATTTTGTGTCATACACCACGATATTTTGTGTCGTACACCACGATATTTTGTCTTATACACCACGATATTTTGTGTCGTACACCACGATATTTTGTCTTATACACCACGATATTTGTGTCGTACACGACGATATTTTGTGTCGTACACCACGATATTTTGTGTCGTACACCACGATATTTTGTCTTATACACCACGATATTTTGTGTCGTACACCACGATATTTTGTGTCGTACACCACGATATTTTGTGTCGTACACCACGATATTTTGTCTTATACACCACGATATTTTGTCTTATACACCACGATATTTTGTGTCGTACACCACGATATTTTGTGTCGTACACCACGATATTTTGTCTTATACACCACGATATTTTGTGTCGTACACCACGATATTTTGTATTATACACCACGATATTTTGTATCGTACACCACGATATTTTGTGTCGTACACCACGATATTTTGTATCGTACACCACGATATTTTGTGTCGTACACCACGATATTTTGTATCGTACACCACGATATTTTGTCGTACACCACGATATTTTGTATCGTACCACGATATTTTGTCTTATACCACGATATTTTGTATCGTACACCACGATATTTTGTCTTATACACCACGATATTTTGTCTTATACACCACGATATTTTGTCTTATACACCACGATATTTTGTATCGTACACCACGATATTTTGTCTTATACACCACGATATTTTGTCTTATATACCACGATATTTTGTCTTATACAACACGATATTTTGTCTTATACACACGATATTTTTGTCTTATACACCACGATATTTTGTATCGTACACCACGATATTTTGTGTCGTACATAACGATATTTTGTGTCGTACACCACGATATTTTGTGTCACCACGATATTTTGTGTCGTACACCACGATATTTTGTCTTATACACCACGATATTTTTGTCTCATACCACGATATTTTATCTCACATAACGCGATATTTTGTCTCACATAATAAGATATTTTGTCTTGCATAACAAAATATTTTTGTCTCACAGAATAAGACATTTTGTCTCGTACAATAAGATATTTTGTCTCACAACACGATATTTTGTCTCACATAACACGACATTTTGTTACGCATAACAAGATATTTTGTCTCACATAACAAGATATTTTGTCTCACATAACAAGACATGTGTCTCACATAACAAGATATTTTGTCTCACATAATAAGATATTTTGTCTCACATAACAATATATTTTGTATCATATAACAAGATATTTTGTCTCACATGACAAGATATTTTGTCTCATAGCATATTTTATCTCATAACGCGACATTTTGTCTCGCATAACATATATTTTGTCTTGCATAACAATATATTTTGTCTCACATAACAAGATATTTTGTCTCGTACACCGATATTTTGTCTCGTACACCATGATATTTTGTCTCACATAACACGATATTTTGTCTCACATAACACGATATTTTGTCTCACATAACAAGATATTTTGTCTCGTAACCACGATATTTTGTCTCGCATAACAAGATATTTTGTCTCACATAACAAGATATTTTCTCGTCACATAACAAGATATTTTGTGTCGTACACCAAGATATTTTGTCTCCCATAACACGACATTTTGTCTCACATAACACGATATTTTGTCTCACATAACAAGATATTTTGTCTCACATAATAAAGATATTTTGTCTCACATAACAAGATATTTTGTCTCCATAACAAGATATTTTGTCTCACATAACACGATATTTTGTCTCACATAACAAGATATTTTGTCTCACATAACAAGATATTTTATCTCATATAACAAGATATTTTGTCTCACATAACAAGACATTTTGTCTCATATAACACGATATTTTGTCTCACATAACAAGATATTTTGTCTCATACAAGATATTTTGTCTCATAACAAGATATTTTATCTCACATAACAAGATATTTTGTCTCGTACACCACGATATTTTGTCTCGCATAACACGATATTTTGTCTAACATAACAAGATATTTTGTCTCACATAACAAGATATTTTTCTCTCGTACACCACGATATTTTTCTCTCGTACACACGATATTTTGTCTCCCACGATATTTTCTCTCGTAACACGATATTTTTGTCTCGTACACCAAGATATTTTCTCTCGTACACCACGATATTTTGTCTCCCATAACACGACATTTTGTCTCACATAACAAGACATTTTGTCTCGCATAACAAGATATTTTATCTCACATAACAAGATATTTTGTCTCACACACACCACGACATTTTGTCTCACGTTTTGTTTTGTAACACGATATTTGGTCTCGCATAACAAGATATTTTGTCTCACATAACAAGATATTTTATCTCACATACCAAGATATTTTGTCTCACATAATACGACATTTTGTCTCCCATAACACGACATTTTGTCTCACATAACACGATATTTTGTCTCGCATAACAAGACATTTTGTCTCACATAACAAGATATTTTGTCTCACATAACAAGATATTTTGTCCGCATAACAAGATATTTTGTCTCGTACACCACGTTTTGTTTCGTACATTACGTCTAATTCCTCTCGCATAACACGGCATTTTGTCTCGTACAGTACCATATTGTGTCTCGCATACCACGACATTTTGTCTCACATACCTCTCGCATACCACGACATTTTTTGTCTCACATACCTCTCATACCACGACATTTTGTCTCACATACCTCTCGCATACCACGACATTTTGTCTCACATACCTCTCGCATACCACGACATTTTGTCTCACATACCTCTCGCATACCACGACATTTTGTCTCACATACCTCTTGCATACCACGATATTTTGTTCCACACCCCTCGCATACCACGATATTTTGTCTCACATACCTCTCGCATACCACGATATTTTGTCTCACATACCTCTCGCATACCACGATATTTTGTCTCACATACCTCTCGCATACCACGATATTTTGTCTCACATACCTCTCGCATACTATGAAATTAATTTTGTTTCACACATCTCTCGCATACCAGGACAATTTGTCTCACATACTCCTCGCATACCAGGACAATTTGTCTCACATACTCCTCGCATACCAGGACAATTTGTCTCACATACTCCTCGCATACCAGGACAATTTGTCTCACATACTCCTCGCATACCAGGACAATTTGTCTCACATACTCCTCGCATACCAGGACAATTTGTCTCACATACTCCTCGCATACCAGGACAATTTGTCTCACATACTCCTCGCATACCAGGACAATTTGTCTCACATGCTCCTCATACCAGGACAATTTGTCTCACATACTCCTCATACCAGGACAATTTGTCTCGCATACCAGGACAATTTGTCTCATACCAGGACAATTTGTCTCGCATACCAGGACAATTTGTCTCGCATACAAGGACAATTTGTCTCTGCATACCAGGACAATTTGTCTCGCATACCAGGACATTTTGTCTCGCATACCAGGACATTTTGTCTCGCATACCAGGACATTTTGTCTCGCATACCAGGATATTTTGTCTCGCATACCAGGACATTTCTCGCATACCAGGACATTTTGTCTCGCATACCAGGACATTTTGTCTCGCATACCAGGATATTTTGTCTCGCATACCAGGACATTTTTGTCTCGCATACCAGGACAATTTGTCTCGCATACCAGGACCTTTTGTTTCGTATAGCTTTCGCTTACCACGATATTGTCTCGCACACCTCTCGCACACCACGCCATTTTGTCTCGCATACCTCTCGCATACCACGACAGTTTGTCTCGCATACCTCTTGCATACCACGACAGTTTGTCTCGCATACCTCTCACACACCACTAAATTTTGTTTCGCAAATCTCTCGCACACCACGACATTAAGTTTCGCACACCTCTCGCACATTACGACATTAAGTTTCGCATACCTCTCGCACATTACGACATTCAGTTTCGCACATCTCTCGCACACCCCGACATTAAGTTTCGCACACTCTCGCACACTACGACATTAAGTTTTGCACACCTCTCGCACATTACGACATTAAGTTTCGCACACCTCTCGCACATTACGACATTAAGTTTCGCACACCTCTCGCACACCACGACATTAAGTTTCGCACACCTCTCGCACACTACGACATTAAGTTTCGCACACCTCTCGCACACCACGACATTAAGTTTCGCACACCTCTCGCACACTACGACATTAAGTTTCGCACACCTCTCGCACATTACGACATTAAGTTTCGCACACCTCTCGGACACCACGACATTAAGTTTCGCACACTTCTCGAACACTACGACATTAAATGTCGCACACCTTTTCGAACACTACGACATTTTGTCTCCGACAGTATGATCATTCGTCTTGCATTCCACGACAATGTTTCTCACACACTGCAATGTTGGAAGAAAGTAAAATTGAGTCACATAACAGCCTCAGGGTCACAACTAATCTCAATGAATTATTGACACATCGATTAGACTGACTAGAAAAGGCATTGACCAGGATTGTTTAGGCCTTCACTTAGGCTTATCTCCAGGTCGGTTTGAAGAGGGAGAGGTCGCCCATTAATCAATATAAAATTTCACGTGTTGTAATGCATCACTGTGAATGTGCGTAATATGTAAGTGTGTAAGTGTATATATTTATATAAAAATCCGTACGTGTAAATGTGAGTAATATGTAAGTGTGAATGTGTGTCGTGTGTAAGTGTGAATGTGTGTCGTGTGTAAGTGTGAATGTGTAGTGTGTAAGTGTGAATGTGGGTCGTGTGTAAGTGTGAAAGTCTGTAGTGTGTAAGTGTGAATGTGGGTCGTGTGTAAGTGTGAAAGTCTGTAGTGTGTAAGTGAATGTGGGTCGTGTGTAAATGTGAATGTGTGTAGTGTGTAAGTGTGAAAGTCTGTAGTGTGTAAGTATGAATGTGTGTAGTGTGTAAGTGTGAATGTGTGTAGTGTGTAAGTGAATGTGTGTAGTGTAAATGTGAATGTGTGTAGTGTATATAAGTGTGAATGTGTCTGTAGTGTATAGTGTGAAAGTCTGTAGTGTGTGTAAGTATGAATGTGTGTAATATGTAAGTGGAAATGTGTCGTGTATAAGTGTTAAGTGTGTGTAATATGTAAGTGTGAATGTGTGTAGTGTGTAAGTGTGAACGTATTAATATATGTAATATGTAAGTGTGAATGTGTGTAATGTATAAGTGTTAATGTGTCTAGTGTGTAAGTGTGAATGTGTGTAGTGTATAAGTGTGAATGTGTGTAGTGTGTAAGTGTGAATGTGTGTAGTGTATAAGTGTGAATGTGTGTAGTGTATAAGTGTGAATGTGTGTAGTGTATAGTGTGAATGTGTGTAGTGCATAAGTGTGAATGTGTGTAGTGTATATGTGAATGTGTGTAGTGTATAAGTGTGAAATGTGTGTAGTGTATAAGTGTGAATGTGTGTAGTGTATAAGTGTTAATGTGTGTAGTGTGTAATGTGTGTGAATGTGTGTAGTGTGTAAGTGTGAATGTGTATTGTGTAAGTGTGAATGTGTGTAGTGTCTAAAGTGTGAATGTGTGTAGTGTGTAAGTGTGAGTGTGTGTAGTGTGTAAGTGTGAATGTGTGTAGTGTGTAAATGGAATGTGTCTAGTGTATATGTGAATGTTTGTAGTGTGTAAGTGTCAATGTGTGTAGTGTGTAAGTGTGAATGTGTGTAGTGTCTAAGTGTGAAGTATGTAATGTGAATGTGTAGTGGGTAAGTGTGAATGTGTGTAGTGTATCAGTGTGTGTGTGTGTAGTGTAAGGGTGAATATGTGCAATATGTAAGTATGAATGTGTGTAGTGTTTAATGTGAATGTGTGCAATATGTAAGTGTGAATGTGTGTAGGTGTAAGTGTGAATGTGTAGTGTATAAGTGTGAATGTGTGCAATATGTAAGTGTGAACGTGTGCATATCAGTATGAATGTGTGTATTGTGTAAGTGTGAATGTGTGTAGTGTGTAAGTGTAAATGTGTGCAATATGTAGGTGTGAATGTGTGTAATGTGTAAGTGTGATTGTGTGCAATATCTAAGTGAGAATGTAGTGTGTAAGTGTGAATGTGTGCAATATCATGTGAATGTGTACTGTGTAAGTGTGAATGTGTGTAGTGTGTATGTGAATATGTGTAGTGTGTTAGTGTGAATGTGTGTAGTGTGTAAGGTAGTGAATGTGTGCAACATGTAAATGAATGTGCAATATGTAAGTGTGAATGTGTGTCGTGTGTAAGTGTGAATGTGTGTAGTGTAAGTGTGAATGTGCAATATCTAAGCGTGAATGTGTGTAGTGAGTGTGACCGTGTGTAATATCTAAGTATGAATGTAATGTGTATGTGTGAGTGTGTACACATGTAAGTGTAAATGTGTGCAATATGTATGTGAATGTGTGTAGTGTATAAGTGTAAATGTGTGCAATATGTAAGTATGAATGTGTGTAGTGTGTAGTGTAAATGTGTGCAATATGTAAGTATGATTGTGTGCAATATGTAAGTATGAATGTGTAGTAGTGTGTAAGTATGAATGTGTGTAAGTGTGAATGTGTGAAATGTGTAAGTGGGAATGTGCAATATGTAAGTGTGAATGTATGTAATATGTAAGAGTGAATGTGCAATATGTAAGTATGAATATGTGTAGTGTCTAAGTGTGAATGTGTGTAGTGTGTATGCGTGAATGTGTACAATATGTAGGTGTGAATGTGTGCAATATGTAAATGTGAATGTCTGCAATATCTAGGGTGTGAATGTGTGTAGTGTGTATGTGTGAATGTGTGCAATATATAAGTGTGAATATGTGCAATATTTAAGTGTGAATAAGTGCAATATATAACTCAGAATGTGTGCAGTATATAAATATGAATGTGTGCAATATGTAAGTGTGAATGTGTGCAATATCTAAGTGTGAATGTGTGTAGTGTGTATGTGTGAATGTGTGCAATATGTAAGTGTGAATGTGTGCAATATGTAAGTGTGAATGTATGCAATATGTAAGTATGAATAGTGTCTAATTATGAATATGTGTAGTGTTCATGTGTGAATGTGCAATATGTAAGTGTGAATGTGTGCATATGTAAGTGTCAATGTGTGCACATCTAAGTGTGAATGTGTAGTGTGTATCTGAGAATGTGCAATATGTAAGTGTGAATGTGCAATATGTAAGTGAATGTGTGCAATATGTAAATGTCAATGTGAGTAGTGTGCAAGTGGGAATGTCTGCAATATGTAAGTGTGAATGTATGCAATATGTAAATGCCAACGTGAGTATTGTGTATAGGGTGAATGTGTGCAATATGTAAGTGTGAATGTGCAATATGTAAATGTCAATGTGAGTAGTGTGTAAGTGGGAATGTCTGCAATATGTAAGTGTGAATGTGTATAATTTGCAAGTGTGAATATGGGCAAGATGTAAGAGTGAATGTGCAATATGTAAATGTGAATGTGTGCAATATGTAAGTGTGAATGTGTGCAATATGTAAGTGTGAATGTGTGCAATATGTAAGTGTGAATGTGTGCAATATGTAAATGTGAATGTGTGCAATATGTAAGTGTGAATGTGTGTAGTATGCAAATGAGAATGTGCAATATGTAAGTTTGAATGTGTATGATATGTAAGTTTCAATGTGTGCAATATGCAAGTATGAATGTGTAGTGTGGTGTCAATGTGTGTAGTGTGTAAGTTTCAATGTGTGTAGTGTCTAAGTGTGAATATGTGTAGTATGTAAGTGTGAATGTTTTAATATGTCAGTGTGAATGTGTGTAATGTATAAGATTGAATGTGTGTAGTGTATACGTGTGAATGTGTAATATGTAAGTGTGAATGTGTGTATGTAAGTGTGAATGTGTGTATGTGTAAGTGTGAATGTGTATAGTGTATAAGTGTGAATGTGTGTAGTGTATATGTGAATGTGTGTAGTGTGTAAGTGTGAATGTGTTTAATGTATAAGTGTGAATGTGTAGTGTGTATAAGTGTGAATGTGTAAGTGTGAATGTGTAGTGTATAAGTGTGAATGTGTGTAGTGTATATGTGAATGTGGTAATATGTAAGTGTGGATGTGTGTAGTGTGTAAGTGTGAATGTGTGTAGTGTATAAGTGTGAATATGTGTAATATGTAGTGAATGTGTGTAGTGTGTAAGTGTGAATGTGTGTAGTGTATATGAATGTGTGTAATATGTAAGTGTGAATGTGTGTGTAGTGTGTAAGTGTGAATGTGTGTAGTGTATAAGTGTGAATATGTGTAATATGTAGGTGTGAATGTGTGTAGTGTGTAAGTGTGAATGTGTGTAATGTATAAGTGTGAATGTGTAGTGTATAAGTGTGAATGTATAATATGTAAGTGTGAATGTGTGTAATGTGTAAGTGTGAATGTGTGTAGTGTATATGTGAATATGTGTAATATGTAGGTGTGAATGTGTGTAGTGTGTAAGTGAATGTGTGTAGTGTATAAGTGTGAATGTGTAATATGTAAGTGTGAATGTGTGTAGTGTGTAAGTGTGAATGTGTGTAGTGTATAAGTGTGAATATGTAATATGTGGTGTGAATGTGTGTAGTGTGTAAGTGAATGTGTAATGTATAAGTGTGAATGTGTGTAGTGTATATGTGAATGTATAATATGTAAGTGTGAATGTGTATGTGTAAGTGTGAATGTGTGTGTGTATAAGTGTAAATTAGTGTAATATGTAAGCGTGAATGTATGTGCAAGTGTGAATGTGTGTAATGTATAAGTGTGAATGTGTGTTGTGTATAAGTGTGAATGTGATTAGTGTATATGTGAATGTGTGTACTGTATACTTGTATGAATGTGTAGTGTATAAGTGTGAATGTGTGTAGTGCATAAGTGAATGTGTGTAATGTATACGTTTGAATGTGTAATGTGTAAGTGTGAATGTGTAATGTCTCAGTGTGAACGTGTACTGTGTAAGTGAATGTGTGTAATGTGTAAGTGTAAATGTGTGTAGTGTATAAGTGTGAATGTGTGTAGTGCATCAGTGTGAATGTGTAATGTGTAAGTGTGAATGTGTGTATTCTATAATGTGAATGTGGGTAATGTGTAAATGTGAATGTAATGTGTAAACGTGAATGTGTGTAGTGTATATGTGAATGTGCAATGCGTAAGTTTGAATGTGTGCAATGCGTAGTTGTGAATGTGTTCGATATGCAAGTGTAAATGTGTGTGATGAGTGGTGAAGTTGTGTAATGCGTGATTGTAAATGTGTGTAATGTGTAAAGTGTGAATGTGTTCGATGTGCAAGTGTAAACGTATGTGATATGGGTGTGAAGGTGTGTAATGCGTGATTGTAAATGTGTAATGCAAAAGTGTGAATGTGTCTAATGCAAAAGTGTGAATGTGTGTAATGCAAGTGTGAATGTGTGCAATATGTAAGTGTGAATGTGCAATATGTAAGTGTGAATGTATGTAGTATGTAAGTGTGAATGTGTGCAATATCTAAGTGTGAATGTGTACTTGTAAGCGTGAATGTGTGCAATATGTAAGTGTGAATGTGTGCAATATGTAAGTGTGAATGTGCGTAGTGTATAAGTATGAATGAGTGTAGTGTGTAAGTGAATGTGTGCAATGTGTAAGTAGAATGTGTGTAATATGTAAGTGTGAATGTGTAGTGTATATGTGAATGTCTGTAGTGTATGAATGTGAATATGTGTAATGTGTAAGTGTGAATGTGTGTAGTGTATAAGTGTGAATGTGTGTAATGTGTAAGTGGAATGTGTGTAGTGTATAAGTGTGAATGTGTGTAATATGTAAGTGTGAATGTGTGTAGTGTGTAAGTGTGAATGTGTGTAATGTATACGTGTGAATGTGTGTAGTGTATAAGTGTGAAAGTGCGTAGTGTATAAGTGTGAATGTGTGTAGTGTATATGTGAATGCAAGTAGTGTATAAGTGTGAATGTGTAGTGTATAGTGTGAATGTGTGTAGTGTTTAAGTGTGAATGTGTGTAGTGTATAAGTGTGAATGTGTGTAGTGTATAAGTGTGAATTGTGTAATGTATACGTGAATGTGTGTAATGTGTAAGTGTGAATGTGTGTAATGTATATGAACGTTGTAATGTGTAAGTGTGAATGTGTGTAATGTATAAGTGTAAATGTGTGTAGTGTATATGTGAATGTGTAGTGCATAAGTGTGAATGTTTGTAGTGTATAAGTGTGAATGTGTGTATTGTGTGAGTGTGAATGTGTGTATTCTGTAAGTGTGAATGTGGGTAATGTGTAAATGTGAATGTGTAATGTGTAAGCGTGAATGTGTGTAGTGTATAAGTGTGAATGTGTGCAATGCGTAAGTTTGAATGTGTAGTGTGTAATTGTGAATTTGGTGTTGTGTGTAAGTGAAAATGTGTATAATGCGTAGATGTGAATGTGTGATGCATGCAACTCTTGAATGTGTATAATATATATGTGAATGTGTATAATATATAAGTGTGAATGTATAATATATATGTGAATGTGTATAATATATAAGTGTGAATGTGTATAATATGTAAGTGTGAATGTGTATAATATATAAGTGTGAATGTGTATAATATGTGTAAGTGTGAATGTGTATAATATGTAAGTGTGAATGTGTATAATATATAAATGTGAATGTGTATAATATGTAAGTGTGAATGTGTATAATATGTAAGTGTGAATGTGTATAATATGTAAGTGTGATGTATAATATGTGTGTGAATGTGTATAATATATAAGTGTGAATGTATAATATATATGTGAATGTGTATAATATATAAGTGTGAATATGTGCAATGCGTTAGTGTGAATATGTGTAATACGTAAGTGGAAATGTGTGTAATGTAAGTGTGAATGTGAGTAATGTGTAGGTGTGAATGTGTATAATGCGTGTGTGTGTGTGTGTGCAATGCATAATTGTGAATGTGTCCAATGTGCAGATGCGAATGTATGTAATGCGTAAGTGATGATGCTTGCAATGCGTACGTGTGAATACGTACAATGCGGACGTGTATGTGCGAAATGTAAGTGTACAGGTGTATTATGTCACCAATTACGTAACCAACATATCGCAATGCGTCTTAAAATAGAGTTTTTAGCCCTTTTCCATTGAGATATAAATATCATGATGTCAACTTTTTATTGCCAAATTTAATTTCATAGATTTCGATAATATTACACAAAGTGCGTGTCTTCAAGTGGGTTTCCGGCGTCAAGGGGGGGGGGGGAGGGGGGAGGTAAGTATTAAGAAGCATACCTCCTTCTTGATTTGTATTTTTCAAGAATGCAGAGAGCCGAAAAAGCGGTCAAAAAAATATATCGCAGAAGACACGGTTGACGATTGATATGTTGAGTGAACATGATCTTGGAAGACACCTTGAGTGGAGGTCCGCGATTCAGGCAATTTGAGAGCCAAGTAAATCGGTGAGATGTAATGCACATGGAAGGAGTTTTAAACGCAGGAGTTTTGCTGCATACACATATCTATGGCTTTAGAACAATGTCTATTGCAAGTTCTCGCATGAGTTGTTGTTTGTTTTTTTGTTTTGTTTTTTTTACCATTATCCACACATACCTGTGATACACTAAGGGAAACTCCTAAACACACTATGGTGAATCACACAACTACACTAAGATTGTAAATTTGCGCAGAGCTACAGACGGGGTTTGGGATAGTATAATGTCTATCCCTATCTCTTTTTGGGTATAGTATTATCTAC
>JAXRKP010001430.1:2500-10000 GCA_037039925.1 Doris montereyensis
AATAGTTCTTGTATGGCCTTACCCGATATATAATTATATCAAGCTCAGAGCACTCAAACATGGATACACATTATAACTTAAGATGTACGCATATACAATTTACACACACCAACGCAATATACACATTACACATTAAAACACACTTCAAAGCATAGGATGATAATACAAAAAGACAATTGACTCTTTTGAACTACTTTGTACACATTCTTGAGTAATTCTTTCAATCTTCAAAGCACACTAACACAATAACATTGGTTTTATTTTGTGCCAACATCACCACCAGAGTGAGTGAAATTCAATGCACAGAGTTCATATTCGAAACAATCTACAATAACACACAGACCTTAATCGAAACAAACATATCTGTTCTAACAGACCTTGTCATAATCATCAAAGTGCAATCAGTAAGTCATGACTACAATAACTAAAGATTGGAATAATAATCTTAAAATTTTTTGATAGCTTGCAATGTACAAGACTAAAACCAACTATGTCTATACCATACAATAAGATGAAACAAGCTATAACTATGCAATACACAAGAATAAAACAAGTTATAACTATACAATGCACAAGACTAAAACAAGCTATAACTATGCGATACACAAGACTAAAACAAGTTATAACTATACAATACACAAGGCTAAAACAAACTATAAATATGCGATATAATAAGACTAAAACAAGTTATAGCTATACAATACACAAGACTAAAACAAGCTTTAACTATGCGATACACAAGACTAAAAACAAGTTATAAATATACAATACACAAGACTAAAACAAGTTATAAATATACAATACACAAGACTAAAACAAGTTATAAATATACAATACACAAGACTAAAACAAGTTATAACTATACAATACAACAAGGCTAAAACAAGCTATAAATATACACGATACACAAGACTAAACAAGTTATAACTATACAATACACAAGACTAAAACAAACTTTAACTATGCGATACACAAAATAAAACCAGTTATAAATATACAATAAAGACTAAAACAAGTTATAAATATACAATACACAAGACTAAAACAAGTTACAAATATACAATACACAAGACTAAAACAAGCTATAACTATGCGATACACAAGACTAAAACAAGCTAGGACTATACAATACACAAGACTAAAACAAGCTATAACTATACAATACCACTAAACAAACACGACTGAAACAAGTTATAACTATACAATACACAATACTGAAACAAGCTTTAAATATACAATGTGATATGCGACAAGACTAAAACAAGCTAGGACTATACAATACACAATACTGAAACAAGCTATAACTGTGCAATACACAAGACTAAAACCAGTTATAACTGTACAATACACAAGACTGAAACCAAGCTTATAACTACACAATACACAAAACTTACACCGGTTATAACTACACAATACACAATACTGAAACAAGTTATACCTGTGCATTACACAACACTTACACTGGTTATAACTGTACAATACACAAAACTTACACCGGTTATAACTACACAATACACAAAACATACACCAGCTATAACTACACAATACACAAAACATACACACCAGTTATACCTACACAATACACAAAACGTACACTGGTTATAACTACAAAATACACAAAACATATACCAGCGATAACTACACAATACACAAAACATACACCAGCTATAACTACACAATACACAAAACATACACCAGCTATACCTACACAATAACTACAGCTATAACTACAAAATATAACAAAACATATACCAGTTATAACTTCAAAATACACAAAAACGTACACCAGCTATATAAAATACAAAAAATACCAGCGATAAAACAATACAAAACATACACCAGCTATACCTACACAATACAAAACAATATACCTACAATACAAAACGCCAGCTATAACTACACAATACACAAAACGTACACCCGCTATACCTACAATACACAAAACGTATAACTACACAATACACAAAACGTACACCAGCTATAACTACACAATACACAAAACGTATAGCCACAATATAACCAGCTATAACTACACAATACACAAAACGTATAACTACACCAATACACAAAACTACACCAGCTATAACTACACAATACACAAAACGTACATCAGCTATTATAACAATACAAAACGTATAACTACACAATACACAAAACGTACACCAGCTATAATAACTACACAATACACAAAACGTACACCAGCTATAACTACACAATACACAAAACGTATAACTACACAATACACAAAACTTACACCAGCTATAACTACACAATACTACAAAACGTATAACTACAATACACAAAACGTACACCAGCTATAACTACACAATACACAAAACGTAACCATCTATAATACAATACACAAAACGTAAGCCATCTATAACTACACAATACACAAAACGTACACCAGCTATAACTACACAATACACACAACGTAAGCCAGCTATAACTACACAATACACAAAACGTACACCAGCTATAACTACACAATACACAAAACGTAAGCCAGCTATAACTACACAATACACAAAACTACACCAGCTATAACTACACAATACACAAACGTACACCAGCTATAACTACACAATACAAAACGTATAACAAACGTACACAAAGCTATAACTACACAATACACAAAACGGCACCAGCTATAACTACACAATTACACCAGCTATAACCTACAATACACAAAACGTACACCAGCTATAACTACACAATACACAAACGTATAACTGCACAAGACACAAAACATACACCAGCTATCTACACAATACACAAACGTATAACTACACAATACACAAAACATAAGCCATCTATAACTACACAATACACAAAACGTACACCAGCTATAACTACACAATACATAAAACATATAACTACACAATACACAAAACATAACCAGACTATAACTACACAATACACAAAACGTATAACTACACAATACACAAAACGTACACCAGCTATAACTACACAATACACACAACGTAACCAGCTATAACTACACAATACACAAAACTTAAACCAGCTATAACTACACAATACACAAAACGTAAGCCAGCTATAACTACACAATACACACAACGTAAGCCAGCTATAACTACACAATACACAACCTAATAAGCTATAACTACACAATAAACAACACGGACACCAGCTAGAACTACACAATACACAACACGTACACCAGCTAGAACTACAGCGCACCCGATTGACGCCAACTACTAGACAATACACAAGACTTAGACAAGTTATAACTACAGATTGGGTCAGTATTGTGCATTGTGCAATACACAAGTGTCAGGCTATAACACACAATAAACAACACGGACACAAGCCATAACTAGAACATGGACACTGTAAAGCTATAACTACACAATAAACAACACGGACACCAGTTATAACTGGACAATACAGTTTTGTACATCAGCTATAACTACCAGACAATACGATTGCTGGTGTCAGTCTTATTTAAAGTTGTGACTGGTGTCACTTTTGTACACAATAGTTATCTTGTGTACGTAAGTTTATTTATAGTTATAAGTACTGGATTGTCATTGTGTATTAATATTTTGTATGGTTATAACTGCTGGTGACACGGTCTTAAGTTATAATCATAGTTGGTGAGACATCAGCTTGTATATTGTTCATATCTTTTCAGTCTTGTGTATTGTATAGTCATAGCTGGATTGTCAGTCTTGTGTATTGTATAGTTAGCTGGTGTCAGTCTTGTGTATTGTATAGTCATAGCTGGTTTCAGTCTTGTATTTTGTATGGTTATAGCTGGTTTCAGTTTTGTACATTGTGTAGTTATAGCTGGTGTCAGTCTTTGTGTATTATATAGTTATAGCTGGTGTCAGTCTTGTGTATTGTATAGTTATGGCTGGTGTCACTCTTGTGTATTGTATAGTTGGCTGGTGTCAGTCTGTGTATTGTTGTGTAGTTGGTTTAAGTTTAGCTAGTATAGATCTTGCAATGTATTGTAGTCATAGCTGGTCTCAGGATTGTGTATTGTGTAGTTATAGCTGGTTTCAGTCTTGTATATTGTATAGTCACATGGCTGGTTTCAGTCTTGTGTATTGTATAGTCACATCTGGTTTCAGTCTTGTATATTGTATAGTTATATGGTTTCAGTCTTGTTGTAAGTTATAGCTGTGCAGTCTTAATCATAGCTGGTTTTTCAGGATTGTGTATTGTATAGTCATTTGGTTTCATGTGTATTGTATAGTCATATCTGGTTTCAGTCTTGTATATTGTATAATCATAGCTGGTTTCAGTCTTGTGTATTGTATAGTCATATCTGGTTTCAGTCTTTGTGTATTGTATAGTCATAGCTGGTTTCAGTCTTGTGTATTGTATAGTCATACCTGGTTTCAGTCATGTGTATTGTATAGTCATAGCTGGTTTCAGTCTTGTGTATTGTATAGTCATAGCTGGTTTCAGTCCTGTGTATTGTATAGTCATAGCTGGTTTCAGTCTTGTGTATTGTATAGTCATAGCTGGTTTCAGTCTTGTGTATTGTATAGTCATAGCTGGTTTCAGTCTTGTGTATTGTATAGTCATAGCTGGTTTCAGTCTTGTGTATTGTATAGTCATAGCTGGTTTCAGTCTTGTGTATTGTATAGTCATAGCTGGTTTCAGTCTTATTGCGTAGTTATGGCTGGTGACAGTCTTGTGTATTGTATAGTCATAGCTGGTTTCAGTCTTGTGTATTGTATAGTCATAGCTGGTTTCAGTCTTGTGTATTGTATAGTCATAGCTGGTTTCAGTCTGTATTGTATAGTCATAGCTGGTTTCAGTCTTGTGTATTATATAGTTATAGCTGGTGACAGTCTTGTGTATTATATAGTCATAGCTGGTTTCAGTCTTGTGTATTGTATAGTCATAGCTTTCAGTCTTGTGTATTGTATAGTCATAGCTGGTGACAGTCTTGTGTATTGTATAATTATAGCTGGTTTCAGTCTTGTGTATTGTATAGTCATAGCTGGTGACAGTCTTGTGTATTGTATAGTCATAGCTGGTGACAGTCTTGTGTATTATATAGTCATAGCTGATTTCAGTTTTGTATTATATAGTTATAGCTGGTGACAGTCTTGTGTGAAACGCTTGTTTAGCTGATTTCAGTCTTGTGATTTTAGTCATAGCTGACATTTTTAGTCATAGCTGTTTCAGTCTTGTGTATTCTATAGTCATAGCTGGTGACAGTCTTGTGTATTATATAGTCATAGCTGATTTCAGTCTTGTGTATTATATAGTCATAGCTGATTTCAGTCGTTTTTAAAAATTGTATAGTAATAGCTGGTCTCAGTCTTGTGTATTGTAATAGTCATAGCTGGTTTCAGTCTTGTGTATTATATAGTCATAAATATTTAAAGTCATATGTATATTGTATAGTCAAAGCCCGTTTCAGTCTTTGCTATTGTATAGTTATAGCTGGTGTCAGTCTTGTGTATTGTATAGTCATTTGGTTTCAGTCTTGTGTATTGTATAGTCATAGCTGGTGTCAGTCTTGTGTATTGTATAAACATAGCTGGTTTACAGTCTTTCAATAGATATAGCTGGTTTCAGTCTTGTGTATTGTTAGTCATATCTGGTTTCAGTCTTGTGTACTATAGCATAGCCGGTTTCAGTCTTGTGTATTACAATAGTCAAGCTGGTGACAGTCTTGCTATTGTATAGTCATAGCTGGTGACCTTCTATAACAACACAATAAGCTGGTGACAGTCTTGTAACATTGTATAGTCATAGCAGGTATAAGTACAGAATGTATTGACTGACACTAAATATAACTTTCAATACTTGTGTATTGTATAGTGCATAGCTGGTGACAGTCTTGTGTATGACACAAGTACTTATAGTCAGCTATACAGTCTTGTGATATTAGCTATGACACACAATGTATTGTAGTGACACAGTCTTGTGTATTGTATAGTTATAGTTGGTGACCATAACCAGTTATAATTACTCCAATACACAGTTATAGCTATGACACACTTGTGTAAAGACTGTAGCTGTTATAGTTGGTGATCAACTATGTCTTGTGTATTGCGTAGTTATAGTTGGTGACAGTCTTGTTATTGTATAGTTATAGCTGGTTTCAGTCTTCTTCTTCTTATTTCTTCTTCTTAGTTATAGTTGGTTCAGTCTTGTGTATTGCGTAGTTATAGCTGGTGACAGTCTTGTTCTTCTTAGTTATTCTTCTTCTTCTAGTCTTCAGTCTTGTGTCTTTTATTCTAGTTATAGCTGGTGACAGTCTTGTGTATTCTTAGTTATAGCTGGTGTCAGTCTTGTGTATTGTATAGTTATAGCTGGTTTAGTCTTGTGTATTGTATAGTTATAGCTGGTTTCAGTCTTGTGTATTGTATAGTCATAGCTGGTTTCAGTCTTGTGTATTGCGTTTATAGCTGGTGACAGTCTTGTTATTCGTAGTTATAGCTTCTTAATCTTGTTCTTCTTCTTCTTCTTGCTTCTTAGTTATTCTGGTGACAGTCTTGTGTATTGTATAGTTATAGCTGGTGACAGTCTTCTTCTTCTTCTTTGCGTCTTCTTTTCTTATTTATCTTCTTGGTGACAGTCTTGTGTATTGCGTAGTTATAGCTGGTGACAGTCTTCTGTATTTCTAGTTCTAGCTGGTGACAGTCTTCTGTATTGCGTATAGTTATAGCTGGTGACAGTCTTGTGTATTGTATAGTTATAGCTGGTGACAGTCTTGTGTATTGCGTAGTTATAGCTGGTGACAGTCTTGTGTATTGCGTAGTTATAGCTGGTGACAGTCTTGTGTATTGCGTAGGTATAGCTGGTGACAGTCTTCTATAATTGATTTCAGCTGATTGTTCTTCAGCTGATTTCAGTCTTGTGTATTGTATAGTCTAGTTGGTTCCAGTCTTGTGTATTCTTAGGTCATAACTGGTGACAGTCTTGTGTATTGCGTAGGTCATAGCTGGTTCAGTCTTGTTATTGTGTCTTATAGCTGGTGACAGTCTTGTGTCTTGTAGGTATAGCTGGTGACAGTCTTCTTCTTATTCTTGTAGGTATCTTCTTCTTGACAGTCTTGTGTATTGTGTAGGTATAGCAGTTCTTTTAAATTATATAGTTATAATCTTCTTCTTCTTCCGTCTGAAACGCTTGTTTTGTGTTATTATCTTTTGTCTTTTTTTTTTCTTCTTCTTCTTCTTCTTCTTCTTCTTCCAATTCTTCTCCACTTCTTCTATCTTCTTCTTCAAACTTCTTCTCCACTCTTTACCAAACTATTTGTTTTACACTTGGCTTCACGGGTTCTTCTTCTTGTCAATGTTTTTAGAATAACGTCGTTTTAAAAAATATATTGTAAAATGTTTGAGAAATTCTTCAGTCTTTGGTAATAAAAACGCTGTTTTCCCTATGTTAACGATATATAGTTTTAAATGAATTCATTTATGACAATCTTGTAATTGTATAGTTAACTGTCTATACAAAATATCTAATAACTGACGTCACTTTTAGATATTGAATGAATTTTATTCA
>JAXRKP010001430.1:15000-30000 GCA_037039925.1 Doris montereyensis
TGCATTTACTTACTTATTTACTTACTTACTTATTTACTTACTTACTTATTTACTTACGTCTTTCCTTTTACTTATTTGGTTTTCTACTTTCCATTACTTACTTATTTACTTTCCATTTACACTTATTAGCTTATTCCCAAGCGTCGGCCTAACACTTACTTATTTACTTAGTTCTACTTACTAGATTTTCTGGAATTTACATACTTACTTATTATTTACTTCGGTTCCTGTTGGTGGATAAACCCACTTTGTTCTTATTATTTACTTACTTGTTACTTATTTCATTTACTTATTATTTACTCACTTAGCTTTACTTACTTATTTACTTACTTATTTACTTATTTATTACTTACTTACTTACTTATTTCTACTTACTTCCTTACTTATTTACTTACTTACTTACTTACTTATTCACGTCTTTCCTTACTTACTTACTGTTATTTACTTATTTACTTATTCACGTCTTTACTTACTTACTTATTTACTTACTTACTTACTTACTTATTGTCGTCTTTCCTTTACTTACTTATTTGTTTACTTACTTACTTATTTCACGCCTTTCCTTACTTAGATACTTACTTATGGAAACGTCTTTCCGTACTTACTTACTGCCCTTCATACCGGGTGATATGTAGAAGCAATAAAAACTTGTCCACACCTTTTTTCTGCTTTGAGTTTTCTTAAAGGCTGGTGTTCCAAATTTCTCCCCAGGCCTTCATCTTTACTTCTACAGCTATGCTCCAGTGACCTTTGCTTTTCGTCGCTTTCTTCTGCCTCATGATGTACAATGCAATTGAAAGGCTATTCTCCTTATCATAAGGGGGCTCGGTGGTCCAGATGGCAAGGTGACGCCATCTCAACCAAAATATAGTGGGATATCCTTCAGCTGTTTACAGGGCAGTCCGGGCAAAATTAAAAATGGTGTAAAAACCCTGAGATCACCTTAGTTGTGGACGTGGGTAAATCAAATCAAAATACACACTCAAAAACCTTATAATGACCTAGAATGCAACCGGCATCTGTTTATTTTCTATATGATCCACGCTTTGGGTTTCCCTTCACGCCAACTGATCGATAAGTTATGTTCTCGTTTGCCCTTCCTCAAAGGAAGTCGATATCTGTGATTCAGCCAACGGATAGTCATTTAGTAGATACAGTATAGTCTTCTGTTTAACGTGTTTCACATGTGCCCTCAATTTAGTGTCATGGCTATGTCTTGGAAAATCGTTTTCAAATTTAGTGTCAACTATGTCTTGGAAAATCGTTTTCTAAAATCATGGCTATGTCTTGGAAAAAAAGTTTTCAAATTTAGTGTCATGGCTATGTAGTTCGGAAAATCGTTTTCTAAATTTAGTGTCATGGCTCTGTCTTGGAAAATCGTTTTCTAAATTTAGTGCCTCTGATGTCTTGGAAAAAATCGTTTTCTAAATTTAGTATGATCGCTATGTCTTGGAAAATCGTTTTCTAAATTTGATGATCGCTATGTCTTGGAAAATCGTTTCCTAAATTTAGTATGATCGCTATGTCTTGGAAAATCGTTTTCTAAATTTAGTATGATCGCTATGTCTTGGAAAATCGTTTTCTAAATTTAGTATGATCGCTTATGACTTGGAATATCGTTTTCTAAATTTAGTATGATCGCTATGTCATGGAATATCGTTTTCTAAATTTAGTATGATCGCAATGTCTTGGAAAATCGTTTTCAAATTTAGTATGATAAATGTCTTGGAAAATCGTTTTCTAAATTTAGTGTCATGGCTATGTTCTTTGAAAAATCGTTTTCTAAATTTAGTATGGTCGCTATGACTTGATCGTTTTCTAAATTTAGTATCTTACCTGAAATAGCGTTTAATTAAATTTAGTGTGATCGCTATGACTTTGACTTTATTATGACTTGATCGTTTTCTTAATTTAGTGTGAGCGTCATTTTTATCTGGTTTAGACTTGTAATTATGATTTGAAATAACGTAAAGTATGATCGCTATGATTTGAAAATATTGTTTTCTAAAATAAAGTATGATCGCTGACTTGAAATATCATTTTCTAATTTTAATCGATATGATTTGAAATGGCGTTTTTAAATTTTGTTGTGCTATGAAATGGAATAGCGTTTTCTAAATCATGGGATCGCTATGACATGGAACAGCGTTTTCTAAATTTAGTGTGATCGCTATGATTTGAAATAGCGTTTTCGTTAAATTTAGTGGGATCGCTATGATTTGAAATAGCGTTTTCTAAATTTTGTTTTTAACACCACTTGTATGTTCAGATTTGTGTGACATTAGTTCAAGACATTATGGGACCAGTAGTAAATTTAATAGGTATTCATATATACATGACGACTATATATGCAAGCACGTTATATCCTGGGTTAACTTTTTATATATATATATCACATTTAAAAAAGACGGTTATGGATAAACAGTCTAAGCCTACTTAAGACCTGGGAACAGTGAACAGTCCAAAAATCAGGTTTTTCTGATCGAAAAGTTTTCAAATGAAAACGATTTTGTGATGAAAACGGGAATTTACATACAGATATGTACATCTCAATCACTGCTCTAAACTACTGCACCACAACCTCCTATTGCATGTAGATGTCCCTGTTTTTAGGTTCTTTATGAATAAACTGTGATCAAACAGTATTATACTGATTGGAAAGACTGAGGGGGAGGAGGGAGGGAGGGGTTAGGATTTGTTTCCACAAGGTCAATAAATTAAAAATTTGGTGATTTTCTTTCTGAAAAGATGATACCAATGTTACTCCTTTTACCACACATGGGATTTGCTCTTGTTGGTTCGTGAGTTACCTTTTTCTTTAAGGTTCTTTGCAATTTCAATCTCTCTCTCTCTCTCTCTCTCTCTCTCTCTCTCTCTCTCTCTCTCTCTCTCATTTTTCATTTATTTTCTCCTATATTGAGACCTCAACTCTCTTGTGCTTCCCAGATGATGACTGGAGATCTAAAATCTCCGCCTAAAGAATGTTTGGGGTGTGCGTTCCTTGGCTACCCGGATGTTCATGGACATCTACTTAAAGATTCATGTCAGTTGTTCCATCACGATTTCATTTCCAGCTTCACTCATTTGCATAAAAACAACCCACGGAAGGGTTGTTTAGATATTTGCCATAGCAATTTAGTACGTTTCCAATCAAGTTTCTCAATTTTCTGTGGATAACTAAATTGTTTTTACTTTCAAAACTCCTCCTTTTCTTTCGTTTCTGTCTTTTTCTTTATGGTTATGGGTTTATCTTTTTTCTTCTCTATTGCTTTACTCTCTATATCGTTACTGAGGTGATTTTCTGTTTCTGCTAATCCGTCTGTGTTCTAGTGTTTCTATCATTCTGTCTCCTTTAAAAAATTGTTACACATCTGGTTTTCACTTAAGTTCAAATTTATTATTTGAGATCACATTGAAAGTCTCGTCTTTTCTGTTTTGTTCGTTCATTTTTTCTACTTGTTTCTGTGTTGTTTTCATTGGGTTGTTTTGTTTAGGAATCTGATCGTTCTATTTTGAAATGACACTCATTTCTATTGCCTGTGTGTTTCTCGCGTGTTGTGTTTTCGATGGTGATTAGATTTCGAGGTTCTGGTGGTCGTTGCGAGTGTTCTTTGACTGGTCTTCAACCGGTGATGGTTTTGATTAAATGACGTGCCAATGTCAGCTTATAGTGCATCGCCTCGGGCCGTTCCATAATTTGTAAGCTTTTGAGAAAAACCTGGGCTTGAACAATTGGGACCAATTAACCCTTGCTATTAAACTAGCCGTTGAATTGAATATGATCCATTTAAAATTTGAAATATTGTAAAATTTATTTGATTAAAATCGTTAAAAACCTTGTAGTAGACAACACAACAATTGAATAAATGATAATGGATATTTATTATATCCAGAGGCCAAAGTTGTAAAGAGTCTGAGAGCCAAAATGGCTCCAAACACAATAGATTTGACGTCTTAACTGTCTGGCATAGGCGCTCCCAGACACTTTGAAATAATCCCATTGGCTTTCTTGTCTATTCATCTACTATTCTTTCACTGTTCTGTTCCAGATGCCTCTCTCTCTCCCTCTCTCTCTGATCTCTCTCTCTGAATGTTCTCGTTCTCACATCTCTCTCTCTCTCTCTCTCTCTCTCTCTCTTCTCTTTTTCTTGACTCTATTCATCTCTCGTCTTTCACTGCCTCTCTCTCTCTCTCTCTCTCTCTCTCTCTCTCTCTCTCTCTCTCTCTCTCTCTCTTTCACTGTTCAGGGGAAATGATGCCCTCTCTCTCTCTCTCTCTCTATTCATCTACTCTTCTTTCGCTGTTCTAGTGAAATGATGTCTCTCTCTCTCTCTCTCTCTATTCATCTCTCTATTCTTTCACTGTTCTAGTTCTCTCTGCTCATCTGCTCTCTCTCTCTCTCTTCAGGACTATTCTTTCGCTGTTCTAGTGAAATGATGCCATGCTCCATCTCTCTCTATTCATCTACTATTCTTTCGCTGTTCTAGTGAAATGATGCCATGTGCGTATCACTTTCTCTCTATTCATCTACTATTCTTTCGCTGTTCTAGTTTTTTTATGCCATGTGCTGGAATCAATCTCTCTATTCATCTACTATCATTTCTTGTTCAAGGGACACAGAAATCTTGCCATAGCTTTTCTAACTTTCAAACCGTGGATCTCATGATACCAAGTGGCGACATTCATCCACTGGCATTCTTTTCTAGCCTGTTCTAGTGAAACAGTACGATTGTCAAACTCGTTTTCTCTTCGATATTGAATCTACATTGATATTCTTTCGCTGTTCTAATGAAACCTGTTCCATGGTGCTTTGAGGAATGGAAATTTCTACCTATTCATCTACTATTCTTTCGCTGAAGACATGGAGGAAAAAAAATGACATGGAGAAACAAAAAGATGACATGGGGAAACAAAGATCACATGGGGAAACTAAAGACATGGGGAGACAAAGATGACATGGAAAACAAATGATGACATGTGAAACAATGAAAATTCTACTCAAAGATTCATGGAAACAATGAAACTTCTACTGGAAGATGACATGGGGAAAGAATGAAAATTCTACTCGAAGATGACATGGGGAAACAATGAAAATTCTACTCGAAGATGATATGGGGAAACAATGAAAATTCTACTTGAGGGTGACATGGGGAAGCAAAGATGACATGGGGAAACAAAGATGACATGGCGAAACAAAGATGACACGGGGGAAACAAAGATGACTTGGGCAAACAAAGATGACATGAGCAAACAACGATTACATGGGGAAACAATGAAAATTCTACTCGAAGATGACACGGGGAAACAATGAAATGATTGGACGATGTCAAGGGGAAACAATGAAAATTCTACTCGAAAATGACATGAAACAATGAAAATTCTATCTCGAAGATGACATTGGGAAACAATGAAAATTCTATCGAAGATGACATGGGGAAACAATGAAAATTCTCTGGAGGAAGACATGGCGAAACGATGAAAATTCTAATCGAAGATGACATTGGAAAAACAATGAATATTGTACTTGAAGATGACATGGAAACAATGAAAATCGAGGAATCGATTCAAATGACATGGGGAAACAATGAAAATTCTACTCGAAGATGACATGGAAAACAATGAAAATTCGATTCAAATGACGGGGAAACAATGAAAATTCGATTCAGAATACATGGGGAAACAATGAAAATTCGATTCAAATGACATGGAAACTCTTGAAAATTCGATTCAATTGGGGAAACAATGAAAATTGGATTCAAAGACATGGGAAAGAATGAAAATTCTAAGAATGTAGGGAAAACAATGAAAATTCGATTCAAGATTTTTGAAACAATGAAAATTCGATTCAAATTTGGGAAATAATGAAAACCATTCAAATGACATGGGGAAATAATGAAAATTCTATTCAAATTGGGGAAACAACGAAAATTCGATTCAAATATGGGAAACAATGAAAATTCGATTCAAATTGGGGAAACAATGAAAATTCGATTCAAATTGACATGGGAAACAATGAAAATTCGATTTGAAAATTGGTGGAACAATGAAAATTCGATTTTCAAATTGGGTAAACAATGAAAAATTCGATTCAAATTGGGAAACAATGAAAATTCGAAAAAAGATGACATGGATGAAAACAAAGATGACATGGGAAACAAAGATGGACATGGGGCCAACAAAGATGACATGGGGGAAACAGATGACAATTTTACTCGAAGATGACATGGGAAACAATGAAAATTCACTCAAAGATGACACGGGAAACAATGAAAATTCTACTGGAAGATGACATAGGGAAACAATGAAAATTCTACTCAAAGAAGATGACATGGAAACAATGAAATTTTGAAAGAAGAGACATGGGGAAACAATGAAAATTTACCTGAGAAATGACATGGGGAAGGAAATGAAAATCCTATGAAGATGACTTGGGAAACAATGAAAATTCTACTTCAAGATGACATGGGGAAACAATGATATTCTACTCGAAGATGACGTGGGGAAATGAGCAAGGGAGGGAAGATGACATGGGGAAACAATGAAAATTTTAGGAAGATGACATGGTGGAAACATTGAAAATTCTACTTGAAGATGACATGGGGAAACAATGAAAATTCTACTCGAAATGACATGGGGAAATAAGGAAAATTCTACTCTAAGATGACATTGGGAAACTATGAAAATTCTACTCGAAGATGACATGGGGAAACAATGAAAATTTACTGGAGGAAGACATGGCGAAACGATGAAAATTCTAATCGAAAATGACATGGAAAAACAATGAATATTGTACTTGAAGAAGACATGGGGAAACAATGAAAAATACGACTCGAGGAAGACATTGGGAACAAAAATGACATGGGGAAACGATGAAATTTCTACTCGAAGATGACATGGAAACAAACAATACTTGAAGATGATTGGGGAAACAAGGAAAATTCTTCAAGATGACATAGGGAAACAATGAAAATCTCGAAAAATAACTGGGGAAACAATGAATATTCTACAAAGATGACATGGGGAAGCAAAGATAACATGGGGAAACAATGATTTTGGGATTCAAACATGACATGGAAACAAAGATGCATGGGCAAACTGATATGGGAAAACAAAGGTGACAAGGGGAAACAATGAAAATTCTACTCCAAGATGACATGGGGGAAACAATGAAAATTTTACTGGCGGATGACATGGGAAAACAATGAAAATTCTTCTCGAATATGACATAGAGAAACGATGGGAAAAAATTCACTAGAAGATGACATAGGGAAACGATGAAACTTTACTAGAAGATGACATGGGGAAACGATGAAAATCCCTGAAGATGACATAGGAAACAATGAAAATTCTACATCAAGATGACATGGGGAAACAATGAAATTCTACTCGAAGATGACGTGGGGAAACGATGAAAAATTCTACTCGAAGATGACATGGGAAAACAATGAAAATTGTACTGGAAGATGACATGGGGAAACAATGAAAATTCTACTTGAAGATGACAAGGGAAACAATGAAAATTGTACTCCAAGATGAGATGGGGAAACAATGAAAATTTTACTGGAGATGACATGGGGAAACAATGAAAATTCTCCACGAAGATGACATAGGAAACGATGAAAATTCTACCAAGAAGATGAGATAGGGAAACGATGGAAATTCTGCTCGAAGATGACATGGGAAACAATTAAAATTCGACTCCAAGATGATATGGGAAAACAATGAAAAATTGACTGAAGGAAGACATGGTAAAACGATGAAAATTCTACTCGAAGATGACATAGAGAAACAATGAAAATTCTACTTGAAGATGACATGGGGGAAACGATGAAATTTCTATCAAGAAGATGACATGGGGAAACAATGAAAATTCTATTGAAGATGACATGGGAAGCAATGAAAATCCTACTCGAAGATGACTTGGGAAACAATGAAAATTCTACTTCAAGATGACATGGGGAAACAATGATATTCTACTCGAAGATGACGTGGGGAAACGATGAAAATTCTACTCGAAGATGACATGGGAAACAATGAAAATTTTACTGGAAGATGACATGGGGAAACATTGAAAATTCTACTTGAAGATGACATCTGTCAATGAAAATTCTACTCTCGAAAATGACACGGGGAAATAAGGAAAATTACTCCTAAGATGACATTGGAAACTAAGAAAATTCTACTCGAAGATGACATGGGGAAACAATGAAAATTCTACTGGAGGAAGACATGGCGAAACGATGAAAATTCTAATCGAAAATGACATGGGAAAACATTGAATATTGTACTTGAAGAAGACATGGGGAAACAATGAAAATACGACTCGAGGAAGACATTGGGAAACAAAAATGACATGGGGAAACGATGAAATTTCTACTCGAAGATGACATGGGGAAACAATGACAATTCTACTTGAAGATGACTTGGGGAAACAAGGAAAATTCTCCTCGAAGATGACATGGGGAAACAATGAAAATTCTACTCGAAAATAACATGGGGAAACAATGAATATTCTACTGGAAGATGACATGGGGAAGCAAAGATAGCATGGGGAAACAATGATGACTTGGTGGAAACAAACATGACATGGGATAACAAAGATGACATGGGCAAACAAAGATGATATGGGCAAACAAAGATGACAAGGGGAAACAATGAAAAATTCTACTCCAAGATGACATGGGGAAACAATGAAAATTTTACTGGCGGATGACATGGGAAAACAATGAAAATTCTTCTCGAATATGACATAGAGAAACGATGAAAATTCTACTAGAAGATGACATAGGGAAACGATGAAATTTCTACTAGAAGATGACATGGGGAAACGATGAAAATTCTACTCGAAAATGACGCAGAAAACAATGAAAATCCTACTCGAAGATGACATGGGAAACAATGAAAATTCTACTTCAAGATGACATGGGGAAACTGTGAAATTCTACTCTGAAGATGACATGGGGAAACGATGAAAATTCTACTCGAAGATGACATGGGGAAACAATGAAAAATTGTACTGGAAGATGACATGGGGAAACAATGAAAATTCTACTTGAAGATGAGATGGGGAAACAATGAAAATTGTACTCCAAGATGAGATGGGGAAACAATGAAAATTCTCCACGAAGATGACATGGGGCAACAATGAAAATTCTACTGAAGATGACATAGGGAAACGATGAAAATTCTACTAGAAGATGAGATTGGGAAAGGATGAAAATTCTACTCGAAGATGACATGGAAAAAACAATGAATATTCGGCTCGAAGATGATATGGGAAACAATGAAAATTCGACTCGAAGGAAGACATGGTAAAACGATGAAAAACTGGAAGATGACATGGGGAAACAATGAAAATTCTATTCAAAGATGACATGGGAAACAATGAAAATTCTATTCGAAGATGACATGGGAAAACAAGGAAAATTCTACTCGAAGATGACATGGGGAAACAATGAAAATTCTACTTGAAGATGACATTGGGAAACAATGAAAATTCTACTGGAAGATGACATGGGGAAACAATGAAAATTCTACTGAAGGAAGACATGGGGAAACGATGAAAATTCTACTCGAAGATGACATGGGAAACAACGAATATTGTACTTGAAGATGACATGAAACAATGAAAATACTTCTCCAGGAAGACATGGGCAAACCAAATGACATAGGAAAACAATGAAAATTCTACTCAAAGATGACATGGGGAAACACTGAAAATTCTACTGGAAGATGACATGGGGAAACAATGAAAGTTCTACTCGAAGATGACATGGGGAAACAATGAAAATTGTACTGGAAGATGACATGGGGAAACAATGAAAATCTACTCGAAGATGACATTGGGAAACAATGGGGAAAAAATTCTACTCGAAGATGATGGGAAACAATGAAAATTCAAAGATGACATGGAAAGATGACACGATGAAACAATGGAAATTCTACTCCGAAGATGACATGGGGAAATAATGAAAATTCTAATCGAAGATGGCATGGGGAAATAATGAAAAGGAAACTCGAAGATGACATTGGGAAACAATGAAAATTCTAATGTAGGAACAAAGATACGGAAACAATGAAAGTTCTAAACGAAGATGACATGGGGAAACAATGAAAACACTGGAAGATGACATGGGAAACAATGAAAATTCTACTTGAAGATGACAAGGGAAACAATGAAAATTCTACTCCAAGATGAGATGGGAAACAATGAAAATTTTACTGGAAGATGACATGGGGAAAATTCTCCACGAAGATGACATAGGAAACAATGAAAATTCTACTAGAAGATGAGATAGGGACACGATGGAAATTCTGCTCGAAGATGACATGGGGAAACAATTAAAATTCGACTCGAAGATGACATGGGAAAACAATAAAAATTCGACTGAAGGAATGACATGGGGAAACGATGAAAATTCTACTCGAAGATGAGATGAAGAAACAATGAAAATTCTACTTGAAGATGACATGGGGAAACAATGAAAATTCTAGTCAAAGATGACATGGGGAAACAATGAAAATTCTACTCGAAGATGACATGGGGAAACAATGAAAATTCTACTCGAAGATGAGATGGGAAACAATGAAAATTCTACTTCAAGATGACATGGGGAAACAATGATATTCTACTCGAAGATGACGGGGAAACGATGAAAATTCTACTCGAAGATGACATGGGGAAACAATGAAAATTCTACTGGAAGATGACATGGGAAACATTGAAAATTCTACTTGAAGATGACATGGGGAAACAATGAAAATTCTACTCGAAAATGACACGGGGAAATAAGGAAAATTCTACTCTAAGATGACATTGGGAAACTATGAAAATTCTACTCGAAGATGACATGGGGAAACAATGAAAATTCTACTGGAGGAAGACATGGCGAAACGATGAAAATTCTAATCGAAAATGACATGGGAAAACATTGAATATTGTACTTGAAGAAGATATGGGGAAACAATGAAAATACGACTCGAGGAAGACATTGGGAAACAAAAATGACATGGGGAAACGATGAAATTTCTACTTGAAGATGACATGGGGAAACAATGAAAATTCTACTTGAAGATGACATTGGGAAACAAGGAAAATTCTCCTCGAAGATGACATGGGGAAATAACATGGGGAAATGAAAATTCTACTGGAAGATGACATGGGAAACAAAGATAGCATGGGGAAACAATGATGACTTGGGGAAACAAAGATGACATGGGGGAACAAAGATGACATGGGTAAACAAAGATGATATGGGCAAACAAAGATGACAAGGGGAAACAATGAAAATTCTACTCCAAGACGACATGGGGAAACAATGAAAATTTTACTGAACGATGACATGGGGAAAACAATGAAAATTCTCCTCGAATATGACATAGGGAAACGATGAAAATTCTACTAGAAGATGAGATAGGGAAACGATGAAAATTCTTCTAGAAGATGACATTGGGAAACAATGAAAATTCTACTCGAAGATGATATGGGAAAACAATGAAAATTCTACTGAAGGAAGACATGGTAAAACGATGAAAATTCTACTCGAAGATGACGGGAAACAATGAAAATTCTACTGGAAGGTGACATGGGGAAACAATGAAAATTCTACTTAAAGATGACATGGGGAAACAACGAAAATTCTATTCAAAGATGACATGGGGAAACAATGAAAATTCTATTGAAGATGACATGGGGAAACAATAAAAGTTCTACTCGGAGATGACATGGGGAAACAATAAATTCTACTTGAAGATGACATTGGGAAACAATGAAAATTCTACTGTTAGATGACATGGGAAACAATGAAAATTCTACTGGAGGAAGACACGGGGAAACCATGAAAATTCTACTCGAAGATGACATTCGGAAACAACGAATATTGTACTTGAAGATGACATGGGAAACAATGAAATACTACTCCAGGAAGACATGGGACAACCAAAATGACAAGGGAAACAATGAAAATTCTACTCAAAGATGACATGGGGAAACAATGAAAATTCTACTGGAAGATGACATGGGAAAACAATGAAAATTCTACTCGAAGATGACATGGGGAAACAATGAAAATTCTACTCGAAGATGACATGGGAAATAATGAAAATTCTACTCGAAGATGACATGGGGGAACGATGAAAATTCTACTGGAAGGTGACATGGGGAAACAATGAAAATTCTATTCGAAGATGACATGGGGAAACAATGAAAATTCTACTCGAAGATGACATGGAAAAACAATGAATATTGTACTTGAAGATGACATGGGGAAACAATGAAAATACGACTCGACGAAGACATGGGGAAACAACAATGACATGGGGAAACAATGAAATTTCTACTCGAAGATGACATGGGGAAACAATGACAATTCTACTTGAAGATGACATGGGGAAACAATGAAAATTCTACTCGAAGATGACATTGGGAAACAATGAAAATTCTACTCGAAAATGACATGGGGGAAACAATGAAAATTCTACTGGAAGATGACATGGGAAAGCAAAGACAATGGAAACAATGCTGACTTGGGGAAACAAAGATGACATGGGGGAACAAAGATGACATGGGTAAACAAAGATGACATGGGCAAACAAAGATGACAAGGGGAAACAATGAACATTCTACTCCAAGATGACATGGGAAACATTGAAAATTTTACTGGACGATGACATGGGGAAACAATGAAAATTCTCCTCTAAGATGACATAGGGAAACGATGAAAATTCTACTAGAAGATGAGATAGGGAAAACAATGAAAATTCTACTGAAGGAAGACATGGTAAAACGATGAAAATTCTACTCGAAGATGACATGGGGAAATAATGAAAATTCTACTCGAAGATGACATGGGAAACAATGAAAATTCTACTCGAAGATGACATTGGGAAACAATGGAAATTCTACTCAAAGATGACATGGGGAAATAATGAAAATTCTAATCGAAGATGACATGGGGAAATAATGAAAATTCTACTCGAAGATGACATGTGGAAACAATGAAAATTCTAATGTATGAAGACATGCGGAAACAATGAAAATTCTACTCGAAGATGACATGGGGAAACAAGGAAAATTGTACTTAAAGATGACATGGAGAAACAATGAAAATACGACTCGAGGAAGACATGGGGAAACAAAGATGACATGGGGAAACAATGAAAATTCTACTGGAAGATGACATGGGGAAACAATGAAAATTCTACTTGAAGATGACATGGGGAAACAATGAAAATTCCACTCGAAGATGACATGGGGAAACAATGAAATTCTACTCAAAGATGACACGGGGAAACAATGAAACTTCTACTGGAGGAAGACATGCGGAAACAATGAAAATTTTACTTTAAGATGACATGAAACAAAGATGACATGGGGAAACAAAAGACATGGGGAAACAATGAAAATTCTACTCGAAGACGACATGAGTGAAATAATTTCAAAATTAAAGGTCACTTCTGGTATAAAAGTTTCTCATCTGATCTTGGAATCATTTAGAACCGACATGTTTACTCTTAGTGACCTGGCAACAGATGGCGAATAAAAAAATGACCCACTCAGAAAATTTATATATTTATGATATGGGAAAATATATAAATATATAAAATATAGTATAGATGTATAATGTTGTGTTTTCACCTGGTTCCTATCCTAGACACACCAACCGAGTGCCCCATTGGCTATGATATGGTATACATGTATAATGTTGTGTTTTCACCTGGTTCCTATCCTAGACACCAACCGAGTGCCCCATTGGCTATGATATGGTATAGATGTATAATGTTGTGTTGTCACCTGGTTCCTATCCTAGGAACGCCAACCGAGTGCCCCATTGGCTATGATATAGAATACATGTAAATTTCACTATCCGACACACCAATGAGTGCCCCATTGGCTATGAACAACGAATAATGTTGTGTTTTCACCTGGTTCCTATCCTAGACACACCAAGAGTGCCCCATTGGCTATGATAACAGATGTATAATGTTGTGTTGTCACCTGGTTCCTATCCTAGGAAGAGTGCCCCATGGCTATGATATAGAATACATGTATAATGTTGTGTTTTCACCTGGTTCTATCCTAGACACACCAACCGAGTGCCCCATTGGCTATGATATGGTATAGATGTATAATGTTGTGTTGTCACCTGGTTCCTATCCTAGACACACCAACCGAGTACCCCATTGGCTATGATATGGTATACATGTATAATGTTGTGTTGTCACCTGGTTCTATCCTAGACACACCAACCGAGTGCCCCATTGGCTATGATATGGTATACATGTATAATGTTGTGTTTTCACCTGGTTCTATCCTAGACACACCAAGATGACATTGGCTATGATATAGTATAATGTATAATGTTGTGTTGTCACCTGGTTCCTATCCTAGACACGCCAACCGAGTGCCCCATTGGCTATGATATGGTAACATGAAATGTTGTGTTGTCACCTGGTTCCTATCCTAGACACGAACCGAGTGCCCCATTGGCTATGATATGGTATACATGTATAATGTTGTGTTGTCACCTGGTTCCTATCCTAGACACGCCAACCGATGACATTGGCTATGAATGGTATACATGTATAATGTTGTGTGTGTCAATTCCTATCCTAGACACGCCAACCGATGCCCCATTGGCTATGATATGGTATAATGAAAATTCTAATCGAAGATGACATGGGGAAACAATGATAATGTTGTGTTGTCACCTGGTTCCTATCTAGACACGCCAACCGAGTGCCCCATTGGCTATGATATGGTATAATGTATAATGTTGTGTGTGTCACCTGGTTCCTATCCTAGACACGCCAACCGAGTGCCCCATTGGCTATGATAATACATGAAATGTTGTGTGTCACCTGGTTCCTATCCTAGACACGCCAAGATGCCCCATTGGCTATGATATGGTATAATGTATAATGTTGTGTTGTCACCTGGTTCCTATCCTAGACACGCCAAGAGTGCCCCATTGGCTATGATATGGTATAATGTATAATGTT
>JAXRKP010001430.1:35000-60000 GCA_037039925.1 Doris montereyensis
TCTTACATAATTTGTCTTTTCATCACAATCTTACATAATTTGTCTTTTCATCACAATCTTACATAATTTGTCTTTTTATCACAATCTTACATAATTTGTCTTTTTCATCACCATCTTACATAATTTGTCTTTTTATCACCATCTTACATAATTTGTCTTTTTTATCACCATCTTACATAATTTGTCTTTTCATCACCATCTTACATAATATGTCTTTTCATCACCATTTACATAATTTGTCTTTTCATCACCATCCTACATCACTTTTCTTGTCATCACAATCTAACATCATTCTTTTTGTCATTTTCGTCTTAGATCATTCTTCTTTTTTATCACCACCTTATATCATTCTTTTTTTCATCACCACCTAACATCATTCTTCTTTTCATCACCATCTTACATCATTCTTCTTCTCATCAACATCTTACATCATTCTTATTTTCATCACCATCTTACATCATTCTTCTTTTCATCACCCCTAACATCATTCTTCTTGTAATCACTGTATTACATCATTCTTATAGTCATCACTATCTTACACCATTCTTCTTGTCATCATTGTCTTACATTATTCTTCATTTAATCACTTTCTTACATCATTCTTCTTGTCATCACCATTTATAATCATTCTTCTTGTCATCACCGTTTATAAAACATTCTTTTAGTCGTCCCCATCTCAAGTCATTCTTCTTGGCATCACAATCTTACATCATTCTTCTTGTCATCACCATCTTACATCTTTCTTCTTGTCATAACAATCTTACATCATTTTTCTTGTCATCACCATCTTACATCATTTTTCTTGTCATCACCATCTTACATCTTTCTTCTTGTCTTAAAAATCTTACATCCTTTTGTCTTGTCATCATTGTATTACATTATTCTTTTTGTCATCACAGTCTTACAATCTTACATCATTCTTCTTGTTATTCTCATTTTACATAATTTGTCTTGTTATTACAATCTTACATCATGCTTCTTGTCATCCCCATCTTACATGATTCTTCTAGTCATTCCCATCTTACATTATTTTTCTTATCATCACTGACTGAAATCATTCTTCTTGTCATCACCATCTTACATTATTTTTTGTGTCATAACCACCTTACATCGTGTTTCTTATTATGACCATCTTACATCATTCTTCTTTTCATCGCCCTCTTATCATTCTTCTTGTCATCACCATCTTTACATCACTCTTCTTTTCATCATTATCTTAGATCATGTTTCTTGTCATCACCGTTTCACATCATTCTTCTTTTCATCAACATCTTATATCATTCTTCTCTTCATCCCCATCTTACGTCATTTTTCTTTTCATAACCAACTAATATCATTCTTCTTTTCATCACCATCTTACATCATTCTTCTTATCATCCCCATCTTACATAATTTGTCTTTTCATCACCATCTTAGATCCCTTTTTCTTGTCATCACAATCTAACATCATTCTTTTTGTCATTCTCGTCTTACATCATTCTTCTTTTCATCCCCATCTTACATCATTCTTCTTTTCATCACTACCTAACATCATTCTTCTTTTCATCCCCATCTTACATCATTTTTCTTGTCATCACTACCTAACATCAATCTTCTTTTCATTACCATCTTACATCATTCTTCTTCTCATCAACATTTTACATCATTCTTCTTTTCATCAACATTTTACATCATTCTTCTCTTCATCCCCATCTTACATCACTTTTCTTGTCATCACAATCTAACATCATTCTTTTTGTTATTCTCGTCTTACATCGTTCTTCTTTTCATCACCATCTTATATCATTCTTCTTTTCAAACACCACCTAACATCATTCTTCTTTCCGTCACCACCTAACATCATTCTTCTTCTCATCAACATCTTACATCATTCTTCTTTTCATCACCCCTTTACATCATTCTTCTTTTCATCACCATCTTATATCATTCTTCTTTTTTATCACCACCTAACATCATTCTTCTTTTCATCACCATCTTACATCACTTTCCTTGTCATCACCACCTAACATCATTCTTCTTTTCATTGCCATCTTACATCATTCTTCTTTTCATCACCATCTAACATCATTCTTCTTTCATCACCACCTAACATCATTCTTCTTTTCATTGCCATCTAAAATCATTTTTCTTTTCATTGCCATCTTACATCATTCTTCTTTTCATCGCCATCTAACATCATTTTTCTTTTCATCACCATCTAACATCATTCTTCTTTTCATCACCATCTTACATCATTCTTCTTTTCATCAACATCTAACATCATTCTTCTTTTCATCACTATCTAACATCATTCTTCTTTTCATCACCACCTAACATCATTCTTCTTCTCATCAACATCTTACATCATTCTTCTTTTCATCACCATCTTACATCATTCTTCTTTTCCTCACCATCTAACATCATTCTTCCTTTCATCACCATCTTACATCATTCTTCTTTTCGTCACCACCTAACATCATTCTTCTTTTCATCACCATCTTACATCACTTTTCTTGTCATCACCACCTAACATCATTCTTCTTTTCATCACCATCTTACATCACTTTTCTTGTCATCACCACCTAATATCATTCTTCTTTTTCATTGCCCTCTTACATCAATCTTGTCTCATCACCATCACCATCGTATACCATGTTTCTGGTCATTACCAACTTTCACCATTCTTCTAGTATTTACCATCTTACGTCATGTTTCTGGTCATTACCAAAATTCACCATTCTTCTAGTATTTACCATCTTACATCATGTTTCTGGTCATTACCAACTTTCACCATTCTCTAGTATCGACCATCTTACGTCGTTTTTCTTGTCCCAATGAACTTATGTCCTTCTTCATGTCATCACCATCTTACATCATTAGTCTGGCCGTCATCATCTTACATCATTAGTCTTGTGACCACCATCTGTCGTCATGCTTGTTGTCATCAATTTTTTACGTCATTACTCTAGTCATCGCCATCTTACATACTTCTTCTTCTCATCATAATGTTATACCATGCTTTTTGTCCTTTTTCGTTTATAATTATTACATCATTTGTCTTGTTAGCACCATCTTACATTATTATTTTTACCATGACCGCCTAACATCATGCTTTTTGTCATCACCATCTTACATCATTCGTCTAGTCATCCCCATCTTACATACTTATTCTTGTCATCAAAATGTTATACCATACTTCTTGTCCTTTTTGCTTACATCATTCTTCTTGTCATTGCCATCTCAAATTATTATTCTTGTCATCCACATATTACATCATTCTTCCTGTCATTCCCATCTTACACCATTTTTTGTTTCATCACCATCGTACATCATGCCTATTGTCATCACCATCTTACACAATTCTTCTTGTAATTGCCATCTTACACAATTCTTCTTGTCATTACCTACTTACATTCTTCTTCTTGTCATAATAATCTTACATCATTTGCCTTGTCATCGCTATCTTACATCATTCTTATTGCCATCGCCAACTTACATCATTGGTCTTGTCAATACCATCCTTTACCATGCTTTTTGCCCTCCTTCGCTTACACTATTCTTCTTGTCATCACCGTTTTTAATCTTGTCATCCCCACCTTACATCAATCTTCTTGTCATCACACTCTTTCACAATGCTTCTTGTCATTAATCTCTTGCATCAATTTTATTATCACGGTCTTACATCATTATTCTTGTCATCATCATCTTTCATCTTTTTTCTTGTCATCACCATCTTACATTATCCTCCTTGTTATCACCATCTTTCATCATTCTTCTTATCATCGTCATCTTTCAGCATTCGTCTTGTCTTCACTACCTTACATTGTGCAATTTATCATAGCAATTTTACATCGTTTTGTCATCAAAATCTTACATCATTGTTCTTGTCATAGCAATCTTACATCATTCTTCTTGTCATCACCATCTTACATCGTGCTACTTATCATAGCAATTTACATCATTCTTCTTGGAATCACAATCTTATATCATTCTTTTTGTCATCACCATTGTTTATCCTTCTTCTTGTCATTTTCATCTAACATCATTCTTCGTGTCATCCCCAGCTTCTGTTATTCTTCTTGTCATCACTGTCTTACATCATTCTTCTTATCATCATCATCTTACATTGTTCGTCTTGCACGTCATCATCTCACATCATTTTTCTTGTCATCACCATCTTGCATCTTTCTTCGTGTCATCACCATTTTGCATAATTAATATTGTCATCCCCATATTACATCATTCGTCTTGTTAGCACCATCTTACATCATTATTCTTACCATCCCATCTAATATCATACTTTTTGTCATCACCAATTTACATCATTAGTCTTGCGAAAACAATCTAACATCATTCTTTTTGTCATCACCGTCTTACATCGTTCTTCTTGTCATCACCATCTTACATCGCGCTTCTTGTCTTGTCATCACAATCTTATATCATTCTTATTGTCATCACGGTCTTACATCGTTCTTCTTGTCATCACGGTCTTACATCATTCTTCTTGTCATCCAATCTTACATCAACGTCTTACATCATTCTTCTTGTCACCACGGTCTTACATCATTCTTCTTGTCACCAACGTCTTACATCGTTCTTATTGTCACCAACGTCTTACATCGTTCTTATTGTCATCACGGTCTTACATCGTTCTTATTGTCACCACGGTCTTACACATCTTATTGTCATTCTTATTGTCACCAACGTCTTACATCGTTCTTATTGTCACCAACGTCTTACATCGTTCTTATTGTCACCAACTTACATCGTTCTTATTGTCACCAACGTCTTACATTCTTCTTGTCACCAATGTCTTACATCGTTCTTATTGTCACCAACGTCTTACATCATTCTTATTGTCACCAACGTCTTACATCGTTCTTATTGTCACCAACGTCTTACATCATTCTTATTGTCACCACGGTCTTACAACGTCTTCGTTCTTATTGTCACCACGGTCTTACATCATTCTTATTGTCACCAACGTCTTACATCATTCTTCTTGTCACCAACGTCTTACATCGTTCTTATTGTCACCAACGTCTTACATCGTTCTTATTGTCACCAACGTCTTACATCGTTCTTATTGTCACACGGTCTTACATCGTTCTTATTGTCACCAACGTCTTACATCGTTCTTATTGTCACCACGGTCTTACATCGTTCTTTATTGTCACGTCTTACATCGTTCTTATTGTCACCAACGTCTTTACATCGTTCTTATTTGTCACCAACGTCTTACATCATTCTTATTGTCACCACGGTCTTACATCGTTCTTATTGTCACCAACGTCTTACATCGTTCTTATTGTCACCAACGTCTTACATCATTCTTATTGTCACCACGGTCTTACATCGTTCTTATTGTCACCACGGTCTTACATCGTTCTTATTGTCAACGTCTTACAACGTCTTACATCGTTCTTATTGTCACCAACGTCTTACATCGTTCTTATTGTCACCAACGTCTTATCATAGTTCTTATTGTCATCACGGTCTTAGAGTTCTTATTGTCATCAACGTCTTACATCGTTCTTATTGTCACCAACGTCTTACATCGTTCTTATTGTCACGGTCAACGTCTTATTGTCATCACAGTCTTACATCGTTCTTATTGTCATCTTAACGTCTTACATAGTTCTTATTGTCACCATCACGGTATTTACATCGTTCTTATTGTCACCAAACATCATTTACATTCTTCTTGTCACCAACGTCTTACATCGTTCTTATTGTCACCAACGTCGTTCTTATTGTCACCATCATCGTTCTTATTGTCACCAACGTCTTACGTCGTTCTTATTGTCACCAACGTCTTACATCGTTCTTATTTATCACCATTTTCACCAGCATCGTTTTATTTCACCAACGTCCTTACCATCTTCCATTTTGTCATCACGTTCTTACATCCTTTTTTCTTATCATCACCATTATCATTGTCACCAACATCTTACATCGTTCTTTTTGTCAATACGGTCTTCTTATTGTCATCACCATCTTTCATCATTCTTCTTGTCATCACCATCTTTCATCATTCATGTTGTCATCACCATCTTTCATCATTGTTAATAATAAAAAAAACTCATCACCATCTTACATCAATCTTCTTGTCATCACCATCTTTCATCATATCTTCTTTTTAAACACGTTCATCATCCATCTATCATCATCAGTCATGTTTATGTCTTCACCATCTTTCATCATTCTTCTTGTCATCACCATCTTTCATCATTCTTCTTGTCATCACCATCTTTCATCATTCATGTTGTCATCACCATCTTTCATCATTCTTCTTGTCATCACCATCTTTCATCATTCTTCTTGCCATCACCATCTTTCATCATTCTTCTTGCCATCACCATCTTTCATCATTCTTCTTGCCATCACTGTCTTACATTATTCTTCTTGTCCCCACCATCTCACATCATTGTTCTTTCATCACCATCTTATATCATGCTTCTTGTCATCACCACCTTACATCATTCTTCTTGTAATTACCATCACCATCTTACATCATTTGTTTTGCCCTCACTGTCTAATATCATTCTTTTTGTTATCACCATTTTACCTCGTTCTTCTTGTCATCACCATCTTACATTATTCATGTCGTCATCACCATCTTTCATTATTCGTTTTTTCATCACCACTCACATTCTTCTTCTGGTCAACCCCTATTACATCATTCTTCTTGTCATTGCCCTTTTACATCATTTTTTCTTGTCATCATCATCGTACATCATGCTTCTTGTCATCACCACCTTACACCATTGTTCTTGTCATTATCATCTTACATTCTTTTTCTTTCCATCCCCATCTTACGTCATTAGTCTTGTCACGCCATATTTGTTTTCTTTTTTACCAGTTCCTATTCTACCTTTCGGTGTATGGGTTCAGATGCCCGAGATGATCTTTCTCCAGGATGCCCTGTCCTGGCATTTTCTGTTTCCTTCCAAAAACGTTAAATTTCTATGCTTCAATGCCTCTTTTATATCTTCTTCCCACTTTCTCTGAGGTCTTGCTTTTGGTCTTTACCTTGGGTTTTAGCATTTTATACTGATTTAGCTATTGTATTGTCATTAATTCTGTTTACATACCCAAATCATCTCAATTGATTTGTTTCTATCTTAGTTTTCATGCCATCGGCTTTTGTTTGATCTCTTATTGTTGTGTTTCTGATTTTGTTTCGTTTAGTTTTTCCTACCACTCTTCTTAGATATTTCATTTCAGCTGCCTGTACTCTACTGCATTCTCTACCGTCTAAAGTCCAAGTTTCGCTGCCATAGAGGAGAGTAGGACCATAAACTCTATTGTATACTGCCATTTTCGTTTTTGTTGACATTTCTTGCTTACCTACAAATGCCTTTCCTAGATGGTTATATATTGCACTTGCCTTTTTGGATTCTCTGGCTGATTTCTTCTCTTAGTTTTCCCTCTGAGTTAATCATTACTCCTAAGTACTTGTAGCTTTGAACTTGTTCTAAATACTCCTGCCCAATTTAAGATTGTGTGTTTTAGCTTCCCTAGTTACTAACATTGTTTTGGTGTTCTTTGCATTTACTCTCATTCCTCTTTTATTTAGTTCATTGTTCATAATGTTGATATTCGACTGAAGGTCACGTTCTGGTTTTCCAAACAGAACTAAATCATCAGCAAATGAAAGCATTGATACATTTACTGGTTTGTACTTCCACATACCTACATTCGTTTTCTCTATTTTTGAGGATGCCTTTGCGACTGAATCCATAAATATGATAAACAAAAGAAGACTTAGGATACAGCCCTGTCTTACTCCTATGTCTACATCATATTCTTCTGATACATTTCCAGCTACTCACAATGCACATATTGGTTTCTTGTAAAGACTTTTAATGGCTTCTATTAAATTTTGCTCTACACTGTGTTCTTTTAAGGAATGCCATAGTTCGTCCCTCCTCACAGCGTCAAATGCCTTTTCTGTCAATAAAACACAGGTGCAAGTCAATTTTGCTCTCAAGGAATTTTCCTATTATTTGCCTAATTGTAAATATTTGGTCTTGTACACTTCTTCCTGGTCTAAATCCACTCTGATGCTCTTCAATCTGATCCTCTAGTCTTTTCCTTAGTCTCATTTCCAGCATCCTGGCATATACATTTCCTGGAGCGCTAAGTAGTGATATCCCTCTATACTTTAAGTATATTACGTCATTTTTATTGTCACCGTCATATTACAATACTACTCTTGTCAGACCATCTTACATCATTTCCCTTGTTAACACAATCTTACATCATGTATTTTTGTCCTCACCGTCTTTTATCGTTAGTATTGCCATCACCATCTGACATCATTACTCTCGCCATCCCCATCTAATATCATGCTTTTTGGCATCATCATCTTGTATTGTTAGTCGTGTCATCATCATCAAACATCATTATACTAGTCATCACCATTTTACATCATTCTGCCTGTCATCACCATTTACATCATTCTTCTTGTCATCACCATCTTACATCATTCTTCTTGTCATACATCATTCTTCTTGTCATCACCATCTTCATCTTTCTTCTTGTCTCCACCATCTTACATCTTTCTTCTTGTCTCCACCATCTTACACCATTCTTCTTGTCGTCACTATATTACATACATCATTCTTCTTGTTATTCTTCCACCATCTTACATCATTCTCTTTTGTCATCACAATCTTACGCCATTTTTCTTGTCAACACAATCTTACACCATTCTTCTTGTCACCACAATCTTACACCATTCTTCTTGTCACCACAATCTTACATCATCCTTCTTGTCACCACAATCTTACATCATTCTTCTTGTCAACACACCATTCTTCTTGTCAACACAATCTTACACCATTCTTCTTGTCAACACAATCTTACACCATTCTTCTTGTCAACACAATCTTACACCATTCTTCTTGTCACCACCATCTTACACCATTCTTCTTGTCAACACAATCTTACATCATTCTTCTTGTCATCACTATCTTACACAGCTCTTCTTGTCATCACTATCTGACATCATTCTTCTTGTCATCTATCTTACATCATTGTTCTTGTTATCACTATCTTACATCATTCTTTTTGTCATCACTATCTTACACCAGTCTTCTTGTTATCGACTTCATTCTTCTTCTTGTCATCACTATGCTACATCCTTCTTCTTGTCATTATGATCTTACATCATTCTTCTTATCATCCGTATCCTCCATCATTCTTCTTGTCATCACAATCTTACATCATTCTCATTGTCATTACAATCTTACATCATCCTTCTGGTCATCACAATCTTACATAATTCTTCTTGTCACCACCATCTTACATAATTGTTTTTGTCATCCGCGTTTTACATCATTCGTTTTGTCATCACCATCTTGTATCATGTTTCTTGTCCTTCCTCTCTTACTTCATTCTTCTTGTCAATTTCGCTTTCAATCATTCTTCTTGTCATCCTCATCTTACATCAATTGTCTTGTGATTACTTTTTTTCAGCATGTTTCATGTCATCACCCTCTTGCATCATACTTCTTATCATAGTCTTACATTATCATTCTTGTCATCGCCTTCTTTCATCATTCTTCTTGTTACCACCATATTTCAGCATTCCACTTGTCATGACTATCTTACATCATTCGTCTCGTCATCACCATCTTTCATCATTTTTCTTGTCATGACAATCTTATATCATTCTTCTTGTCATCAGCCTATTTCATCATTCTTCTTGTCATCCTTATCTTACAACATTCTTCTTGTCATGACAGTCTTACATAATTCTTCTTGTCATCACAATCTTACACCATTCTTATTGTCACCGCCATCTTACAACACTACTCCTGTCATACTCTTGTCATCCCAATCTTGCATCCTTCTTCTTGTCCTCACAATTTACATCATAGTCTTACCAGCACCATCTAAAATCATGCTTTTTGTGATCACTGCCTTACTTCGTTCTTCTTGCCATAACCGTCTTAAAACATTATTTTAGTCATCCATATCTTGCATCATTCTTCTTGTCATCACCATCTTACATCCTTACTCTTGTCATCTTCATCTTACTTCTTTTCGTCATCACCATTTTACATCATTCGTCTTGTTATTGCCATCTTACAAAGATAATTACTCTTGTCATACCAATCTTACATCATTATTTTTCTCATCGCCATCTTACATCATTATTTTTCTCATCGCCATCTTGCGTCATTGTTCTTGTCATCACTATATTACATCATTCTTCTTGTCATCCCCATCTTACATCATTCTTCTTGTCATTCCATCTTACATCATTCTTCTTCTCATCCCCATCTTACATCATTACTCTTGTCATCCCCATCTTACATCATTCTTCTTCTCATCCCCATCTTACATCATTCTTCTTCTCATCACCATATTACATCATTCTTCTTGTTATCAACATCTTACATCATTCTTCTTTTCGTCCCCAACTTACATCATTACTCTTGTTATCTCCATCTTACATAATTATTCTTGTCATCACCGCCTTACATCATTTGTCTTGTCATCACTATCTTACATCATTACTCTTTTCATTCTCATCTTACATCATTCGTGTCGTCATCACCATCTTACATCATTCGTCTTGTCATCACCATTTGACATGAATCTTCTTGTCATCAGCATATTTCACCATTCCACTTGTCATGACTATCTTACATTATTCGTCTCGTCATCACCATCTTTCATCATTTTTCTTGTCATGACAATCTTATATCATTCTTCTTGTCATCAGCATCTTTCAGTCTTCTTCTTGTCATCTTTATTTTACAACATTCTCTTTGTCATGACAGTCTTACATCATTCTTCTTGTCATCACCCATTTTTACACCATTCTCATTGTCACCACCATCGTACAACACTACTCCTGTCATACTCTTGTCATTCTAATCTTGCATCATTGTTTTGTCATCATAATTTTACATCATAATCTTGCCATCACCATCTAACATAGTGCTTTTTTGTCATCAATGCCTTCCATCATTCTTCTTGCCATAAGTCTTAAATCATTATTCTTGTCATCCTCATCTTGCATCATTACTGTTGTCATCTTACTTCTTTTCGTCATCATCATATTACATCATTTTCTTGTAATTGCCATCTTACATACATCATTACTCTTGTCATACCCATCTAACATCATTATTCGTCTCATCCCCATCTTCATCATCGTTCTTGTTATCACTATCTTACATCATTCTTCTTGTCATCCCCATTTTACATCATTCTTCTTGTCATCACTATCTTACAACATTCTTTTTCTCATCCCTATCTTACATCATTCTTCTTGTCATCATTTTCTTACACTATTCTTGTTGTCATCCCCATCTTACATCATTACTCTTGTTATCTCCATCTTGTATCATTCTTCTTGTCATCACCATCTTACATCATTACTCTTGTTATCTCCATCTTGTATCATTCTTTTTGTCATCACCATCTTACATCATTACTCTTGTAATCTCCATCTTGTATCATTCTTCTTGTCATCACCATCTTACATCATTACTCTTGTTATCTCCATCTTGTATCATTCTTCTTGTCATCCCCATCTTACATCATTATTCTTGTTATCTCCATCTTGTATCATTCTTCTTGTCATCCCCATCTTACATCATTACTCTTGTTATCTCCATCTTGTATCATTCTTCTTGTCATCCCCATCTTACATCATTACTCTTGTTATCTCCATCTTGTATCATTCTTCTTGTCATCCCCATCTTACATCATTATTCTTGTTATCTCCATCTTGTATCATTCTTCTTGTCATCACCATCTTACATCATTACTCTTGTTATCTCCATCTTACATCATTCTTCTTGTCATCACCATCTTAGACCATTCGTCTTGTCATCACTATCTTCATCATTACCCTTGTTATCTCCATCTTACACCATTCGTCTTGTCATCACTATCTTACATCATTACTCTTTTCATCCAAATCTTACATCATTACTGTATTCATCCCGATCCTACATCATTTTTCATCCACATCTCACACCATTACTCTTGTTATCTCCATCTTACATCATTAGTCCTTTCATCACCATCTTACATCATTCTTCTTGTCATCATCATCTTACATCATTCTTCTTGTCATTACCATCTGATATCATTCTTCTTGTCATCGCCATCATACATCATTATTTTTGTCATGACCATCTTATATAATTACTTTGTCATCCCCATCTTACATCATTAGTCTTGTTATGTCCATTTGGCATCAGTCTTCTTGTCATCCCCATCTTACATCATTAGTCTTGTTATGTCCATCTGGCATCAGTTTTTCTTGTCATCCCCATCTTCATCATTCTTTTTCTCATCTCCATCTTACATCATTACTCTTGTCATCACCATCTTACATCATTCTTCTTTTTATCCCCAACTTCCATCATTATTCTTGGTATCTCCATCTTACATAATTATTCTTGTCATCACCGCCTAATATCATTGAATTTATCATTACTATCTCACATCATTACTCTTTTCATTCTCATCTTACATCATTCGTGTCGTCGTCACCAACACATCATTCTTCTTGTCATCACCATCTTACATCATTGGTCATGTTATCATTATCTTACATCATTCGTCTTGTCATCACTATATTTCATCATTCTTCTTGTCTTCTCCATCTTACATCATTACTCTTGTCATCACCATCTTACGTTATTCTTCTTGTCAGCACCATCTTACATCATTACTCTTTTCATCCCCATCTTGCATCATTACTCTTGTCATCACTCTCTTACATCATTCTTCTTGTCATCACTCTCTTACATCATTCTTATTGTCATCACCATCTTACATCATTACTTTTTCATCCCCATCTTACATCATTCTTCTTGTCATCACCATCTTACATCATTACTCTTTTCATCCCCATCTTTCATCATTACTCTTGTCATTACTCTCTTACATCATTACTTTTTTCATCCCATCTTTCATCATTACTCTTGTCATCACTCTCTTACATCATTCTTCTTGTCATCACCATCATCTTTTCATCCCCATCTTACATCATTGTTCTTGTCATCTCCATCTTACATCATTACTCTTTTCCTCCCCATCTTTCATCATTACTCTTGTCATCACTCTCTTACATCATTCTTCTTGTCATCACCATCATACGTCATTACTTTTTCATCGCCATCGTTCATCATTCTTCTTGTCATCACCATCTTACATCATTATTCTTTTCATCACCATCGTTCATCATTACTCTTGTCATCACTCTTTTACATCATTCTTCTTGTCATCACCATCATACGTCATTATTCTTTTCATCCCCATCTTACCTCATTCGTCTCGTCATCATCATCTTACATCATTCTTCTTGTCACAACCATCTTACATCACCATTCGTATCATCAACATCATAATCATATCTTGTGCTTTTCGTTACTTTACTTCTTGTTTTCCCTCTCCCTAATCTTTGTCCTTGTCTTTGTCTAAGCTCTTGGTTTTGATTTTGTTTGTTTTGTTCTCATCTTTTATTTCTGCTTAGTCTTATTGTTGTTCGTCTCTATTTTGATGCAATGCATAAAAAGAAATTTCAATCAATGTTATCTTTGCCTTTACTGCAGCATCAAGACGCTCTGAAGTCATACACAGCGTGGGTGCGTTCTTACCCCAAGACGGCAGTACAGGAGAGAAGCAACTGTATCTCCCTCTCCTAAAGATAATTGGCAATGGAAGAATAAACCATGCGAAATGTATTTCAATGGGTTATGTGAAGTTCGACTACGACATTGACCAACTATGCAAACTGGCTTATAATAAATAAAACTTTATTTGCAAACGCATGAATTGCTTTATTGTTTCCAAAGTCAATCAGCTTGTACCCGTGTTTACTCTGAACTCCAATATACAGATTAGTAGTTATGATAAAATCAAGCATAATTCATTCGCAGCAGCGTTCGTTTCTGAATGAAAGCTTATATGTTTCCATCTTATCAATTCGTGCTTATAACAAATCAACAGTGTTTCATATAAGCAATGAAGCCTTTGCCAGACCATGAATGATATGCACAGTGGAAAATGTACAGTGTTTGACCTTCCGATCTATACATGTAGGATTTCAAATGGGAAAACATGACGTGATTGTAAATAAGGCAGTGTGCCATGTGTCCCGAATGAGAAAGACGACATTTGTAAATGATCTGAGTAAGCAATCCTTGGTTCATGGCGTCTACAATCTATGTCAACAAAAGTTACATCCAATGTCAACCAACGATATATCTAATGTTAATCGACGTTAGATCAAAGGTCAACAAGGCTAAATCTAATTTAAACCAAAGCTAGATTTTATGTTGACCATAAGTAGATCTAAAGTCAGTCAAAGTTAGATTTAATGTCAAGCAACGCTAGACTTAATTTCGATCACAAGTACAAGTATTGTCAACTAAAGTAAAATGTAATGTAACAAACAAAAGCTAAGTTTAATGGGAAGTAAGGTTGGATTTAATATCAACCAAAGCTAGATCTAATGTCAACCAGACCTAGATCTAATATCAACCAAAGTTAGATATAATATCAACCAAAGTTAGATATAATGTTAACCAACGTTAGATATAATGTTAACCAAAGTTAGATCTAATGTCAACCAAATCTAGATCTAATGTCAATCCAATCTAGATCTAATATAAGCTAGATCTAATGTTAACCAAAGCTAGATCTAATATCAACCAAAGCTAGATCTAATATCAACCAAAGCTAAATCTAATATCAACCAAAGCTAAATCTAATATCAACAAAAGCTAAATCTAATATCAACCAAAGCTAAATCTAATATCAACCAAAGTTAGATCTAATATCATCCAAAGCTAAATCTAATATCAACCAAAGTTAAATCTAATGTCAACAAAAAGCTAAATCTAATATCAACCAAAGCTAAATCTAATATCAACCAAAGTTAGATCTAATGTCATCCAAAGCTAGATGTAATGTTAACCAAAGTTAAATGTAATGTCAACCAAAGCTAGATCTAATATCAACCAAAGCTAGATGTAATTTTAACTAAAGCTAGATCTAATGTCAACCAAGAGCTAGATTTAATATCAACCAAAGCTAGATCTAATATCAACCAGAGCTAAATCTAATATCAATCAGAGCTAAATCTAATATCAACCAGAGCTAGATCTAATATCATCCAGAGCTAAATCTAATATCAAAGAGCTAGATCTAATATCAACCAGAGCTAGATCTAATATCAAACAGAGCTAAGATCTAATATCAACCAGAGCTAAATCTAATATCAATCAGAGCTAAATCTAATATCAACCAGAGCTAAATCTAATATCAACCAGAGCTAATATCAAAAGCTAAAAAAATAAATAATATCAACCAGAGCTAAATCTAATATCAACCAGAGCTAAATCTAATATCAACCAGAGCTAGATCTAATGTCAACCAAAGAGATCTAATATAGATAGATCTAATATCAACCAAAACTAAATCTGATGTCAACCAAAAGCTAGATCTAATATCAACCACAACTAGATCTAATGTCAACCAAAGGTAAATCTAACATCAACAAAAACTACATGTAATTTGAATTAAAACTAGATCTGATATCAACCAAAGCTGGATCAGTATCAACCAAAGCTTGATCTAATACCAACAAAAACTAGATCTAATATCAACCAAAGCAAAATCTAATATCAATCAAAATATCTCACTAAATGTAGGTCTCATATTATTTAAAGCTACATCTAATGTCAACCACAGCTAGATCTAATGCCAACCAAAACGAGATCTAAAGTCAACCAAAGCTAGATCTAATGCCCATTAAAACTAGATCTAAAGCCAACCAAAGCTAGATCTAATACCAACCAAAACGAGATCTAAAGCCAACCAAAGCTAGATCTAATGCCAATCAAAACGAGATCTAAAGCCAACCAAAGCTAGATCTAAAGCCAACCAAAACGTGAGATCTAAAGCCAACCAAAGCTAGATCTAATGCCCACCAAAACGAGATCTAAAGCCAACCAAAGCTAGATCTAAAGCCAACCAAAACGAGATCTAAAGCCAACCAAAGCGAGATCTAATGCCCACCAAAACGAGATCTAAAGCCAACCAAAGCTAGATCTAATGCCCACCAAAACGAGATCTAAAACCAACCAAAACGAGATCTAATATCAACCAAAGCTAGATCTAAAGCCAACCAAAACGAGATTTAAAGCCCTGAAACAATCAAAGCTAGATCTTAAGCCAACCAAAACGAGATCTAAAGCCAACCAAAGCTAGATCTAATGCCCACCAAAACGAGATCTAAAGCCAACCAAAGCTAGATCTAATGCCCACAAAACGAGATCTAAAGCCAACCAAAGCTAGATCTAATGCCAACCAAAACGAGATCTAAAGCTAACCAAAGCTAGATCTAATGTCTACCAAAAGCATAATTTTTTTCAGCCGCTTTTGAGCCGTTTACCTGCAACAGTACGTACCCGAATGAATGCAGTAATGATCTAGTCCCATTTACTAGGTATTCTTAATGACGTCTTTCTTAAAGACAATTTGTTGTTTGCGCACCGCTTAGAAATTTGGCCTTGTGAAACTGTATCCAATCTAGAATATGTTTTAGAGATGGACACCCGACCGTGAAGTATATCTTAACCGTCTGTGACGTCATCAAAGATGGCTACCCCTATAATTCGCCATTTTTAAAAAAACCTCGTATTGTCATTTTGCTCGGGTCTGTTTTATGGAAAAAGAACAAAGTGTGGGTATCTTAAAATTGGCACAGAAAATATGTGACGAAGCTGGAACTTCGTAGACAGCCGTCTAAATCAAAAGTTTTTGGTTTGATTTCATAGGATTTTAAGCCCATTCACAAGTAATGTGATTTCGGGGGCTATGGTAGGATTTTTGACTTTGCCCGCACTGCCTTGAAAACAGCCAAGGGATCTTTAACTTGCACAGAGTGTGATCTGCTTACGGAACCCCATGATATCGTCCGTCTCCGATGAGACTAGGTGTCGATCCGCATACTTGTCACAGGGAGATGGGTTTTCACTTTCACCTATCCTCGTGGTGCTTGGGCAGCACATACGGCCGACACAGTGAATCGCCATTGAACATGATCAGATGTCAATTTTTTTCATTTGCCCACACGTTCATTCCTGGATCTTCTCGATAGGTTTTACTGAAAAAACCCTCGAGAAAACATTTTATCCACCGGAGCTTGAACCTACGACCTTTTCGTTGAGAGGCTGACACTTTGCCTATGAACTAACGAGTCCCCCGATAATAAAGTATGACTCCCTGCCTCTGCCGCTTTTGGAGCGGGATAGCTCTACACATTCTTATGGAAATCTAGATAGATATAGAAGAAACGCTCTTGATGAACATCATTGTCCTCCTGGGGTTTTCGAAAATAATGTCAATTTCGATTACAGTTTTTTCGAAAAAGTTTTGAAAAAGTTCGTTGTCTACAAAACGACAGTTTGATTTACTTTCAGACTAGTTGCCAAGTTCGATTTCCGTACGATGAGTAGCCTAGTGTTCTTGTGTTTATCTATCGAAATAGATACTCCTTTCGACGTATACCAATAATTAGAGACTACATTTGAAGCATTGACAGACTAGAGGCGCTGTTGTTTGTCTATGTACGGAAGCAAGGCGCTGTATTAGTATTAGACCAACTGATATTCCAGATATTTTGTACAGTACACTTCATTGGAATTTATATCTAGACAATAATCTAGATTTCTTGCTGCTCTCTGTCAGGTTTAGACAGACATTCAACAGGTTTAGATATATCTAGATCTAGACACAACATAAAAAGAGGTAATATAGATACTATGGTCTGGGTTAGGTGCAGATCTAGGTCACGATTGAAACATGCACATTTAAGTTCTAAGTATATATATTATGATAATATACCCGTGTTCAAAAATAATTTGACATATGGTTTCAGAGCATATACCTACTCTATAACATGAAATCATAAATGCATAAGTGTTATACATGTTTTGTAAGCAGTATTCATTTAAAGTGGAAATATAGGCTTTAAAAAACATGAACCTAGAAAATAAAAGTTGTAAAAAATATAACATGTTAAACTAACACGTCTCTATTTATAGACCTACACATCGAGAACATTTGACATAAAGATCTGGATGGATCTAGATCTCATTAAAAAAGGAAAGCTAACAACAAAAACATTAATTAATTTTAAAAACATGAATGAAAAAAATATTGACTTTATAAGGATAAAGTTGTTGAAATTGTTCTTTCTTTCTTTCTTTATCAATTCCCATTCTACCTTTCGGTAGAGCGATCTTTTTATCAATTCCCATTCTACCTTTCGGTAGAGCGATCTTTTTATCAATTCCCATTGTACCTTCCGATAGAGCGATCTTTTTTTATGAATTTCCCATTCTACCTTCCGATAGAGCGATTTTTTTATCAATTCCCATTCTACCTTCCGATAGAGCGATCCCGTATTGATCTTTCTCTCCAAGCTGCCCTGTCCTGGCATTTTCTGTTTCCTTCCGTGAAAGTTAAATTTCTTTGCTTTAATGCCTCTTTTATATCTTCTTCCCACTTTCTCCGAGGTCTGCCTTTTTAGTCTTTTATCTTGGGTTTTAGCAAGGTATACTGATTGAAATCATGAATGGCATACACATATCAACCTGAGCAACAATCAAAACGCTTTTAAAAACCTACTTCCTTTCCCTGATTGCAAATATTTACAGGGGGGGGTTACATTTAAAACAGTTACAGATCCCAGAGAGGTTCGATATCTGTGGTCATCTCGTAATGTTTTAGCCAAACCTCGAAAGTGTTGTTTATACATCTCATTGCACAAAGGGTCCCCAAAAGATCACGGTAAATGAGACACTGTGTGAGTAAAACGAACAAAACCAGATTATAGAATCGCTTTGCCTTTGTCTCATTACTCACTCGTGCACTCATATTCTCACATAAACGGACACACAAACAAAAACACAAACACACAACCATACAGACTAATCCATGTCTACATCCACCAGGCCCTAATACACAATTCATAAGGCTCCAATTGGGTGCTAGTTCAAGACGTCTCTATCTCAGGTGTTGATCGTCCACGCTGAGGCTCTGGTCTTCCCATCAGACGTCAGATTGCCTTAGCCTGGCAGAGATGGTGAAATGAATAATTGACACACGTTGCCACCATGGCTACAACTCAGTTCCAAGTAGTCGATATCCGGCGTGTAGCTGACTTGTCCCTTCTATCAAATCGTCCATTCTCAACATTACTCTCATTACACATGTAATGTGATGTGGCACCGGTAGCGGAGTGATTAGACTGTCAGAATTGAAATCATGACGTATCAAGTTCGAATCCTAGCAAAGCTGGGCTCGACGTTGTGTTCATTGGAAAAGACACCGTAACACGCATTTTCCCAACTCGACCCAGGTGAAAATGGGTACAAGCATTAGCTTGGAGTAAAAACTTGCATTAGGTTAGCTCGTGTCCAGGAGGTAAATGTTATCAGTTGTACCGCTTCATGGTATAGAAACTGGGATAAACACCAGCTCCATGGCCTAATTGAATGATTTTTATCTCTACTTTTTTATTTTTCTATTTTTCTGCATAGCGATTGCTTCAAAGATTTAATTAATCCCTTAATTTTGATCTTAAACTGGTATAATACTGTTATTTTGCTCTTTAATTAGTGTCTGTCAACAACGAATGTTTTTTTTAAATTGCAGCCTAGATTGGTGGCGATATCTGTCAAGCCTTTCAGTTCTTTTTAAATTGCAGTCTATATTGGTGGTGATGTCTGTCAAGCCTTTCAGGTTTTTCTCAAATTGCAGTCTATATTGGTGGTGATGTCTGTCAAGCCTTTCAGGTTTTTCTCAAATTGCAGTCTATATTGGGGGTGATGTCTGTCAAGCCTTTCAGGTTTTTCTCAAATTGCAGTCTATATCGGTGGTGATGTCTGTCAAGCCTTTCAGGTTTTTTTCAAATTGCAGTCTATGTTGGTTGTGATGCCTGTCAAGCCGTTCAGGTCTTTCTCAAATTCCAGCTTTATGTTGATGGCAATGTCTGTCCAACACTCTCCATTATCATAGTTTTTACTTAAATCTCAGGATGATTTCAAATGGCTAAAGGGAATCACGTAAACAATGCCATTTATTGCTCATTCCTAATTTGAGTCGACAGTTGTATGACTGTATGTGTGTATTTCATTGATAATGATAATGATATGTTCGAATAACCAAGATCATGTGATGGTCCATAAGCTGAAGAGTGACATTACACAAGTGTCATTTGCATGTATCATCATCAAATACGTTAAGGCTATTCATCCATACGCTGAAGAGTGACATTATACAAGTGTCATTTGCATGTATCATCATCAAATACGTTAAGGCTATTCATCCATACGCTGAAGAGTAACATTATACAAGTGTCATTTGCATGTATCATCATCAAATACGTTAAAGCTATTCATCCATACGCTGAAGAGTGACATTATACAAGTGTCATTTGCATGTATCATCATCAAATACGTTAAGAGCTATTCATCCATAAGCTGAAGAGTGACATTACACAAGTGTTATTTTCATGTATCATCATCAAATACGTTAAGGCTATTCATCCATACGCTGAAGAGTGACATTATACAAGTGTCATTTAACATGTATCATCATCAAATATGTTTAACTATTCATCCATACACTGAAGAGTGACATACACAAATGTCACTTGCATGTATCATCATCAACTAATTTAAAGCTACTCACACAAAGACAAATGTTATTACAGTGTCTCAAGCTGTTAAGATAAGTGTGTGTTCATTAAGACTGGACAGATAAGAGAAAATATAGATTATGTGTTCCTTAAGACTGAAAGATAAAGAAAGGATAGATTATGTGTTCATTAAGACTGACAGATCAGAGAAAGGATAGACATGAAACACAGTGACGTGTAATAACACAGTTCTATAAAAATAAGAAATCATTCGATGTTACATTGTAAACGAAACAAATCATTACCGTATTATGGCTGTAAACGAAACAAATCATTACCGTATTACTTGTAAACGAAACAAATCCTTATGGCTGTAAACGAAACAAATCATTACCGTATTATGGCTGTAAACGAAACAAATCATTACCGTATTATGGCTGTAAACAAAACAAATCATTACCGTGTTATGGCTTGTAAACGAAACAAATCATTACCGTATTATGCTTGTAAACGAAAAAAATCATTACCGTGTTATGGCTGTAAACGAAACAAATCATTACGGTATTATGCTTGTAAACGAAACAAATCATTACCGTATTATGCTTGTAAACGAAACAAATCATTACCGTATTATGCTTGTAAACGAAACAAATCATTACCGTATTATGGCTGTAAACGAAACAAATCATTACCGTATTATGGCTGTAAACGAAACAAATCATTACCGTATTATGGCTTGTAAACGAAACAAATCATTACCGTATTATGCTTGTAAACGAAACAAATCATTACCGTATTATGCTTGTAAACGAAACAAATCATTACCGTATTATGCTTGTAAACGAAACAAATCATTACCGTATTATGCTTGTAAACGAAACAAATCATTACCGTATTATGCTTGTAAACGAAACAAATCATTACCGTATTATGCTTGTAAACGAAACAAATCATTACCCTATTATGCTTGTTAACGAAACAAATCATTACCGTATTATGCTTGTAAACGAAACAAATCATTACCGTATTATGCTTGTAAACGAAACAAATCATTACCGTATTATGCTTGTAAACGAAACAAATCATTACCCTATTATGCTTGTAAAAAACAAAAATGGCTTGTGAAACAAATGATTAGCTTGTAAACGAAACAAATCATTATCGGTGGATGAAACGATAACAAATCATTACTGTAAAATGCTTGTAAACGAAACAAATCATTACCGTGTTATGGGATAAACGAAACAAATCATTACTGTATTATGCTTGTAAACGAAACAAATCATTACCTTGTTATCTGTAATTTGAAACAAATCATTACCCTTATGCTTGTAAACGAAACAAATCATTACAGTATTATGGAAAAACGATAACAAATATTCAGATCTTTTAAGATCATTGGTTTGGCTGTAAACGAAACAAATCAATAGTGTTATGTGTAAACGAAACAAATCATTACAGTTTATGGCTCAAACAAATCATTATTTTCGTCAATTCAGATGGATATGGTGGAACAATTACCGTATTATGCTTGAAGACATAATGTATAGATATTAGGACAAGGTATTTAAGATGTCCTAAAGAAACAAATTACAGCACTATTGTATTTCGTTACTGTAAACGAAACAAATCATGTTGCATCGTTCTCGAAACAAATTATTACCTACTACTTTGTGAAACAAATCTTACGTATTGAAGATATTAAACGAAACAAATCATTGCATTATTAAGTTTGAATGAAACGAGCGACATGACTAATAGAAACTCATTACCGTAATATGGCTGTCTCTAATAATTCATTTTATGTTCATTAACGAAACAAATCATTATATTGATCTAGTTGCATCGGTGGCTAAGCTTGATTAAGGCTGCTGGACTTGGGTTCAACAGATGATGAAGATAAAATGCTTCGGAAAATCAGAAGTACCAACATGGGATTTGAAAATCACACTTCTTTACATATCTGAATTTCATCTCCAGTGTACAACCTGAAGATGCAAAACGATATTCGGCACTAGATTGGATTGGAATTTTCAAAAGAAAAATTAACGTTGTGATGCAATCAGGAGTTAATCTATCTTAAATTTTCGTCAATTCAGATGGATATGGTGGAAAAGCCTATGTAGAGAAGGATAATGCTCCGGTTTTATGAGCCGTTATGGCCTTGGAGGAAATTCACTTCTTTTACTTCTATATTGATCTTGCATTGCTATTCATTTGAATGAAACGAGCGACATGTTCTATATACGTTCAGGCATTATTTCGATGTACAAGTATTGATAATCATCGCATCATTAGGATGGGTCAAGATTGATAATCAACACATCATAGGATGCACAAGCATCATTGATAATCAACACATCATAGGATGTACAAGCATTGATAATCTTCGCATCCATACGCTGGATAGCTCCGGTTTTTATGGAGCATTGATAATCACTTCTTTTACTTCATATTGATCTAGCATTGCTTTCATTTGTTGATAATCATACGTTCAGGCATCATAGGATGTACAAGCATTAGGATAATGATAATCAACATTAGGATGCACAAGCATTGATAATCAACACATCATAGGATGTACAAGCATTGATAATCAACACATCATAGGATGTACAAGCATTGATAATCAACACATCATAGGATGTACAAGCATTGATAATCAACACATCATAGGATGAACAACCATTGATAATCAACACATCATAGGATGTACACGCATTGATAATCAACACATTAAAAAGGATGTACAAGCATTGATAATCAACGCATCATAGGATGTACAAGCATTGATAATCAACACATCATAGGATGTACAAGCATTGATAATCAACACATCATAGGATGTACAAGCATTGATAATCAACACTTCATAGGATGTACAAGCATTGATAATCAACACATCATAGGATGTACAAGCATTGATAATCAACACATCATAGGATGTACAAGCATTGATAATCAACACATCATAGGATGTACAGGCATTGATAATCAACATATCATAGGATGTACAAGCATTGATAATCAACACATCATAGGATGTACAAGCATTGATAATCAACACATCATAGGATGTGCAAGCATTGATAATCAACACATCATAAGACGTACAAGCATTGATAATCAACACATCATAGGATGTGCAAGCATTGATAATCAACACATCATAGGTACGAGGATAACTGTGAGACGTGAAAGCATTTTAGGAAGTAAGTGAGTTCACGTTGCTATCATGCGACTGATTGAGCGGTTGAACTTGAGTTTTTGCTTGCAGGTATGAAGGGAAGGACACACCCTTAATAAGAAGATAGGGCGGAGGGTTGCAGTGTGTTCAATATTTGATGAAGCGGCCTTGCCCCATAGGGAGGATCACGCTAAGCATAGACTGTGGACGGATTTCAGTACTAGAAGACGATAGGCTAAGAGGAAAACATGAATGTGCAACGTTAATATTTGCCATGAAACCCGAAATGAATATATATATATATATATATATATATATATATATATATATATATATATATATATATATATATATTGATTGATTGATATATAAATACGTGATATTGATTGATTGATTGATTGATATATAATGAATGAGAGAAAGATATAATATATATATAATGTATATATATATATATATATATATATATATATATATATATATATATATATATATATATATATATATATATATATATATATATATATATATATATATATATATATATATATATATATATATATATATATATACATATATATATATATATATATATTTATATATATATATATATATATATTTATATATATATATATATATATATATATATATATACATATATATATATATATATATAGATAGAGAGATAGATAGAGAGAGAGAGAGAGAGAGAGAGAGAGAGAGAGAGAGAGAGAGAGAGAGAGAGAGAGAGAGAGAGAGAGAGAGAGAGAGAGAGAGAGAGAGAGAGAGAGAGAGAGAGAGAGAGAGAGAGAGAGAGAGAGAGAGAGAGAGAGAGAGAGAGAGAGAGAGAGAGAGAGAGAGAGAGAGAGAGAGAGAGAGAGGAGAGAGAGAGAGAGAGAGAGAGAGAGAGAGAGAGGAGAGAGAGAGAGAGAGAGAGGAGAGAGAGAGAGAGAGAGAGAGAGAGAGAGAGAGATGTATGTCTGTAAGTAATTAATTGATGGCCATATTCTATTGATTTCCAAGAGTTTCGTAGGTGAGTGCGAGAGAGTAGACGACTGCAGAGACGTTGAATTCTGCTAAGGGATTGGGTGTGCGTTCCAGGGATGACCAACGGTGGAGGAAGAAACGCTTTTATGAGCAGGTGA
>JAXRKP010001430.1:65000-120000 GCA_037039925.1 Doris montereyensis
TCTACGAACTCGTTTTGAGAAAAAATGAAAGAGCAATCTGTGCATTTCACACAGAGAGTTAACATGAAATGAAGGAGCAATCTGTGAAGGTCATTTAAAAGTCACACAGTTTCTAGGGGTTAACTCGTTTTGAGAGACATGAAGGAGCAATCTGAAGGGCATTTAAAGTCACACAGTTTCTACGGGTTAACTCGTTTTGAGAGACATCACAAAGTCATTTCTAGGGGTTAACTCGTTTTGAGAGACATGAAGGAGCAATCTGTGAAGGGCATTTAAAAGTCACACAGTTTCTACGGGTTAACTCGTTTTGAGAGACATGAAAGGAGCAATCTGTGAAGGGCATTTAAAAGTCACACAGTTTCTACGGGTTTACTGGTTTTGAGAGACATGAAAGAGCAATCTGTGAAGGGCATTTAAAAAAGTCACACAGTTTCTACGGGTTTACTAGTTTTGAGAGACATGAAGGAGCAATCTGTGAAGGTCAGTTTTACGGGTTAACTCGTTTTTGAGAGACATGAAGGAGCAATCTGAAGGGCATTTACAGTTTCTACGGTTTTACTCGTTTTGAGAGACATGAAGGAGCAATCTGTGAAGGTCATTTAAAAGTCACACAGGCGGCTTTACACCCTAAACGCGTTTCTACCGCAAGCAATAAAATTGTTTCAATAAAGGTGTTGCCTCCTCATATCTTCTTTTCTTCAAAATTATTCTAGCAGCACAGGTTTGAAATCGATACATTTTGTTATGTGGTCACCCAAGCCACAAAGATGTACGACAATCCAATCTAGAAAATAATAACGATGTAAACAACTGTTTTGTTGCCTCACTAGAAAAAAATAACGATGTAAACAACTGTTTTTGATGCCTCACTAGAAAAAGGCAGGATGAAATTTATTTTCTGTAGCTCAAAGTACAGAGATCTAGAAAAGGAATTTGCTTGTTTTCGTTGCCATTTTTTTAGTCGAAATAAGCACCTAAAATAAACAGTTGTTATCTTGTCACCACGAATCTCAACTTCAGTGTTCACATTGACGTCTACGTGATTCTTATACCAATGACCAAAGCTTTTGTCTTTTCTTCATCCATTTTTAGCTTCATGAAATTTATCCAAACCTTGACATCGTTGACACGCTCTTATTTCAAACGTAGACATAATTCCTCACTCAATGTCGTCAGACTGCCGGAAAATTCGGATATTGATGTTCATTGATTTTCCCAAAAGTGTTTAAGGTTAAACGGGTAACATCACCAGTTTCTACACCAAAAGCATTGAAATGACTACAACGTCCCCACCCCCACCCCCGTCTCCAACGTAACGTATAACAGAAATCAATCATTCTCGGTGGTCACCTTTTACTTGAAAGAAATTTCTTCTTTTCTATTTCAAAAAATTCAAATTTCATTACTCTTTTCAGAAATTGAATGCAAAGACGAAACTCAGCATTTCACTTCTACGAGGATTTACACAACTCGTCGCTTGATCGGTCAAGATGACCAGGGCCCATCCGACGATGACCAGGGCTGTGCCCATGAAGAAAACTTTGCCGAACGTCCACATGCTGACAGAGCAAGACCATCTGCCTTCAGTACGACGGTTGAGAGTCCAGGTGGGTAAATGGGATTTGCGGCAACAATGAGAAAAAGGCAGACCATGCTTCAAGAAAACAAACAGCGCCATCGCAATCACCACCATCCCCACCACAACCACAATCACCACCACAACCATCAACACCACCAACACCACAACAACCACCATCACCATCAACATCACCAACACCACCACAACCACCATCACCATCAACACCACCAACACCACAACAACCACCATCACCACCAACACCACAACCACCATCGTCACCAACACCACAACCACCATTACCACCAACACCACCACAACCATCATCACCATCAACACCACCAACATCACAACAACCACCATCACAATCAACACCATCAACACCACAACAACCACCATCACCACCAACACCACAACCACCATCGTCACCAACACCACAACCACCATTACCACCAACATCACCACCACCATCACCACCACCATCACAAATACCATCCCCACCAACACCACAGCGACCATCACCACCAACACTACAACCACCACCATCACCAACACCATCACCAACACCATCACCAACACCATCACCACCACCATCACCAACACCATCACCAACACCATCACCACAGCCACCATCATCAGCAACACCATCACCACCACCATCACCAACACCATCACCAACACCATCACCACAGCCACCATCATCAGCAACACCATCAACACAACCACCATCACCACCACCACCACCAACACCAACACCACAAACACCATCACTATCACAACCACAATCACCACATACACCATCACCAACACCATCAGCAACACCTTCACAACAACCACTATCATCACCAACAACCATCATCCGCAACACCATTACAAAAACAACCATCATCACAAACACCATCACCAACAGCATCACCACAACCACCATCATCACCATCACCATCACAAACACCGTCACCACAACCACCATCATCACCATCACCATCACAACAACCACTATCATCACCATCACCATCACAACAACCACCATCATCACCATCACCATCACAACAACCACCATCATCACCATCACCATCACCACAACCACCATCATCACCAACATCATCACCCCAACAAATATCATCACCAACATCTTCAGCAACTCCAACACCACAACCACCATCCTCACCAACATCATCACCACAACCACCATCATCACCAACACCATCACCACAACCACCATCATCACCAACACCATCACCACCAACACCATCATCACCAACACCATCACCACAACCACCACCAACCCACCATCACCACAACCACCACCAATACCACAATCACCACATTCACCACCAGTCACCATCATCACCTACACCATCACCACAACTACCACAAACACCAAAACCACCACCATCACCACAGTCACCGTCATCACCAACACCATCACCACAACTACCACCAACACCACAATCACAACGAACACCATCACAATCACCACCAACATCAACACCATCACCACTACCAACACCAACACCACCACAAACACCAACACCATCATCATAAATACCACCACCAACACCAACACCATCATCATAAATACCACCACCAACACCAACACCATCATCATAAATACCACCACCAACACCAACACCATCATCATAAATACCACCACCAACACCAACACCATCATCATAAATACCATCACCAACACCAACACCATCATCATACCCACCATCACCAACACCATCATCACCAACACCATCATCATAAATACCATCACCAACACCAACACCATCATCATAAATACCACCACCAACACCATCACCATCATCATAAATACCATCACCAACACCATCATCACCAACACCATCATCACCAACACCATCACCACAACAACCATCATCACCAACACCATCACCACAACAACCATCATCACCACCACAAAAAACAACACCACAACCACCATCATTAAGATAATCATAATAATCACCAACAACACCATACCAACACCATCACCAACACATCATCACAACAACCACCATCATCACCAACACCATCACAACAACCACCATCATCACCAATATCACCACAATCACATCATCACCAACACCATCACAACAACCACCATCATCACCAACACCATCACAACAACCACCATCATCACCAACACCATCACAACAACACCATCATCATCACCAATCATCATCAACACATCACAACAATCAAGCTCACCTACACCATCATCACATCAACACCATCAACAACCACCATCATCACCATCATCACAACAACACCATCATCACAATATCATCCACCACAATCACCATCATCACCAACACCATCACAACAACCACCATCATCACCAACACCATCACCAACAACCACCATCATCACCAACACCATCATTACAACCACCATCATCACCAATCACCACAATCACCATCATCACCAACACCATCACAACAACCACCATCATCACCAACACCATCACAACATCACCATCATCACCATCACCATCATCACATCAACACCATCACAACACCATCCACCATCATCACAATCACCATATCATCACCACAATCACCATCATCACCCAATATCATCACCACAATCACCATCATCACCAATATCATCACACAATCACCATCATCACCAACACCATCACAACAACCACCATCATCACCAATATCATCACCACAATCACCATCATCACCAACACCATCACAACAACCACCATCATCACCAATATCATCACCATAATCACCATCATCACCAACACCATCACCACAATGACCACCAACACCGCAACCATCATCATCACCAACACCATCACCATCATCAACACCATCACCACCACCACCACCAACACCAACACCACCACCACAACAACCATTACCGCCACAACTACCATCATCACAACCATCACCACCATCATCACAACCACAACCACTATCATCACAGCCATCACCCCCACCATTACTACACAATCACCACGAACATCACCACCACCTACAACAACATCGCAACTACAATCACTACCACAACCACCATCACCACGACCACCATCATCATCACAGCCATTACCACCACCATCATTACACCATCACCACAAGCATCACAACCACCAACACCAACATCATAACCACCATCACTACCACAACCACAATCACTACTGTCACCACCACAACCACCATCAACACCACACCAACCATCACCACCACCAACACCAACACCACAACCACGTTCAATACCAGAATCACAATCACCTTGTATCACCACAACAACTATCCTCAACACCACCACCACCATCACCCCAACCACCAACACTACCAGAACCCCCATCATCACCACTAGCACCCCAACAGCCATCATTACCACCGCCATTACAACCACAACCATCATCACCACCATCATCACCGTCACAACCGCCATCACCCCCACAACCATCATCACCACCATCACCACTATAACCACCATCACCACCACCATCACCGTCACCACCACCATCACTACCACAACCACCATCATCACCACCATCACTACCACAACCACCATCATCACCACCATCACTACCACAACTACCATCATCCCAACAATCATCACCACTATCACTACACCATCACCTCATCACCTCCACAACCACCATCACCACCATCACCACCACTATCACTACACCATCACCCTCATCACCTCCACAACCACCATCACAACCACCATCACCACCACCATCACTACCACCATAACCATCACAATCACTATCACCACCACCATCACTATCACAACCCCCATCATGAACACCAGCTTGGCCACCATTACCACCAGAACCACCATCACTACCACAACCACCATTTCCGCCACAACTACTGTCGTTACCACAACAACCATCACCATCACAACCACCATGACCACCACAACCACCATCACCACCAAACCACCATCACAACTACAGCCACCATCATTACCACAACCATAATCATTACCACAACCACCATCACTACCACAACCACCATCACCATCACAACCACCATCACAACCACAACCACCATCATCACCATCACCTCCACCATCACCACCACCACCACAACTACCATCACTACTACAACCACCATCACTACCACAACTACCATCCCTACCACAACCACCATCAATATCACGACCACCATTCCTACCACAACCACCATCACTACCACAACCATCTTCAATACCACAACCATCATCGCTACCACAACCACCATCACAACCACAACAACCATCCCCACCACAACTACCATCACTACCCCAACCACAATCACTACCACAATCATCATCACTAACACAACCACCATCACCATCACAACCACCATCATCACCATCACCCCCACCACCACAACCACCATCACTACCACAACCAGAACTATCACCACCACAACCATCGCCATCATCATCACTACCACCATCATCAACACAAACATTACCACAAACACTACTGTCACCAACACAATCCCCATCATCATCACTATCACCACCATCACCACAAAACTCACCACTAATATCACCACTAACATCACCACTAATATCACCATTAGCTTTCTTTCTTTCTTCATCAGTTCTCATTCTACCTCTCGGTATATGGGTTCAGATGCGAGATGATCTTTCTCCAGGATCTTGGCATTTTTCTGTTTGCTTCCAAAAAAGCTAAATTTCTATGCTTCAATGCCCTCTTTTATATCTTCTTCCCATTTTCACCGAGGTCTAGGTTTTGGTCTTTTACCTTGGGCTTTAGCACTGTATACTGATTTAGCTATTCTATTGTCATTCATTCTGTTTATATGCCCAAACCATCTCAATTGATTTGTTTCTATCTTAGTTTTTATGCCATCTGCTTTGGTTTGATCTCCTATTGTTGTGTTTCTGATTTTGTTTCTTTTAGTTTTTCCCTACTACTCTTCTTAGATATTTCATTTCAGCTGCCTGTACTCTACTGTATTCTCTACTGTCCAAGTTTTGCTGCCATACAGGATTGTAGGACAATAAACTGTATTGTATATTGCCATTTTCGTTTTTGTTGACAATTCTTACTTACCTACAGATGCCTTTCCTAGATGGTTACATATTGCACTTGCCTTTTTGATTCTCTGCCTGTTTTATTCTCTGAGTTAATCATTATTCCTAGGTAATTTAGCTTTGAACTTGTTCTAAATACTCCATGTCCAATTTAAGATTTTGTGTTTTAGCTTCCTAGATACTAGCATTGTTTTGGTTTTCTTTGCATTTACTCTCATTCCTCTTTTATTTAGTTCATTGTTCATAATGTTGATATTCGACTGAAGGTCACTTTCTGATTTTCCAAACAGAACTAAATCATCGGCAAATGAAAGCATTGATACATTTACTGGTTTCAGCTTGCACATACCTACATTCATTTTCTTCATTTTTGAAGATGCAGCTGAATCCATAAATGTGATAAACAAAAGACGACTTAGGATACAACCCTGTCTTACTCCTATATCTACATCAAATTCTGCAGATATGGTTCCAGCTACTCACTGCACATGTTGGTTTATTGTAAAAACTTTTAATGGCTTTTATTGAATTTTGCTCTACATTGTGTTCTTTTAAGGAATGCCATAGTTTGTCTCTCCTCGCAGTGTCAAATGCTTCTTCTAAGCCAATAAAACACAGGTGCAAGTCAATGTTTCTCTTAAGGAATTTTTCTATTATTTGTCTAATTTTAAATATGTGGTCTTGGACACTTCGTTCTGGTCTAAATCCACTCTGATGCTCTTCAATCTGATCCTCTACTCTTTTCCTTAGTCTCATTTCCAGTATCCTGGCATATACTTTTCCTGGAACGCTAAGTAGTGATATTCTTCTATAGTTTGAGCATTCCATAGTTGATCCTTTCTTATGTATTGGTACTGCCGTTCCCTTCTTCCAGTCGTCTGGCACCTGTTTGGACTTCCATGCTTGTTGCCATATTGCATGTAGTAGTTTGTCTGCCTCTCTCCCTTGGTTTTTAATCATTTCTGGATAAACTTGATCTGCTCCTGAAGCTTTTCCTAATTCCACTTTTCTTATAGCTGTTTAGATTTCTTCCATTGATATATCTACATCTTCAGCTGTCTCCTCTGGATTACTTGATACCCTTACTAATTGATTTTTGCTCCTTGTTTCATACGTCCTGTGGGAATTATGTAATTGGTGAAAATCTCCATGTTGTCATGATTCCGCTGTCTTCTTTCATTATTTCTCCTTTGCCATTTTTAATTTGTCGTATTGGGCATGGTTTAGTCTTTCTCATGTTTTTCATTGCCTCCCCCCTCCCTCCCCCCGCCCCAGGACAGCTTTTGATTTCCTTGATCGCTTTCTTGTAGCCAAACTCTTCCCATTGTTCGTGTTTTGCTTTGCTCACTTCGTCTTTGGCGATAGTTCTTTTATTCACGTAATTTATCCTATCATCTGGTCTCTTTTTTTGCAAGTATTTCTTCGAGGCATCCGTCTTTTCTTTGATCTTAGTCTTGACATTCTCATTCCACCATGCTTTCTTTTCCTATCTCTTTTAACTTGTTTCCTACCATAGACCTTTTCAGTACAACTGAGGAGTGTTTCTTTATACATTTGCCACTTTTTTTCTATTGTGCTATCATTCAGATGCATCTGTCTTTCACTGATAAATCTTTTTATCCTAGATTGGTATACATGTTTTACTACTGGTATATTTAGTTCCTCTATTTTGAGTTTAGAAGCTTTCTTCTCTTTCCTTTTCTGTTTGTTTTTCTCAGTCAGTAATCTCATTTTGGCAATCACTAAGTGATGATCACTAAATATTTCTGCTCCTCTGTTTACTCTTGCATCCAATGTACTGTGAAAGAGGGAGCTGCTAACTATTACGTAGTCTATCATTGACTTTTCACACTTGTTGTCATTTACTCTTGTATATTTTTGAACATCTTTATGAGGAAAACAGGTGTTGGCTATTTTCATGTTATTCTTTAGGCAAAAATCTAGTAGTCTCTCTCCATTTGGAGAAGTTGTTGTCTCTCCTTCTTTACCTATTACTCCTCCTGACGTTTCTACATTGTTGTCTACTCTAACGTTTAAATATCATAAAACCGTTAGTTCCTGTTTGGATTTAAGATTCTCGTCGGCTATTTGTAATCATTTTCGAAGATATCTTTTTCTTCTTTAGTTGCGTCTTCGTTTGGTCCATACGCTATTAATAATTTAAATTCTCTTCCTTTTGGTTTAATGTTTACTTCTAAGAGCCGTGGGCTTATAAATTTCCCACTTTCTAGTAGCCTTTCTTGCCTTTTATGCGCTATGAGGCCAACTGCTGCTCTAGCTTTATCTTTGACATCTGCTCCTGAGAAGATTAAAGTATGATTTGGTCCTACATTTTCCATTCCTTGTTCTTTTTTCTTTGTTTTTGTAATGGCCAAAATATCTACTTTGAACTTTTTCATTTCTTCAACTAATTCTAACTCTTTTCCGTTTATTGCCTTAACTTTCCATGTTCCAAAAATCACAGTCCGTGTTTGTTTCCAAGTTCCGTCTTCCAAAGATCAAGCCGGTTATATTCCTTTTACTTTCTCTGAATCAGTTGTTTTGGATAAGCTGGGAATTAGACCACTATACTCTGGGTAGATGGTGGGGATGCCACCTTAAGGCCCCCTACCAGGCCTTGTTATTTTCTGTCAGGAGTAACTCCCTTAGCCTTAAGTCATTCAAGCCCAGCCTGCAAGGCAGCAGGTTGTTATTTTCTGTCAAACTCTAACTCCCTTAGCCTTTGGTCAGTCAAGACCGGCCTGCAAGGCAGCAGTAGACTCGTGGAGGGCGGGATCGTCTACTCCCCGTACAGGTGCTTACCTGTCCACTGCCCTCATCACCATTAACATCACCACTGAATTCACCAGCGATCAAAAGCATTACACATTACCACTAATATCGCCACTAACATCACACTAGCATCACCACTAATATCGCCACTAACATCACCATCAACAACACCAATATCTCCTTAACATCACCACTAACATCACCACTAACATAACCGCAACCAACACCAACATCATCACTAACATAATTCCTAATGTCACCACTAACATCACCACTACCATCACAACTAACATCACCACTAACGGGGCATTACAACCAACACCACCCTCACCCCCAATATCACCACCAGCACCACCACGACCACCCCCACCACGATCATCACCATCACAACCATTATCACAATCACAACCAGCATCACCACTAATATCACCACCATCGACATCATCACCACCACCACCACCACCACCACAACCACCACCAACTTCAACATCAGCAGCAGCACCACTGCCACCACCATCGCCATCATCACCACCAGCATCACTATCACCACCACCACCACCTCCCGCATCACCAACATGACCACCAACATCACCATCACCAACTACTACTACTACTACTACTACTACTACTACTACTACTACTACTACTACTACTACTACTACTACTACTACTACTACTACTTCTACTGCTATTACTACTACTAAAAGTATTACTTACTACTACTACTACTACTACTATTACTACTACTATTACTACTACTACTACTACTACTACTACTACTGCTACTACTACTACTTCTACTACTACTACTACTACTACTACTACTACTACCACTACTACTACTACTACTACTACTGCTGCTACTATTACTACTACTACTACTGCTACTACTACTACTACCACTACTACCACTACTACTGCTACTTCAACTACTACAACTACTACTACTACTACTACTACTACTACTACTACTACTACTACTACTACTACTACTACTACTACTACTACTACTACTACAACTACTAATGGTCATTAACATGTTATTTAATGATTCGAATGGGATGAAGCATGAAAGCTACACCAATATCGAGAAAAACAGCTAATGGGGAGGAAATAGAAAACAACTGTAAATTTTATTCACTGATTGTGAATGTTTGCTTTGCAGGTGATGACTAATTCCAAAGGTTACATGGAGTTGAACCTTAACCATCGCGGACTGAGAATGGTACCGGCAGAGACATTCCAACTGTTGACCACACAAGTGCTGAGATTAAATAATAACTACATTGATTTTCTACCTATGATGATAGCCTACCTGAGAGGCCTAAGGTAAGTTAATCAGTTTGAGAAATATTTATAATCCATACTTGATTAAAGAAATAGCATAATTATAGATTTGCTTACCACGCACGTACTGAAATGATCTTATGCAGAACTTGCTCAGCTTTGTGTACTATTGTATTGGCTGTAACTACAGAACTTGCTCAGCTTTGTGTACCATTGTATTGGCTGGAACTACAGAACTTGCTCAGCTTGTGTACCATTGTATTGGCTGGAACTACAGAATTTGCTCAGCTTTGTGTACCATTGTATTGGCTGTAACTACAGAACTTGCTCAGCCTTGTGTACCATTGTATTGGCTGGAACTACAGAATTGCTAAGCTTTGTGTACCATTGTAGTACAGAACTTGCTCAGCTTTGTGTACCATTGTATTGGCTGGAACTACAGAACTTGCTCAGCTTTGTGTACCATTGTATTGGCTGGAACTACAGTGTACTACAGAACTTGCTCAGCCTTGTGTACCATTGTATTGGCTGTAAGTACAGAACTTGCTCAGCCTTGTGTACCATTGTATTGGCTGTAAGTACAGAACTTGCTCAGCCTTGTGTACCATTTATTGGCTGTAAGTACAGAACTTGCTCAGCCTTGTGTACCATTGTATTGGCTGTAAGTACAGAACTTGCTCAGCCTTGTGTACCATTGTATTGGCTGGAACTACAGAACTTGCTCAGCCTTGTGTACCATTTCATTGGCTGTAAGTACAGAACTTGCTCAGCTTTGTGTACCATTGTATTGGCTGGAACTACAGAACTTCCTCAGCCTTGTGTACCATTGTATTGGCAGGAACTACGTAATTTGCTTAGCCTTCTGTACCATCGTATTGGCAAGAACGTCAGAGTTTGCTTAGCGTCTGTACCATTGTATAGACAGGAACTACATAATTTGCTTAGCCTTCTCTACCATTGTATTGGTAGAAACTACAGAATTTGCTCAGCCTTCTCTACCATTGTATAGACAGGAACTACATAATTTGCTTAGCCTTCTGTACCATTGTATAGACAGGAGCTACAAAATTTGCTTAGCCTTGTGTACCATTGTATAGACAGGAACTACAAAATTTGCTCAGCCTTGTGTACCATTGTATAGACAGGAACTACAAAATTTGATTAGCCTTCTGTACCATTGTATTGGCAGGAACTACAAAATTTGCTTAGCCTTCTGTACCATTGTATTGGCAGGAACTACAAAATTTGCTTAGCCTTCTGTACCATTGTATTGGCAGGAACTACAAAATTTGCTTAGCCTTCTGTACCATTATATTGGCAGGAACTGCTTTCTTTAAAATTGGAAGTTATAAAAGAAAATCTGTTTCAAAACACCCGTATTTAAGAGTAATAATTGATGATGTTTAGTAAGGCTGTTGTAAAAAGATCCATTGCTTTAGCGACCATACAGTACGAAACACGTTGATATTTAACTAATGCTACAAACTCTGTGTCTTTACATCCCTCTCCCCCTCCCTTGTTTTCACATTGTGACCCACTTTAAACTTACAAAAAAGGCAAAGACTCTATATAATCTCTAGTCGACATCAAAGTGGTACCAATTCACCAATTCACTTTGCCTTTGCTTTCACCGGCACTTCATGACGATGTGGATTTCAGTACAGCAAAAGTTTTTCACTGGGTGATTACACTCGGTGTCAATAAAATCTAAAAATAGCATAGAGGAAGGTGTCAATTTGAACTCTTCTTTTTATTTTTACAAAATGTGTGCATCGAGTGTTATAAAACGATTCTGACTTCAAATTTGGATTTCGTGACTCAAATTACGCACTAAAGGGCTTCCCAATTTTCTGTTTGATATTGTAATATTTGTTTGTTTTGACAATTGTTCCGTCTAGAGTAACAAAAACTATAAGGCCAATCCATGTTGTAACGGCGACGCCATTTTGAAATACGTGGTCTTTGGTGATACCTGCGTCTCCAGTGGAAACTGAATTGGGGAAGATGGGGGGGGGGGTATTTCGATTGCAGAATCAACACTATTTCTACTCTCCGGAGATAAAGACAATCGCGCTAGGAAAACAGAGATCAAAGATTTGGGGAGGTGGGGGGGGGTATTTACGGTCGTCGAGCTGTACAATAACGTGTCTTACGGCATATCCTTACTTAAAACGTTGACCATTGTTGATGACTGTTTTCGAATGAAATTAAAATACGTTTATCATCAAACAATCATATGTAAAGTGGGATGTTTGACCGAAAAAAAACCCAAAACAATAACAGGTTTTAAACATCGAGTAAACTTTTAATGTCATGTTCTGTCTAAATGACTCTGCCGGTGTAAACTGAGGACCATATTTTCCATGTCTATCCGAATAACCCTAATTGTTTTTTTATAGTAGTGAAAAGGAAGAAATTGTTTTTTATAGTAGTGAAAAGGAAGAAATTGTTTTTTATAGTAGTGAAAAGGAAGAAATTGTTTTTTATAATAGTGAAAAGGAAGAAATTGTTTTTTATAGTAGTGAAAAGGAAGAAATTGTTTTTTTATAAAGTGAAAAGGAAGAAATTGTTTTTTATATTAGTGAAAGGGAAGAAATTGTTTTTTATAGTAGTGAAAAGGAAGAAATTGTTTTTTATAGTAGTGAAAAAGGAAGACAGGGTTTTTATAATAGGAAAATGAAGACATTGTTTTTTATAGTAATGAAAAGGAAGAAATGTTTTTTATAGTAGTGAAAAGGAAGAAATGGTTTTTATAGTAGTGAAAAGGAAGACATGGTTTTTTATAGTAGTGAAAAGGAAGAAATGGGTTTTTATAGTCGAGAAAAGGAAGAAATGGGTTTTTATAGTAGTGAAAACGAAATCATGGTTTTTTATAGTAAGTGAAAATGGGTTTTTGTAGTAGTGAAAAGGAAGACAGGGTTTTTATAGTAGTGAAAAGGAAGAAATGGGTTTTTATAGTAGTGAAAAGGAAGACAGGTTTTTATAGTAGTGAAAAGGAAGAAATGGGTTTTTATAGTAGTAGGAAGAAGGGTTTTTATAGTAGTGAAAAGGAAGACAGTGTTTTATAGGAAGACATGGTTTTTATAGTAGTGAAAAGGAAGAAATGGGTTTCTTTTAGTAGTGAAAAGGAAGAAATGGAAGACATTTTTTATAGTAGTGAAAAGGAAGACAGGTTTTTTATAGTAGTGAAAAGGAAGAAATGGGTTTTAGTAGTGAAAAGGAAGACAGGGTTTTTATAGTAGTGAAAAGGAAGACAGGGTTTTATAGTAGTGAAAAGGAAGACATGATTTTTATAGTAGTGAAAAGGAAGAGCATGGGTTTTATAGTAGTGAAAAGGAAGACATGGTTTTTATAGTAGTGAAAAGGAAGACATGGTTTTTATAGTAGTGAAAAGGAAGACATGATTTTTATAGTAGTGAAAAGGAAGACATGGTTTTTATAGTAGTGAAAAGGAAGACATGGTTTTTATAGTAGTGAAAAGGAAGACATGGATTTTTATAGTAGTGAAAAAAAAGACATGGTTTTTGATAGTAGTGAAAAGAAAGAAGACATGAAAAGGAAGACATTTTTATAGTAGTGAAAAGGAAGGCATGGATTTTTCATAGTAATGGAAAGGAAGACATGGTTTTTTTTATAGTAGTGAAAAGGAAGACATGGGTTTTATAGTAGTGGAAAAGGAAGACATGGTTTTTTTATAGTAGTGAAAAGGAAGACATGGTTTTTATAGTAGTGAAAAGGAAGACATGGGTTTTATAGTAGTGAAAAGGAAGACATGGTTTTTATAGTAGTGAAAAGGAAGACATGGGTTTTATAGTAGTGAAAAGAAAGACATGGGTTTTTATAGGGACAAGAAAGACATGGTTTTTATAGTAGTGAAAGAAAGACATGGTTTTATAAAACAGAAAAGGAAGATTTTTATTTTTGCCTGAGTTCTATATTCGTGTACTTTTGTTTTTCCCATATTAAGATGGCAATCATACATAGCACGTTTATGTATTGTGAAGCATTTACTTAAGTTCGATGCAGAATCAAACCTACTGTTTTCATTCAACGACGATAATATTCTATTCATTCAAGGACGATAATATTCTATTCATTCAAGGACGATAATATTCTATTCATTCAACCACGATAATATTCTATTCATTCAACCACGATAATATTCTATTCATTCAACCACGATAATATTCTATTCTTTCAACGACGATAATATTCTATTCATTCAAGGACGATAATATTCTAGGGATCTTTCAAAGACGATAATATTCTATTCATTCAACCACGATAATATTCTATTCATTCAAGGACGATAATATTCTATTCATTCAACCACGATAATGTTCTATTCATTCAACCACGATAATATTCTATTCATTCAACGACGATAATATTCTATTCATTCCAAGGACGATAATATTCTATTCATTCAACCACGATAATATTCTATTCATTCAACCACGATAATATTCTATTCATTCAAGGACGATAATATTCTATTCATTCAACCACGATAATATTCTATTCATTCAAGGACGATAATATTCTATTCTTTCAACCACGATAATATTCTATTCATTCAACCACGATAATATTCTATTCATTCAACCACGATAATATTCTATTCTTTCAACGACGATAATATTCTATTCATTCAACCACGATAATATTCTATTCATTCAAGGACGATAATATTCTATTCATTCAACCACGATAATATTCTATTCTTTCAACGACGATAATATTCTATTCTTTCAACGACGATAATATTCTATTCATTCAACCACGATAATATTCTATTCTTTCAACCACGATAATATTCTATTCTTTCAACCACGATAATATTCTATTCTTTCAACGACGATAATATTCTATTCTTTCAACGACGATAATATTCTATTCTTTCAACGACGATAATATTCTATTCTTTCAACGACGATATTATTCTATTCTTTCAAGGACGATATTATTCTATTCTTTCAACCACGATAATATTCTATTCATTCAACCACGATAATATTCTATTCTTTCAACCACGATAATATTCTATTCTTTCAACGACGATAATATTCTATTCTTTCAACGACGATAATATTCTATTCTTTCGATATTATTCTAATTCAACCATGATAATATTTAATTCATTCAACATCATGATTGATTCTTTCAACCACGATATTATTAACTTTCAGGACGATATTATTCTATTCTTTCAAAACGATATTATTCTATTTTTCAACCACGATAAGATCTATTATTCAACCACGTTTTCCTTCTCAACGAATATATGGTTCTATTCTTTCACGACAATGAAGAACTCAAGCGAAATACCCATTTATTCTATTCTTTCAACGACGATAATATTCTTTATTTTCAATTTCAATGTCGTGGATAAAATGTTTCGTTAATTGGGCCAGGCCACTCAATAAAATAGCAACGTCACTGATTGAGAAACATAACTCATCTTAAATTAAATGTCAAAATAAAATTTTCTTTTTTCAACCGTGGAAGATTCAATTTGTTTTCCTTTCAGAATTATGGTTATTAATCCATGAAGAAAAGGAAATTTCTTTCTGACCCATTTAGATAGTCTAAAATGATGTCATTGAAATCCGTTATTTTGCAATTTAATGGATGGAAATTCAATTATTCTTATTAATTCAAAAAAAGGAAATCATAAGCGTGTTATCACATTGTCGTTAGAAGAAAAATATATATCAATATATATATTATATATATATATATATATATATATATATATATATATATATATATATATATATATATATAGAAACAATATATATAAGCAATACTTAATAACAAATCAGCTTAACTTCATACACATTCGTCCCAATATTATAAATTATTCATTCTCCATTCATTGCTTGGACATTTGCAAAAAGACGTGATGCATTTTAATGTCACCAATGATACGCATTTACAAGTTTACTAAGAACAAGATTTGCTTTTTGTCTGTGAAATCTGTTTCCATACTGACACTCAGGTTTTTCGGTTTCTCAACGAGTTCATATGCTTGCAGAAGGTTGTTGCGATAATCACGAAGATTTATCATCGTTTGAGGTGTTGATCACGGAGTTGCATCATTGTCTGACTTGTTGATCACCAAGTTGTAACATTGTCGGGGTGTTGATCATGAACTTGTATCATTGTTTGAGGTTTTGATCACGAAGTTGTATTATTGCTGGGGTATTGATCACAAAGTTATATCCTTGGTTAGGGTGTTGATCCCGAAGTTGTATCATTGCCTGAGGTGTTGATGTCAAAGTTGTATCATTGTCTATGATGTTGATCTCAAGGTTGTATCATTGTCTGGGGTGTTATCTCGAAGTTGTATCATTGTCTGGGGTGTTATCTCGAAGTTGTATCATTGTCTGGGGTGTTGATCTCGAAGTTGTATCGTTGTCTGGGGTGTTGATGTCGAAGTTGTATCATTGTCTGGGGTGTTGATCTCGAAAGTTGTATCATTGTCTGGGGTGTTGATGTCGAAGTTGTATCATTGTCTGGGGTGTTGATCTCGAAGTTGTATCATTGTCTGGGGTGTTGATCTCGAAGTTGTATCGTTGTCTGAGATGTTGATCACGAAGTTGTATCGTTGTCTGGGGTGTTGATGTCGAAGTTGTATCGTTGTCTGGGGTGTTGATGTCGAAGTTGTATCATTGTCTGGGGTGTTGATGTCGAAGTTGTATCGTTGTCTGGGGTGTTGATGTCGAAGTTGTATCGATGTCTGGGGTGTTGATGTCGAAGTTGTATCGTTGTCGAAGTTGTATCGTTGTCTGGGGTGTTGATGTCGAAGTTGTATCGTTGTCTGGGGTGTTGATGTCGAAGTTGTATCGTTGTCTGGGGTGTTGATGTCGAAGTTGTATCGTTGTCTGGGGTGTTGATTTCGAAGTTGTATCGTTGTCTGGGGTGTTGATGTCGAAGTTGTATCGTTGTCTGGGGTGTTGATGTCGAAGTTGTATCGTTGTCTGGGGTGTTGATGTCGAAGTTGTATCGTTGTCTGGGGTGTTGATGTCGAAGTTGTATCGTTGTCAGGATGTTGATGTCGAAGTTGTATCGTTGTCTGGGGTGTTGATGTCGAAGTTGTATCGTTGTTTGGGGTGTTGATGTCGAAAGTTGTATCGTTGTCTGGGGTGTTGATCTCGAAGTTGTATCGTTGTCTGGGGTGTTGATGTCGAAGTTGTATCATTGTCTGGGGTGTTATCTCAAAGTTGTATCATTGTCTGGGGTGTTATCACGAAGTTGTATCATTGTCTGGGCTGTTATCACGAAGTTGTATCGTTGTCTGGGGTGTTATCTCAAAGTTGTATCATTGTCTGGGGTGTTGATCACGAAGTTGTATCATTGTCTGGGGTGTTGAGTTGTATCGTTGTCTGGGGTGTTGATCACGAAGTTGTATCGTTGTCTGGGGTGTTGATCACGAAGTTGTATCGTTGTCTGGGGTGTTATCTCGAAGTTGTATCGTTGTCTGGGGTGTTGATCTCGAAAGTGTATCGTTGTCTGGGGTGTTGATGTCGAAGTTGTATCATTGTCTGGGGTGTTGATCACAAAGTTGTATCGTTGTCTGGGGTGTTGATCACGAAGTTGTATCGTTGTCTGGGGTGTTGATCACGAAGTTGTATCATTGTCTGGGGTGTTGATCACGAAGTTGTATCATTGTCTGGGGTGTTGATGTCAAAGTTGTATCATTGTCTGGGGTGTTGAGTGTTGTCTGGGGTGTCGAAGTTGTATCATTGTCTGGGGTGTTGGAGTGTTGATGTCGAAGTTGTATCATTGTCTGGAGTGTTGATGTCGAAGTTGTATCATTGTCTGGAGTGTTGATGTCGAAGTTGTATCATTGTCTGGAGTGTTGATGTCGAAGTTGTATCGTTGTCTGGAGTGTTGATGTCGAAGTTGTATCATTGTCTGGAGTGTTGATGTCGAAGTTGTATCATTGTCTCAGTGTTGATGTCGAAGTTGTATCATTGTCTGGAGTGTTGATGTCGAAGTTGTATCGTTGTCTGGGGTGTTGATCACGAAGTTGTATCATTGTCTGGGGTGTTGATCACGAAGTTGTATGATTGTCTGGGGTGTTGATCACGAAGTTGTATGATTGTCTGGGGTGTTCATCACGAAGTTGAATCATTGTCTGGGGTGTTGATCACAAAGTTGTATCATTGTCTGGGGTGTTGATCTAGCAGTTGTATAATTGTCTGAAGTGTTGATGCCGAAGTTATATCATTGTCTGAGGTGTTGATCACGAAATTATATCATTGTCTGAAGTGTTGATCAGAATTTGTATCATTGTCTAGGGTGTTAATCACCAAGTTATATAATTGTCTTTGTGTTGATCCAGAATTTGTGTTGACCACCAATTTGTATCATGGTCTGGGGTGTTGATCACGAATTTATATAATTGTCTTGTGTGTTGATAACGAATTTGCATCATTACCTGGGGTGTTGATCACGAAGTTGTATCATTATATGGGGTGTTGCTCACTAAGGTGTGTCCTTGTCTGGGGTGTTGATCACTAAGTTGTGTCATTGTCTGGAGTGTTGCTCACTAAGTTGTGTCATTGTCTGGGGTGTTGCTCACTAAGGTGTGTCCTTGTCTGGAGTGTTGGTCACAAAGTTGTGTCATTGTCTGGGGTGTTGATCACGAAGTTGTGTCATTGTCTGGGGTGTTGATCTGAAGTTGTGTCATTGTCTGGGGTGTTGATCACGAAGTTGTGTCATTGTCTGGGGTGTTGATGATGAAGTTGTATCATTGTCTAAGGTGGTGATGAAGACGTTGTCTCAGTGTCTGAGATGTTGATCCTGAAGTTGTATCAGTGTCTGAGGTGTTGATCACGAAATTGTATCATTGTTTCAGGTGTTAATCCTAAGTTATATCATTGTCTGAGGTGTTAATCCCTTAGTTATATCATTGTCTGAGGTGTTAATCCCTAAGTTATATCATTGTCTGAGGTGTTAATCCCTAAGTTATATCATTGTCTGAGGTGTTAGTCACTAAGTTATATCATTGTCTGAGGTGTTAATCCCTTAGTTATATCATTGTCTGGTGTTAATCCCAAAGTTATATCATTGTCTGAGGTGTTAATCCCTTAGTTATATCATTGTCTGAGGTGTTAATCCCTTAGTTATATCATTGTCTGAGGTGTTAATCCCTAAGTTATATCATTGTCTGAGGTGTTAATCCTAAGTTATATCATTGTCTGGGGTGTTGGTCACGAAGTTGTATCGTTGTCTGGGGTGTTGATCACAAAGTTATATCATTGTCTGGGGTGTTGATCTCGAAGTTATGTCCTAGTCTGGGGTGTTGATCACAAAGTTATATCGTTGTCTGGGGTATTGATCACAAAGTTATATCGTTGTCTGGGGCGTTGATCACGGAATTATGTCATTGTCTTGGGTGTTGATCACAAAGTTATATCTTTGACTTGGGTGTTGATCACAAAATTATATCATTGTCTGGGTGTTGATCACAAAGTTATATCCTTGTCTGGGGTGTTGATCACAAAGTTATATCCTTGTCTGGTGTGTTGATCATGAAATTATATCATTGTCTGGGGTGTTGATGACCACAAAGTTATATCATTGTCTGGGGTGTTGATCACAAGTTGTGTCATTGTCTTGTTGATCACAAAGTTATATCATTGTCTGGGGTGTTGATCATAAAGTTATATCATTGTCTGGGGTGTTGATCACGACGCTATATCATTGTCTGGGTGTTGATCACAAAGTTATATCATTGTCTGGGGTGTTGATCACAAAGTTATATCATTGTCTGGGGTGTTGATCACGACGTTATATCCTTGTCCTGGGTGTTGATCATAAAGTTATATCATTACCTAGGGTGTTGATCACAAAAGTATTATCCTTGTCTGAGGAGTTGATCACAAAGTTATATCATTGTCTGGGGTGTTGATCACAAAGTTATATCATTGTCTGGGGTGTTGATCACGAAATTATATCATTGTCTTGAGTGTTGATCACAAAGTTTTATCATTGTCTGGGGTGTTGATCACAAAATTATATCATTGTCTTGAGTGTTGATCACAAAGTTATATCATTGTCTGGGGTGTTGATCGTGAAATTATATCATTGTCTTGAGTGTTGATCACAAAGTTATACCCTTGTCTGGGGTGTTGATCACAAAATTATATCAATGTCTTGAGTGTTGATCATGAAATGATATCCTCGTCTGGTTTGTTTGACAAATTATATCCTTGTCTAGGGTGTTGATCACAAAGTTCTATCATTTTCTGGGGTGTTGATCACAAAGTTATATCATTGCCTGGGTTTTTGATTACGAAATTATATCATTGTTTGGGGTTTTGATCACAAAGTTATATCATTTTCTGGGGTGTTGATCACAAAGTTATATCATTGTCTGGGATTTTGATTACAAAGTTATACCATTGTTTGGGGTTTTGATCACAAAGTTATATCATTGTCTGGGGTGTTGATCACAAAGTTCTATCATTGTCTGGGGATGTTGATCACAAAGTTATATCATTGTCTGGGGTGTTGATTACGAAGTTATATCATTGTTTGGGGTTTGATCACAAAGTTCTATCATTGTCTGGGGTGTTGATCACAAAGTTATATCATTGTCTGGGATTTTGATCACAAAGTTATATCCTTGTCTGGGGTTTTGATCACAAAGTTATATCATTGTCTGGGGTGTTGATCACAAAGTTATATCATTGTCTGGGGTGTTGATCACAAAAGTTATATCATTGTCTGGGTTTTGATCACAAAGTTATATCATTGTCTGGGGTGTTGATCACAAAGTTATATCAAATTATATCATTGTCTGGGGTGTCGATCACAAAGTTATATCATTGTCTGGGGTGTCGATCACAAAGTTATATCATTGTCTGGGGTGCTGGACTAGGGTGCTGGAAAGTACACAGACCCATCCCGACAGTCTAAAATGACGTCGTTGAAATACGTTGTCGTTTTGTGTTGCTCTTTATGTCGTAGAATATGGCCTGGTTAATCTAGGTCATGTGATCAGGACAGATCTGGTCTATGCCAAAGACAAAGTGGGATAATATAGAAAGTAGCCATAACACAAGAACTTTACAAACCAATCATCATGAGAACCAGCCTGAGAGCAACACTGGATCTACGTCAGGCATAATAAAACCCCAAAAGAAATCAACAGGGGAAAAAAACAACAGTAAAAGAAGAAACCTCAAAAAATTCAAAGAAACAAGAAAATCCAAAACCAAATGGTTAGTCATCCCCCACACTTTCCCCTCTTTTTCATGTGTTTGTTCACGACGTTGTACTCTTAAGAAAGATACTTCACTCTACCTTCCTCACTTGACTTGTGTGAATCCAGTTTTAGGTAGAAAGAGATCTTGCTAGGTTGTTAGTTGGAAGCGCTTCACAGGCCGCTGTACTGAATGCTATCACAAGAGTTGAACAATAAGTAATTTGAATGAATTGGTCTGCTGGGGGATAAACAATGCAAACTCGGTTAGGCTGCAATAACGTCTTGTGTGCGGCTACGGACTATATACACATCTGTATCTGTTCATCTACGTCATCCCCCGCCCCGATTATGAAGTAGCATCAACATCTTCATCCTTCAGCCTCGAATGTTGTTCACAAAAGGTCCTCCCTCGTCCTCAAAATAAAAAAACACCCTCACACCCATCTCCTTTACCTTTGTCTACCACTACGTCACAGTCACATTACATTGATATACACTTATTTCGTTCACACACACACACACACACACACACACACACACACACTCTCTCTCTCTCTCTCTCTCCCCCTCTCTCTCTCTCTCTCTCTCTCTCTCTCTCTCTCTCTCTCTCTCTCTCTCTCTCTCTCTCTTTCTCTCTCTCTCTCTCTCTCTCTCTCTCTCTCTCTCTCTCCCCCTCTCTCTCTCTCTCTCTCTCTCTCTCTCTCTCTCTCTCTCTCTCTCTCTCTCTCTCTCTCTCTCTCTCTCTCTCTCTCTCTCTCTCTCTCTCTCTCTCTTTCTCTCAGCTTTTGCATTCTATTACATATTATTATTCTACCTTCCATTGACAGGGTCCTTGACCTTCAACAAAATGTCATTGTTCATCTCCCGGAAACTCTGGTTAACTGCAAACACCTGGCGGAGTTACGCCTTACTGAAAACCGACTGGCTTCTCTTCCATGAAGCTTTGGGGACTTCATAACCTGAGGATCCTGGAGATGGGCGAAAACCAACTGGAGCACTTGCCACAGGAGGTGAGCAGGTAGCAGAGGTTGATGATGATGATGACATCATGTACATATTCATATATTCTTACATTTCTTACATTTGATACTTCTTTAACTATATAATTTTATAACTATACAGAGACGTTTTAAAACTGACATTTAAACGTATCATGGGGTATGGGGTTTTTTCACTTGCAACTTGTGTGTGTGTATGTATGTGTGTATGTGTGTGTATAGTACCATCTTGTAATTAGCACTTATCGTCAGTTAGGTTATGTTTATTTTGATAGTAACGTTCTTCTTGTTTGCAGATCTCATGATTTAAAAGTGATTGTAAATATTGATTATATTATTATGTAATAAATTATGTTTTTGTTTTTCTCCTTTCAGATTGGCCAACTGTCAAGTCTTCGTGTCCTTGACCTACACAGTAATCAGCTTTGGCACGTGCCTTTCTCACTGCAGGAACTTCGCCATCTCATTCAACTGAATCTCAGTGACAACATGTTTGACCACGTGCCCCTAGTTGTCACCAAGGTCACCTCTCTCAAGGCCCTTAATCTGTCCCGAAACCGTCTCGGTTCCTGCCCCTAGACTTCGACGCTCTGCGAGGACTCTGAATTGAACCTCAGCCACAACAAACTGGTCACGGTCTCCTCTCCTGGTGGTCACTCTGAGGAATCTCAAGTACCTCAGCCTGGCCAGCAACTCCCTCAAGTTTTTACCTCCACAGATGTCGCAACTTCAGGTGTGTTGAAGCTTGGGCCACTATTTGCTTTCATTATGTGTATTGATGTTATAGGGATGTGATCAGTGTTATTTGTCTCTTTGTGTGTGTGTGTTGTGTATGGAGGGGGTGTTTGAGTGAACGTTTTGTGTTTGCATAATCTATCCTACGTAAAAAGAACGTAACTGACTGGTGGGTAAAATAATTTATAATTCGGCAAATATATCTGATTGATTTCCTGACAGTTAGATGAAATACTAGATACAAGGGAATCTGTCATTGAAATCATATGAATTAAAAAAACAACAAACACTTGCTAGCACTGTCAACAAAATAACATGAACTCTTCTATGCATTCATGCTAAGTTTGTCATTAAATCAGAAAATCCAAATTTCAGAACAGAAGCGTAGGCCTCTGATATATATATATATATATATATATTATATATATATATATATATATATATATATATATATATATATATATATATATTGTTGTCTTAAATCATTCGATATTTTCAATACTTTAATCACATCTCTCATAAATGTAGAGCCAATTAATTTGTTTATCAGCTCATCAAATCTGATAAAAGTAGAAGAAACAAGTTACGTCCATGTCACCTGACCTACCCTCACTGTATCGTTCTTCTTACCAAATGGTTAACAGTATCTATTATTACAGGACTTTGTATAAAGAAAACTATCACGAAAGATTAAAACAATTTTTTTTATTACGCTATGCTTTGCCGCCCAAGAGATTTGATCCACATATTTATAACAACCATGACATTGTGATTACAGAACCTCAGTGTTCTCCATCTCCAAGACAACCAGTTACGTCACGTTCCTTCCTGTTTGCGCAAAGTTCGCTACTACAACGTGGCAACCAATCAGATCTCTAGCTTTTCAGTCGAGGGCATGCGCAGCCTGGTGTCCCTGACAGCCTCAAGTATGTCTGCCTTTTTATACAATAGTGTGTATAGATGTGACAGCCCCAAGTATGTCTGACGACAGCCCCCCAAGTATGTCTGACGTTTTATACAATAGTGTATAGATGCCTGACAGCCCCAAGTATGTCTGACATTTCATACAGTAGTGTGTAAAGATGCCTGACAGCCTCAAGTATGTCTGACATTTCATACAGTAGTGTGTATAGATGTCTGACAGCCCCAAGTATGTCTGACATTTCATACAGTAGTGTGTATAGATGTCTGACAGCTCCAAGTATGTCTGACATTTCATACAGTAGTGTGTATAGATGGCTGACAGCCCCAAGTATGTCTGACATTTCATATAGTAGTGTGTAGATAGAGCTGACAGCCTCAAGTATGTCTGACTTTTTATACAGTAGTGTGTATAGATGTCTGACAGCCCCAAGTATGTCTGACTTTTTATACAGTAGTGTGTATAGATGTCTGACAGCCTCAAGTATGTCTGACTTTTTATACAGTAGTGTAGATGTCTGACAGCCTCAAGTATGTCTGACTTTTATACAGTAGTGTGTATAGATGTCTGACAGCCTCAAGTATATCTGACTTTTTATACAGTAGTGTGTATAGATGTCTGACAGCCTCAAGTATGTCTGCCTTTTTATACAGTAGTGTGTATAGATGTCTGACAGCCCCAAGTATGTCTGACTTTTTATACAGTAGTGTGTATAGATGTCTGACAGCCTCAAGTATGTCTGACTTTTTATACAGTAGTGTGTATAGATGTCTGACAGCCCCAAGTATGTCTGACTTTTTATACAATAGTGTGTATAGATACATTTTCTTAAAATTAAAAGCATAGCGGCGATTTAACTGTTGGAACACATAAGTGCACCAGATGTAATTGTTCAGGAGAAGCACAATACAATAACAACAACAACAATAACAACAACAACAATAACAACAACAACAACAATAACAATAATAATAACAACAACAATAACAACAACAACAATAACACAACAACAACAACAATAACAACAACAACAACAATAAGAAGAAGAAGAACAACAACAGTAACAAAACAACAACGTAATTAATCATCGAAGAGGGTTGCGAACACTTCTTGGATAACATTTCAATAACTTTTTTAATCTTTAGAAAGAAGAAAATGGAATAAAAAAAACAGTTGTGTGCTAAATAGACTTAGATGGTTAGAGTTAAAGTTTTCGAAAGATCTAAGCATGTAAGTCCACCATTGACCTAGACGGTTAGAGTTTCAAGCGTAGACCAGAAATTTTCATTCAGATCATGTGCGTGACCGGAGCCTCCCTAGTTGTTCAAGGCCTCCACTATTTATAAAGACACGTAAGAAGACACGAAAGAAAACACGAAAGAAGACACAAAAGAAAACACGAAATAAGACACGAAAGAAGACACGAAAGAAAACACGAAAGAAGACAAAAGAGACACGAAAGAAACACGAAAGAAGACACGAAAGAAAACACGAAAGAAACACGAAAGAAGACACGAAAGAAGACACGAAAGAAGACACGAAGAAGACACGAAGAAGACACGTAAAAGACACGAAAGAAGACACGAAAGAAGACACGAAAGAAATGTATGTTTGACTATGTGAAGGGCAAGTCGCATATCACCTCTATATCGTTGACTTATAGGTTTACAGTTTCACCGATGATAGTTGGTTTTAAAATGTTTTAATGATTTCTATATTGAATACCCTTTTCTCTTGTTTCCACAATGACCTTCTAGTTCTCCTTTGGCCAAGTCGCTGTATGTGTTTTGGCCAAGTCGCTGTATGTGTTTTGACCAAGTCGCTGTATGTGTTTTGGCCAAGTCACTGTATGTGTTTTGACCAAGTCACTGTATGTGTTTTGATCAAGTGTGTTTTGATCAAGTCGCTGTATGTTTTGGCCCAGTCGCTGTATGTGTTTTGGCCAAGTCACTGTATGTGTTTGATTGTACCAAGTCGCTGTATGTGTTTTGGCCAAGTCACTGTATGTGTTTTGACCAAGTCACTGTATGTGTTTTGACCAAGTCACTGTATGTTTTTGGCCAAGTCGCTGTATGTGTTTTGGCCAAGTGACTGTATGTGTTTTGGCCAAGTGACTGTATGTGTTTTGGCCAAGTCACTGTATGCGTTTTGGCCAAGTCACTGTATGTGTTTTGGCCAAGTCACTGTATGTGTTTTGGCCAAGTCACTGCATGTGTTTTGGAAATGAAGCATCTTAATATAAAATACAAGACACCCTTATGAATACATATTGTTTCAGAATTGGAATAAAATTCAGTGCCATCCGAATCGCCCCTAGATCTATGTGATGATAATGGTTTCAAAACTTTACAAATAATCTATGAACGGTTAAAAGAAAGACAAGCTAGTAGAATCATATTCTTTACATGGTGTCAATTATGATCTTGCACGCTTTCCGTTCTGCAGGGAACCGTATGGAGACAGTACCAAGAGGACTGTACAAGCTGAGACTACTCAAATTTCTATATCTAGACAACAACTGCTTGGTGGAGCTAGACGAAGCCATTGGGTCCTTGAAACAGCTACGTGTATTGGATCTGTCTCACAACAATCTCGTTTGCTTGCCTAAGGCTGTTCACAGGTGACATCAACATAGCAAAAGAAATGCTTATTTTCAGTCACGATTTACAACTAAAAAATTATTTATATTATTTATCACACAATAACGTAAATTGTTATGAATCGCTTCTTGCGTTCGCCTGTTTTTTTTTTAGGGTTTAAAATGATATAAATTCAAATTCTTACTCTTAGCTCCTGCAAATTTGGCTTGATACTCATATAAGAAAACATACAACTTTTCATTACTTCCATTTCAGGTTTCCATTGTTGCACAGTTTTAGCATCAAAGGTAATTATAAATTGACGGAATCTGCAAAAGGCGATAGACGACGACATAATAGCACTTACCACGACAACGATAATGAAAGGAACAAAAAAGATGAGAAGTTGCGACGTTTCCATGCAGCTAAAGGGTCGAGAGGTCAATCTGGCCAGGGGTCACAGCCACGGCTGGCGAACTGCTGTTCTCGCCTGAAACGGCCAGCGAGAGGACGCCGCAATGGAGAGAGCACCAAGACTCACTGCCTTTAAAGGGGAAAGAAAACCGATGGGACTCAGACTGGACGCGATCTTTGAATGATTTAAGAACCAACGCCAAAGATGATGGTCAGCTCCAAACCGCATTCGGCTCAGGTGGACGCTCTCGTACCAATAAGAAATTCTACGGAAGCCTAGAAACAGCTTCAAAAGCCTCCAGAAACGAGTCTCATCATCACAAAGAGTATAAGCAAGACAAACGGAACATGGGCAATTACAAAATGTCCAAATCTGAAAGGTTATTTATGGGACGGGGTGTTGCTCTTCCAGATACCATGCATCCATCGGTAAGAAATGACGTCACCGCAACGCACTGCCGGCTCGATGAGAAAGACAGACAAAGATAGCGAAAGTGGAAGCGACAAAAAATCCAAATTCTACAGTGTCAAGAGCTTCAAGGATTTATTCCGACGCACGAAGAAATCAAACAGTAGCCAATCAAGCATCGACCTTTCAAAGACCGCCATGAAAAGCTCCAACTCTGTGACCTTCCCATGTCCTATAGCGTCCATGAAGTTGACCACGGCCACAGCAAAAGTAGATCTGACTCTCGTACTGTGACCCCAATGGAGGAAAGGAGAGGCCACTTTGGGAAAGGCTCCAAGTCAACGAGGAGCAAGACCAGGTCAATCGATTCTGAACTGGATTACGCCAATGGTTATAGCGAGAATGAAGACGTGGTGGGGAATCGTGGTACGGGGTATATGCAAAAGAGAGGATGAACGCGACTGGAGATCCCTCAGCCATGGCTATGGAAGTTGGCGGTCAAAAATCAAAGACAACATAAAAACTGTGATGCCTATAGCAACGACAGCCGCACAAAAAGTTATGTCACCTGATGCCAGCAGTAACACGAATGGAAATGAAATCAACCGAGTCGAGCTTGGGTCTCGGCATTCAAAGATGAAAAGATCATTATCAAGCGATACTGTTACCAGTGATTTTTCCTATCGAGACTACAGTATCGATACCGACGCTCGTCATGCTGGTCATGATCAAAGCCACGCACATGGTAACGACCGATACTCATCGGCTGGTGAGGAGGATCCGCCCACTTTCCGCGACCGAGCAGTCGAAGCAGATGGCTGGGTCAATGGTATGGTCCCGATTACGAAAGCAGTATGTCAAAAGAGTGAGTACGATAATCAAAGCTACGACTACAGTGTTCGAGAGGCCAACGCTTCTTTCGCCACTGAAACCACGGCTACCAGGAGACTCGATACAGGAAACTTTCGACAACAGCGATTAAATCCCAACGATGCCAGCACATTGGATCACAGTTTTGAGATGACAGTTCCTCCGGCAACATGGGCGTGCCTTCAACTCACAGCAAAGAGGACTTGGTTAAGTCCTATAACAATAATAGCAAACGTCACTACAAGAATAACAATCAACACGGATCGGTACCAGCGTACATATCTGATGCAGACACACCGCACTCTGACTCCATGACATCTTGGAAAAGTGACTCCATTTTAAACACTGAAAATCATGATGCTCGTAAAGCTTCAAGACAAAATCCAAGGCCTGTTCAATCACGTCAATCTTTACGTTTTGCAAACAGGAATAAGTTTGCATCGAGAGCGCCTGTTGGAACATGCAGACGACTTTAGCAATGAGGTTGGCGACATGTGGGATGAAGACGAACTTCCGGGATATGCTCATTCCGATGACGACACGATGACTTGGGCTGAGGTCCGTATGAAAGTCGTAAATTGTTATCAGCTCCTGTATCGTCTAGGGTGTCTCATATCACCGATTACGTCCAGGGGCCAAAACAACCATTCCCGAGGACAATCTGGTGTCAAAGGGGTGTACACTCACAGATGGTGCATGACACTACTGTAGGGAACCTTGGATATCACTCAGACTGTATCCCACGATCTAAATCTCTCTCAGAATTTGACAACGTCATGACCACTAACAAACTGACCGTCTCAAACAGACATAGGAACGGGGAAAAAGTGTCGCGGCTGACCACATTGACCATGTGACACCTAAACGAGCGAGACAGCTGGACGACAATTTTACTGTTAAGGAGAGAACATTACCTCGTAGTCGGAGTATAGATTCCTCTTGGACCAAGAAATGTTTGAGTCAAAGTCTTTCTCCTCGGCAAACCGAGGCGTCCCGGACAGCGACAGGAGAAAAGCAAAGGGTGGTCAACAGATTCAAGCTAACGTTTCGGCCGATCACATAGCCAGAACTGACTACACTTTACTCGGTGTCTGCAATCAAATAGAGACTCTCATCAACAAAAATCTGTTGCAGCCAGTCATCGGTTGGCGAGGAAGTCACAAGTAAGTAATCGCCATTTTGTCTTGTACGTCAGGTACCTAACTTTATTCACATAAGGCAACGTAGAAATAAAATTAAAATCCGTGTTTTCGTACAAATCCGAGATCAAGTAAAATTATATGTGTATCACTGTAATGCTATAACACCATTTCATCTACGTCCTTCCTTATCTCCCCTTGATACGCACAGTAAAGTTGCAAACTGTAACACCATTTCATCTACGTCATTCCTTATCTCCCCTTGATACGCACAGTAAAGTTGCAAACTGTAACAGCATTTCATCTACGTCATTCCTTATCTCCTTGATACGCACAGTAAAGTTGCAAACTATAACACCATCATATCAGCGCCATGACAGCATCTCCTTCTCTTTAATCTGATATTCATTCACACACAAATCTAATGAGAATCAGGCCCCTAATGAGAATCCGGCCAATAATGAGAATCAGGCCCCTAATGACAATCAGCCCCTAATGAGAATCAGGCCCTCTTGAGAATCAGGCCCTAATGAGAATCAGGCCCCTAATGAGAATCAGGCCTCTCTTGAGAATCAGGTCCCTAATGAGAATCAGGCCCCATAATGAGAATCAGGCCCAGAATGAGAATCAGACCCATAATGAGAATCAGGCCTAATGAGAATCAGCCCTAAATGAGAATGACAGGTTACGACAGATGCTTGTCTATACCAATTATCAACATAGTGCCCTGCTGCCACAACCATAATATGGGAACTCGGTAGTTCCGAGGCAAGGTGTCAGCCTCTCAATCAAAAGGTAATGGGTTCGAGCCCCGACGCCAGTTGAAACATTTTCTCCTTTTTTTCCCCGAGAAAAACGTACCCAGCTGTTCCAGGTAGGTGGATCGACACATAACCCCATCGGTGACGTGCGATAAAAAAGGAGGTCATCATGTGCAAATAACAACACTGTGCACATTAAAGATCCTTTGGCCATTTACAGGACAGTCCGGGCAAATTTTGAAATCTTCCCAAAAAATCTGAGATCACCTTAGTTGTGGGTAAGTCAAATCCAAATCAAATCAAATCAAATCACACGACCTTATTACACCAGTCACTGAACTGGTAGCTGTCATGTAACTTTCATAATGCCTTTTGTCTTTGATTTCTAACAGGTTCTTATCGCTGCCTCTTACTCGAGTGTATTTGCATTGAAATGCTGTAAACTTTTAATCTAGTAAAATATCTAATTTTGTTGAGCCTTAGATAATTTAACTCAGCCTGAACTCTCAGGGAGGAAAGAATCTTATCCGGATTTCAGTTATGTCTCCGTAGCGGATATCCGCTGTTGGAGTCCCAACCTGGAAAATGACTATCTTGTGTGATTATACGCTGACCTTTGGAGGGGTGAAAATGGCCTCCAATTTTATCTGCAACGTTTGCCTTCATTTTACCCTGTTATCACCAGTAGAGTTTTAATTAACAAATCAATAAAAAAACAATAGTTTCAATTGACAAATTAATCAATAAGACAATGGTTTCAATCGATAAATCAATCAATAAGACAATGGTTTCAATTGATAAATCAATCACTAAGACAATGGTTTCAATTGATCAATCAATCTATATGACTATCTTGTGTGATTATACGCTGACCTTTGGAGGGGTGAAAATGGCCTCCAATTTTATCTGCAACGTTTGCCTTCATTTTTACCCTGTTATCACCAGTAGAGTTTCAATTGACAAATCAATCAATAAGACAATAGTTTCAATTGACAAATTAATCAATAAGACAATGGTTTCAATCGATAAATCAATCAATAAGACAATGGTTTCAATTGATAAATCAATCACTAAGACAATGGTTTCAATTGATCAATCAATCTATATGACAATGGTTTCAATTGATAAATCAATCAATAAGACAGTCGTTTCAATTGACAAATCAATCAATAAGACAATGTGTTTAATTGATAAATAAATCAAAAAGACAATCGTTTCAATTGATAAATCAATCAAAAGACAATCGTTTCAATTGATAAATCAATCAATCAATAAGACAAAACTTCAAAGCCTGCCCGGAGCACATGATTACAGTCTAATATGTATAAATTAACTAGTGAACAAGCAAACAAAATGTTCCCGAACGGGTTGGGATCAGGGAAATTTGGTCTAGTCAAATGAAAGTAAGGGATTGGAGCCAGGGGTGGGGAGGGGAGGAGAAGTTCTGAAAGGAAGACTTGCTTCAAGGTATCGAGTTTGAGATTGTATGTTTTTCATGAAGCATAAAGCTATTTATCTACATAAATGTATAGTATGGAAGTGTTTGCATATCTATTTATCTACATAAATGTATAGTATGGAAGTGTAAGCATATCTATTTATCTATCTACATACATGTATAGTATGGAAGTGTAAGCATAGCTATTTATCTACATACATGTATAGTATGGAAGTGTAAGCATAGCTATTTATCTACATACATGTATAGTATGGAAGTGTAAGCATATCTATTTATCTACATACATGTATAGTATGGAAGTGTAAGCATATCTATTTATCTACATACATGTATAGTATGGAAGTGTAAGCATATCTATTTATCTACATAAATGTATAATATGGAAGTGTAAGCATAGCTATCTATCTACATACATGTATAGTATGAAAGTGTAAGCATAGCTATTTATCTACTTACATGTATAGTATGGAAGATGTAAGCATAGCTATTTATCTACATAAATGTATAATATGAAAGTGTAAGCATAGCTATCTATCTACATACATGTATAGTATGGAAGTAGCTATTTATCTACATAGTTATTTATCTATCTATACATGTATAGTATGGAAGTGTAAGCTATTATCTATTTATCTAGCTTACATGTATAGTATGGAAGTGTAAACATAGCTATTTATCTACATACATGTATTTATCTACATACATGTACAGTATGGAAGTGTAAGCATAGCTATTTATCTACTTAGCTATGTATAGTATGGAAGTGTAAGCATAGCTATTTATCTACATACTATGTATAGTATGGAAGTGTAAGCATAGCTACATTTATCTACTATTTCTACTTACATGTATATAGTATGGAAGTAGTAAGTAAGCATAACTAGATCTATTTATCTACATACATGTATAATATGGAAGTGTAAGCATAGCTATTTATCTACATAATATTTAGCACAAATGTACAGTATGGATGTGTAAGCATAGCTATTTATCTACACAAATGTACAGTTTAGAAATGCCAGGCAGAAGAAAAGAGGAAGATCAAAGCGGAAAGGGATAGATTGCATGTATTATAGATATGAGAGGAATTAGAGTGATTGAGAATGATGCAATGGATCGGAATTTACTAAGAATAGCATATGTTGCTATGACAACCGTACAAAACAGCGAGACAGGCTGAAAGGAGAAGAAGTGCAATATGGATACTTCATGTATACTATTTGCTTCCAAAACAGTTTGATAATGCAACCAGTTCCAATGGACGTACAGTTACCTAATGTGTGTGTGTCCAATGGTTAAATTGTCGGACATAGAATCGAGAGGTCATGAGTTCACATTTTGGAAAGCTAGGTCCGCTGTTGTGATCCTTGGCAAAGATTCCCCAACACACATTTCCCACCTTTGCCAGGTGAAACAGGTGCCAACATCGTCCATTCAACGCCATTACCGACAATAGGGCGGGAGCTTATCCCAGTTTCTACGATGTGAAGTGGAACAGGTGATAATAATAATAATCATCATCTGGGCAGAACGCTAGCCTGATGCAAGTTTTTACTTACAAGATGCTTGTACCAATTTACCCCTGGGTCGAACGGGGGAAATGTGTGTTAAGTGTCTTTTTCAAGAACACAACGGTGGTAGTAGCTTTGCTAGGATTCGAATCAGGGACCTCCTGATCCCAAGTTTGGAATTTTAGCTACCCAGCCATCGATGCCACAACAGTGGAGGAGGGTGGGGAGTGGGAGGGTGAGAGGGGAAGTGGATTGAGGGGCAGAGTAAAACCTCCAACACGCTAACATGCTATTCAAGGGGCGATGTGCTTTTACATGTACCGCTTCAACTTATCGCAACCGGAATAAGCTTCTGGCTGTATGAACCTTGAAGGCACTTACACCCCCTCCCCCCTACACACACAATCAATTAAATAAAATATCACCAAATAATATCAGCTGTTTTCTTCATTATGTTGCAAAATCTCTTATCGATACCTTAGCGTAACTCTCCACTACACACACTTGTTTATTCGTATCGATACCTTGATATAACACACATTTCCTTACATAGATGTTATATAATTTGTGCATTACACAGTCAATGGACAGAGACAATATATTATTATTATTATTATTATTATTGCCGTCTGTAACGTTTTTACACACCTGCTTGTTGTACACGATCACGTGATGACCTTTGATGACCTTTTAAGTTTAGACCACGTGACAACAGTGTTCATTGGACAGGTGTCAATAAACATACAGCATACACTTCCCTTCCGAGCTCACTGATTGGCTGGAGCACCACCAAGATTTTTCTAAAACAACGACGTAAACCTGACCTTGATCTACTAATATTTTTTCCATTTCTATTATTTGAGTCACTTCGCTCTCAAAAATAGGTTTGTTGGGTAACGACATCCGTATCGGAAACTGACATTCTGTTTTCTTGTTGCGATAAGGAATCCATAGGATTGACCTGGAGTACAGAGCTATTTGATGACATTTTCAATTATAATGGGCTAAAAATAACTTGAAAAGTCCACAAAACCCATTGAATATGTTAGTATGACATGTCATGGGTCACATAGGTAGAGGTCATGCCTAGGCGGATTTTCTGTATCACTTGCAATCTTTGAGGAAGATAAATAGTGATTGAGAGTGATATGAAAAGTGTTTTAAAATTGTCTTTCAACTACATGTACCATACACACATTATGAAAACGTGGAACACAATCTGTTCAAGATATTCGGAAAAAAAAGGAACTGGCATAATATGACAGAACACGTTAGAATGAAGTTTTTTCTGATACAATATTTGAGACCAAACGAATACAGCTTCTTGATTTTGAATTTGAGCTATCTCCATCTGTTCAAATCCAAGATGGCAGCGACTTACAAGGCACTAATTACATTAATAACTGATGACTTTTCGTATTGCATTTCTACTAACTTTATCGGGCTGAACTCAGCAGTTAGTTAAGGTTAGAAACTTTGTTGGTCGTTTTTTTCCCGCTTTTGCGAATGCGTCGTCATGACTACACCCCGGCCTCAATCCCCGTCCCCCACCTCCCCCCGCCCATTTTTAACACAGAGCCAATCCCCTTACTACTCGTATGGGAACATGACAGTGTAAGGACTAAGTACATCCTGTTGCTCACCTTTGCATGACACACGGCTGTATGAATCAGTGATGCAGATTATTGCAAGAAGAATGTTTTAGTCAAGAAATTAAATATAATATATCTACTGAAGCTGTTGATGGGGATTGAAAAGTCTGTCACCACCAGGTCAAAACGACCCACGCTGTCTTTCGATTCTTGTTCATCAGGCAACTTCATGACTTAACGATACGTGAATTGAAACGGAAATCTTTAAAAACGGTGGGGCGGGCCTTATGAGGTCAAATCAAATCTTTAAAACACAAAACTAAACCTTTCCCAACTGTCGATATTTTCACCAGGTTCTCGGACAAGGTCATTCAGAGGACCACGGACGGATTGTGGAGACTAGGGGAGGACTCCTTGGCTGATGTTCCCAACCTTTTGGTGACCCCAACAACAACCACTCCAAGTAAAGGCAGAGATGGCGGTGACGTCAACAACGAAGGCCATCGTGTGCAGACAAGTTTAAATCTGAATTATCTTCAGCCCCAAATGTTCTCAGTAACATCATCGGGGGGTCAGTTCGTCACCTCTGGAATCGGAAGTCCAGAGATGAAAGTCACAGTTCCTGCTCACGCTGTGAATGGAAAACTACAAGTCACTGTTCAGGTTAGTGTTTCTTCTTTTTTCATTTATCTCAAGGTCGGAGCTCTCTTTTCTTATCAATTTGTCTCTTTCTTTGTTTGGCTGTCTGTCTATCAGTACGTTGTAGCTGAAATGTAAGTGTCCTGAGCTTGTAATCATGATGACACTGGTTTATGCCTCCCCGACTAGATTAGATGTTATTCTCACCACGTCCTGCTTTACAAAATGTCCTTCAGGCTACTTTTCTCATTTGACTCAAGTGTCAATAAGTACACAGCTCGGAGGTAGACAAACATCTAGTCACAGTGTTAGTATGACATTAGTAACAGCCTTGAGTACGGTATGCTCCCAGTCAGATGAGAGCAGTCAGAATGCCTTGAGGAGGGTTGGAGAACCTGTAGTTAAAAAACATCCAATTGTTAAATGTGTCTGTATGTTTTTGTCTGTCTTTTTGCCTCTCCTCCTCTCTCTCTCTCTCCCTCCTCTCTCTCTCTCTCTCTCTCTCTCTCTCTCTCTCTCTCTCTCTCTCTCTCTCTCTCTCTCTCTCTCTCTCTCTCTCTCTCTGCCTCTCTATAAATCTACTTAAGGTGAATCTTTTGTTAGACTTGTCTGTCGCTCATGGTGTCTGTCTCTCTGTTAAGTCTGTCCTGCTTTGATGCTCAACTCTCTGTCTGTCTGTCTGTCTGTCTGTCCTGCAATCTCTCTGATTAAACGAGTCTCCTCCCCCCTGTCCTTTTTTGTGTTTCTCTCCTCATCCCTTTCTTCCTCTCTGTCTGTCTGTTGTTTTTGGTTTCTCCTCGGGGGAAGGTTTACGTTTGGACAACTAGAGTCTTTTTGTGACCAATCCATTTCTGGAACTGGGTTGTTTGGTCTTGTGACGTTGTTGTCTACCAATGTTGTGGTTTCTCATCTGATATATCACCCTGTCTCTCTCTGGAACACTTGCGAATCTCCAATGTCTCTGTAGAAGTCTCTCTCTCTCTCTCTCTCTCTCTCTCTCTCTCTCTCTCTCTCTCTCTCTCTCTCTCTCTCTCTCTCTCTCTCTCTCTCTCTCTCTCTCTCTCTCTCTCTCTCTCTCTCTCTCTCTCTCTCTCTCTCTCTCTCTCTCTCTCTCTCTCTGTTAACCCTCTCTCTCTCTGTCTCGTTTTCTCTCTCTTAATTATACCAAAAGCTATCCCCAAAAGGGGCGACGGGCTGTTGTCACTCTGTAAGTTTTGTCCGTTCTTCTGGAAAAATGGATCAAGTCTCACTTTGGTCTCTCTCTGTCTGGGGAAATCTCTCTCTGTTGAACTCTCTCAAACCATATTTTTTCTAGTTAATAATCCACACGTGTGTTGTCTCTGTCTCTATATTCAAGTGTACGGCCTGGTCTGTCTGTCTAGTCTCTCTCTCTCTCTCTCTCTCTCTCTCTCTCTCTCTCTCTCTCTCTCTCTCTCTCTCTCTCTCTCTCTCGAATTCTTTTGCCTATACTTACCTGTCTCCGTCTCTGTACTTACTGTCTCTTACTTACTTACTCAATCCAACGATAGTTATTTACTCCACCTACTTGATTTTTATTTTTTTTCTGTTTAATATATCACTCTGGTTTACTTATTTTCTTCCATACTTACTTACTTATTTACTTATTTACTTAGGTTCCGTGTGCTTACTTATTTACTTATGCACGGAAGACTTAGAGAGATCTCTTAGATATTTACTTATTTACTTATTTACTTACTTACTTACTCTACTTACTTACTTACCTACTGATTTACTTATTTACTTATTTACTTACTTACTTATTTACTTATTTACTTATTTACTTACTTACTTACTTACTTACTTACTTACTTACTTACTTACTTTCTTACTTACTTACCTACTTACCTACTTACTTACTTACTTACCTTACTTACTTACTTACTTACCTACTTACCTACTTACTTACTTACTTACTTACTTACTTACTTACTTACCTACTTACCTGCTTACTTACTTATTTGGGCCCGTAGCTCTGGGATGAACATTAGCGGTCAACGACACACCGCAATCGCACTGTGTTCTGGGCTGTCTGCTGACTTCCCGTGCAGTTGGTTCCCTGTCACCGGCTACCAGGTCGGCTCTCTTCCGGTGGTTTGCTCGTGCGTAATATTCGCCGGGAAAAAATCAAGTCTGGACCCACCATTTAAACACCACTTTCCGATCTCTATATCGCCTCCTCCTGTCTTATTATGATTACATATCTTAACATTAAAAATAAACAAACTTAGCCGATGGAATAAAAGACTGAAGAATTCACTCGTTAAATTGACAGGTAATTTATTTCTTCTTCTTCTTTATTCCATCCCCAACCGTCCAACCCGCAAAACTACCTGGTTACTAAGGTTGCACATCAGATTATAACGGTACAGGGGAGACTACTCATAATTTACCTCTACTGGAACATTTCCACGAGTCGCATCCCTTTGTCCCGTTAGCTTGAGAATAGAATTGAGGGAGATAAGTCATGAATACCTTTTTCTCTGTCTATATTTTTCCATTTCTTATTGTCCTTGATACTTTCTCACTCGACAACAGGCTGTGGGACAACCTAGGATAATTTAGTGCATGTAGCTGCTCATGTCAAGTGAATTCCTCAGTTGACCATTGCTAAGAGAAAAGAGGAGAAACAATCCGGCAGTGTCGAGAAGAACAGTTGCATAGCATTAGAAGCTCTTAGGGGCCTACCTCCATATTATGTGTTCATCACAGACGGACATGCTTGGAAATAGAATCACTTAAAAATAATTAGATATCTCTATACACAGGGTAATTAATTTCAAACGTAACACATCTTGAACGCACACAATTTCAATCAATACTTTGCAAACATGATACGAAAAGGGCCATGTGTGCGAAAGCATGATACTAAGAGGGCCATGCGTGTGAAAAGATGATACTAAGAGGTCCATACGTGTGGAAAGATGAAGAGATCTTATATGTGCTTAAAAAGATGATGTGAAGGTGTGAAAAGATGATACAAAGAGGGCCATCCATCCCCAATAACACAAAGATGATGTGAAGAGGGCCATGCGTGTGATAAAAAGAATGCGTGCGAGAAGAGTTTTTAAATGATACAAAGAGGGCCATGCTTGTGCGAATTAAGATGATGTGAAGAGGGCCATGTGTGCGATGATAAATGATACAAAGAGGGCCATGTGTGCGAATAAATGATACAAAAGCCATGTGTTAAATGATACAAAAGGGCCATGTGTGGTCAAAAGATTATTCAAAGTCAGGGCCATGTGAGCGAAAAGATTATGCAAAGAGGGCCATGTGAGCGAAAATATTATGCAAAGAGGGCCATGCGTACGAAAAACAAGTTGGCACCATAGGATCAAAACTTTGCGTTTTAGATTAAACACCTTGTAGTAAAAGATCCATGAAGTTGGAAAAAAGGGGAAGGGGAAAAGGGGGATTTGGAAACAGGGGAGGGGGAAAGGGGTTGGGTAAAGGGGTGGGGAAAAGAGAGTGGGAAAATGGGAGTAGGGAAAAGAGGGTGGGGAAAGGGGGGCGAGGAAAGGGGGTCGGGAAAAGGAGGTGGAGAAAAGGGGTTGGGGAAAAAGGGAATGGGGCAAAGGGGGGGGTGGGGAAAAGGGGATTTGATTTGATTTGATTTGATTTGATTTGATTTGATTTGATTTGATTTGATTTGATTCGATTTGATTGATTTGATTCGATTTGATTGATTTGATTCGATTTGATTCGATTCGATTTGATTTGATTCGATTCGATTTGATTTGATTTGATTCGATTTGATTCGATTTGATTCGATTTGATTCGATTTGATTCGATTTGATTTGATTTGATTTGATTTGATTTGATTTGATTTGATTTGATTTGATTCGATTTGATTGATTTGATTCGATTTGATTCGATTCGATTTGATTTGATTCGATTCGATTTGATTTGATTCGATTCGATTTGATTTGATTTGATTCGATTTGATTCGATTTGATTCGATTTATTTCGATTTGATTTGATTTGATTCGATTTGATTCGATTTGATTCACCCACATTCACAACAAAGATAATCTCAGCGGTCTTGGTAGGATTTTAAATTTTGCCGGACTGCCCTGTAAATAGCAAAGGGACCTACAACGTGCAGAGAGTGTTGTGTTCTGCACACGGGACTTTTTTATCATCGTCTCCAATGGAACTAGATGTCGACCCATCTACCCGGACGATCAGGGGGAGGGGGGGTGGGGTAGATTCTGCTCGAAAAACTCGAGAAAATGTTTCAACTGTTGGCGGTCGAGCCCTTACCTTTGGTTGAGACACGGCTTTGTCTCTGAGCCCACTACCTTTTGGTATGAGACACCAACCACTATTTATTATCTCTGGACTACTGTATCTTCCATCCTCTTTGATTACTCAATTTCTATTGTTTATTAGATTAACCAGCCCTGATTGTTATGAAACTTTGTATTCAAACTCAATTTCCTATGGTTTATTAGATTAACCAGCCCTGATTTTTATGAAGCTTTGTATTCAAACTCAATTTCCTATGGTTTATTAGAAACCTCCTGATTTTTATCTTTGTATTCAAACTCAATTTCCTATGGTTTATTAGATTAACCAGCCCTGATTGTTATGAAGCTTTGTATTCAAACTCAATTTCCTATGGTTTATTAGATTAACCAGCCCTGATTTTTATGAAGCTTTGTATTCAAACTCAATTTCCTATGGTTTATTAGATTAACCAGCCCTGATTGTTATGAAAGCTTTGTATTCAAACTCAATTTCCTATGGTTTATTAGATTAACCAGCCCTGATTGTTATGAAGCTTTGTATTCAAACTCAATTTCCTATGGTTTATTAGATTAACCAGCCCTGATTGTTATGAAACTTTGTATTCAAACTCAATTTCCTATGGTTTATTAGATTAACCAGCCCTGATTGTTATGAAGCTTTGTATTCAAACTCAATTTCCTATGGTTTATTAGATTACCAGCCCCTTTGTATTCAAACTCAATTTCTTATTGTTTATTAGATTAACCAGCCCTGATTGTTATGAAGCTTTGTATTCAAACTCAATTTCCTATGGTTTATTAGATTAACCAGCCCTGATTTTTATGAAGCTTTGTATTCAAACTCAATTTCCTATGGTTTATTAGATTAACCAGCCTTGATTTTTATGAAGCTTTGTATTCAAACTCAATTTACTATGGTTTAGTAGATTAACCAGTCCTGGACACACATACCTGGTTTACGGTATTTCTTTGTACATTGCGACTTAGGCAACACCTGTTTTGAGTGTATCGTTTTTTTAAATCTCAGGCTTTCTTTCTTCCAGGTATTGAAGATACCCCCAGATCTGGTTACAAAGGCCAAACGTCTCAACCATTTCATTGACAACATCATCTTCATTGGACCCGTCGTCTATTTTTACACGTGCCGAGAGCAGACTTTCAACAGCCCTGTGACCATCTCACTTCCGGCACCAAGGGCTGTCAAGGGAGGCCACCTATTAGTGCTTACCATCAAGCGAGATAACTCATGTGTTCCGTGTAACAGTGGTTATCGCTCAGGTGTCATGGAGGCGACTGTGTCAGCGTGGCAGTTCGCAGCGTGAGTAACAAAGTTGTGTTGCCATGACAACAGTGATGGTTCAACTTCACAATATGAAATGATTAGTATTGAAAAAGATAATTCATGAGTTATGCATTGAGGAAAGCGGATACAGACGTAAGTAGATGAAGATGATGTGCTTTAGTACAGATGGAGAGCCGTTGAGATGAAAACATGTGTGTGTAGAGAGAGAGAGAGAGAGAGAGAGAGAGAGAGAGAGAGAGAGAGAGAGAGAGAGAGAGAGAGAGAGAGAGAGAGAGAGAGAGAGAGATAGAGAGAGAGAGAGAGAGAGAGAGAGAGAGAGAGAGAGAGAGAGAGAGAGAGAGAGAGAGAGAGAGAGAGAGAGAGAGAGAGAGAGAGAGAGAGAGAGAGAGAGAGAGAGAGAGAGAGAGAGAGAGAGAGAGAGAGAGAGAGCGGCAGAGTAGCGGCAGGTAGTCAGCTGACACACAACAGACAGACAGGGAGAGAGGTGAGAGCCAATCATCTACCCAAGGTTCGTTGTTTTCCTTATCGTAATCTTCGTTTTCGTCAATTTAATATCTTAACAACCCTTTTAAACTAATATATTGACAATCCATTGGCAAACCAAGTCAGTACCACCAAGATGGCCAGTTACGATTGCACCATACGTATCAATCAATATATGACTACAACCACTTTCATCAAAATCTGCCAAACTTTGTCAATAATTCCATCAAAATCATCCAAACTTTGTCATTAACGCCATCAAAATCATCCAAACTTTGTCATTAACTCCATCAAAATCATCTAAACTTTGTCACTAGTTCCATCAAAATTATCCAAACTTTGTCACTAATTCCATCAAAATCATCCAAACTTTGTCCACTAATTCCATCAAAATCATCGAAACTTTATCACTAAATCCATCGAAATTATCCAGACTTCCAAACATCCAAAATGTCTCCATTACTTTCATTAACTATTCGACACGAATCCATTAAAACACATGGTAAATTTTCAAAACATGTATCCATCTATTCATCCATTTATCGATTGCCAATGGTCTGCGAATATATCAGTCCATCATTTTATCCCTTATCCATCCATTTGTTTGTGTATCCTTCAATCACTCCGAAATATGTATTATAATGATTTATTGTTCTTTACAGAAAAAGTCACAGTCGTTGCAAAAGCCAGGTGCAAGTACAAAGCGTGCAAGTCAGTTGAACACCTTCTGGAGTGTGTTGGTGCCACCCAAATGTGACCTCTTCTACCGTCCAGTCAATGCACCGCCACTGTTTAGCATAGCATCATAGATCTCCTCTCTATTGATCAACTATAATTTTCAGTATCTCTAACATCAAAGGATAAAACCTCCACCAAAGTAGGAGGGAATCAAATTTGGAAAGTGGTGCTATTCTATTTGTGTGACGTTGTCTTTCTCTTTGTCTTTCTCTGCCTCTGTCTCTGTTCCTGTCTGTCTGTCTGTCTGTCTGTCTCTCTCTCTCTCTCTCTCTCTCTCTCTCTCTCTCTCTCTCTCTTTCTCTCTCTCTCTCTCTCTCTCTCTCTCTCTCTCTCTCTCTCTCTCTCTCTCTCTCTCTCTCTCTCTCTCTCCCTCCTGTCTCTTTCTCTCTTTCTTTCTCTCTCTCTCTCTCTCTCTCTCTCTCTCTCTCTCTCTCTCTCTCTCTCTCTCTCTCTCTCTCTCTCTCTCTCTCTCTCTCTTCTCTCTCTCTCTCTCTCTCTCTCTTCTCTCTCTCTCTCTCTCTCTCTCTCTCTCTCTCTCTCTCTCTCTCTCTCTCTCTCTCTCTCTCTCTCTCTCTCTCTCTCTCTCTCTCTCTCTCTCTGTATAAATAAATATTAATATGAGAAAAAGGCGATCACGCGGAAATACTCTTTCTACTTCTCTTAAAGTCTGCTCCACTGTGTCGCTTTGTACATCTCTGATAGAACTGAGTATCACTGTGGCGCCTTGTACATCTCTGATAGAACTGAGTATCAATGTGTCGCCATGTACGTCTCTGATAGGACGGAGTATCAATGTGTCGCCTTGTACATTTCTGATAGGACTGAGTATCAATGTGTCGCCTTGTACATCTCTGAAAGAAGTCAGTACCATTGTGACGCCTTGTACATCTCTGATAGAAGTCAGTACCACTGTGGTGTCTTGTACATCTCTCCTAGGACTGAGTACCACTGTGGTGCCTTGTACATCTCTAATAGAACTGAGTATCACTGTGGCACCTTATACATCTCTAATAGGACTGAGTACCACTGTGGCGCCTTGTACATCTCTAATAGGACTGAGTATCACTGTGGCGCCGTGTACATCTCTAATAGGACTGAGTATCACTGTGGCGCCTTGTACATCTCTAATAGGACTGAGTATCACTGTGGCGCTTTGTACATCTCTGATAGGACTGAGTATTACTGTGGCGCCTTGTACATCTATAATAGGACTGAGTATCGCTGTGGCACCTTATACACCTCTAATAGGACTGAGTATCACTGTGGCACCTTATACATCTCTAATAGGACTGAGTATCACTGTGGCGCCTTGTACATCTCTAATAGGACTGAGTATCACTGTGGCGCCTTGTACATCTCTAATAGGACTGAGTATCACTGTGGCGCCTTGTACATCTCTAATAGGACTGAGTATCACTGTGGCGCCTTGTACATCTCTAATAGGACTGAGTATCACTGTGGCGCTTTGTACATCTCTGATAGGACTGAGTATTACTGTGGCACCTTGTACATCTCTAATAGGACTGAGTATCAATGTGGCGCTTTGTACATCTCTGATAGGACTGAGTATTACTGTGGCGCCTTGTACATCTCTGATAGAAGTCAGTACCACTGTGGCGCCTTGTACATCTCTGATAGTACTGAGTATCACTGTGGCGCCTTGTACATCTCTGATACGACTGAGTACCACTATGGCGCCTTGTACATCTCTAATAGGACTGAGTATCGCTGTGGCGCCTTGTACGTCTCTGATAGGAGTGAGTATCACTGTGGCGCCTGTACATCTCTGATAGGACTGAGTACCACTGTGGCGCCTTGTACATCTCGAATAGGACTGGACTGAGTATTACTGTGGCACCTTGTACATCTGTGATAGAAGTCAGTACCACTGTGGCGCCTGTACGTCTCTGATAGAACTGAGTACCACTGTGGCGCCTTGTACATCTCTGATAGGACTGAGTATCACTGTGGCGCCTTGTACATCTCTGATACGAGTGAGCACCATTGTGGTGCCTTGTACATCTCTGATATGACTGAGTACCACTGTGGCGCCTGTACATCTCTGATAGGACTGAGTACCACTGTCTCTGATAGGACTGAGTACCACCGTGGCGCTTTGTACGTTTTTGATGGTACTCTGTACCACAACCCTGTAGCAGCATTACCAATATGTGCTGTGATATTGTAGAGGTGACCATGACCTTCACTAACAAGTTACTTCAATCACACTTTAAGTTTCCATCCAATTCTCTCTCCGAGATATCGCAATGAATGACATAATAAATCAAATTAAACACATTGATAGACGTATGAAAAAGCCATCAAACATAATGAAAGCAAAATTTCTATCCTTTGTTGAACTTAATGTAATAGGAGATCAGACACATCTGTTGTTCCAAGAATTGAGAGTATCAGAAAGAAGAAATATATTTTTTATCTAAAAGAGCAAAGAAAGAAAGATATAGAAATTGATTTATTCTCTACGCATAAAGACTGTTGCAAAAGCCAGCATAGACGTTGAAAATTTCCACTAACACCTTCTACATTAATTTAATTCGCTTTGCTATATACGAATGTCTGGATGTGAAGTTTGTTTGTAACGTTAACATCACAGCAATTACTGTCTACGACCAAGTCAATTTCTTGTAACGTTAACATCACAGCAATTACTGTCTACGACCAAGTCAATTTCTTGTAACGTTAACATCACAGCAATTACTGTCTACGACCAAGTCAATTTCTTGTAACGTTAACATCACAGCAATTACTGTCTACGACCAAGTCAATTTCTCTATTTGCGCTCACCCATTTCCCTGTTATATGTGTCTTTTCTACATCTGTTTATATTTGAATGTTTAAATATAGAAATGTATGTCTTACTTTGACAGTAAGATCGTATGTGACCAAGTCATATCTCATATATGATCAATAAAAATTATCTTATCCGTCTTATAACGTGTAATTTCTGTAACCTTGGTGACAGGCCTACTATGCAGATTGAATGGGATACACACACCGTGGCAGTGAGCTCATTGCCGCGAAGCCAGCTATGAAAAGCATACGTCGTCGGGGGACTCAGTAATACAAAGACAAGGTGTCAGTCTCTTAACCGAAAGGGAGTGGGTTCGAGCACCACTAACGGTTGAAAAGTTTTCTCGAATGTTTTTGTGTCTGTGTTGAAGATAGGAGCTAATTCGATGTTGCTATCTTCATTATGTAATGTTTAACCCGAAGAGGAACAAAGTTTAAGTTTGGCAATTGGATAATAGGAATGATCCAGTGATGGTTTGGGAAGATACCAAACGATGTCCAAGAAACAAACTTGCCTCTGGGATGTAATAAAGAACTTGAATTTTAGTTTGAATTTGAATTTGAATTTGAATTTGGTTTGAATTTGAATTTGAATTTGGATTTGGATTTGGATTTGAATTTGAATTTGAATTTGAATTTGAATTTGAATTTGAATTTGGATTTGAATTTGAATTTGGATTTGAATTTGGATTTGGATTTAAATGTGAATTTGAAGTTGAAATTGAACTTGAATCTGAATTTGAATTGAAACCTGAACTTGAAAGAAGATTGTAAATACATATTAAAGTATTTCTTTCCTTTCTCTTACCTTTCTATTGTTATTCTCTTTAATATCACGATGACGTGGATGGGGGTGAATGGAGGTGGGTGTGGATTCAGTTGCACGGCTGGTGACCAGGGATGATGTTTAATGATGTCGATTCCCTGACCTCACCTGCTGCTGGTTTAGAGTCGACTCCCCAGGTACATGCGTCATATACATATTTTTTTACCTGCTTTTTCCTGGGCAAAGCTGTCTCACGGTGAATTAATACTCAGCATGAGATGTATTCCCTTATCGCAGGTAAGAAAGAAATATTTCGTTTCGAGATGTTTCGAGATTTAAATAAAACGGCCATTGATCGTTTTAATAGCTGTCCGGAAATACGAAACCAGTAACCCCCACCCACCCCCCCCCCTTTCCGTTTCACAAAGTCTCTCTATGTGGGACCCCAAACACCACTCCTTACCAAAACTGCCGAAACTCATGACCCCTCAACAAAGACAACCAACAACACAATCACCAGTAAGAAAATTGACACAGCAAACGAAACACAACAAAGACTAGCAACATTATAATCATCAGTAAGAAAAACTGACACAGCAAACGAAACAAAACAAAGACTAATAACATAATCATCAGTAAGAAAACTGACACAGCAAACGAAACAAAACAAAGACTAGCAACAACACAATCACCAGTAAGAAAACTGACACAGCAAACGAAACAAAACAAAGACTACCAACAACACAATCATCAGTAAGAAAACTGACACAGCAAACGAAACACTACAAAGACTACCAACATTATAATCATCAGTAAGAAAACTGACACAGCAAACGAAACACTACAAAGACTACCAACAAGACAATCATCAGTAAGAAAACTGACACAGCAAATGAAACACAACAAAGACTAGCAACATTATAATCACCAGTAAGAAAACTGACACAGCAAACGAAACAAAACAAAGACTAATAAGATAATCATCAGTAAGAAAACTGACACAGCAAACGAAACAAAACAAAGACTAGCAACAACACAATCACCAGTAAGAAAACTGACACAGCAAACGAAACAAAACAAAGACTACCAACAACACAATCACCAGTAAGAAAACTGACACAGCAAACGAAACACAACAAAGACTAGCAACATTATAATCACCAGTAAGAAAAAACTGACACAGCAAACGAAACACAACAAAGACTACCAACAACACAATCACCAGTAAGAAAACTGACACAGCAAACGAAACACTACAAAGACTACCAACAACACAATCACCAGTAAGAAAACTGACACAGCAAACGAAACACAACAAAGACTACCAACAACACAATCACCAGTAAGAAAACTGACACAGCAAACGAAACACAACAAAGACTACCAACAACACAATCACCAGTAAGAAAATTGACACAGCAAACGAAACACTACAAAGACTACCAACAACACAATCACCAGTAAGAAAACTGACACAGCAAACGAAACACAACAAAGACTAGCAAACAAGGAACTCGACTATTTGTCCAAAACATATCCCATCAAGTAAGAGAAAAAAAAAACCGACGTTAAACTCCAATAGCCTCTCTCCATCCCGATCCCCCTCCCCCAACCAATAAATTAATTGGAAAAGGAAAAATAAGCAACAGAAAACGAAAAATAAAACAGCTCTCGAAAGACAACAACACCACCACCACTCCTACCACTCCCAACAGCAACATCACCAATACCATCACTAACAACAACACTAGCTAGAACAACAACACCAACACCACCACCACCACCACAACCAACAGCAACACCACCAACACCATCACTAACAACAACAACACCAGCAACAACAACAACACCAACACCAATACCACCACCATCAACAGCAACACCACCAACAACACCACCAAATCCAACACCACCAACTCCACCACCACTAATAACAACACCACAAGCAACAACACCACAATCACCACCACCACCAACAGTAGCACCACAACACCATTACCACCACCAACAACACCACCAACAACAACACCACCAACAACACCATCACCAACAACAACAAGACCACGAACACCATCACCACCAACAACAACACCACCAACACCATCACCACCAACAACAACACCACCAACAACAACACCACCACCAACAACACCACCAACAACAACACCACCAACAACACCATCACCAACAACAACAACACCACCTACACCATCACCACCAACAACAACACCACCAACACCATCACCACCAACAACAACACCACCAACAACAACACCACCAACAACAGCACCACCAACAACAACACCACAAACCACAACACCACGACCCCCAACAACACCAACAACAGCAACACCAACAACAACACCACCGACATCAACACCAACAACCATACCACCACCAACAACAACACCAACAACACCAGCAACAACAACAACACCAACAACGACACCACCAACACCAACAACACCAACAGCAACACAACTATCAACTACAACACCACCAACAACACACAACAACACCAACCCCACACATGTCCTCCCCCCCCCCCCCCAAATAACAATACAAGAAGAACAGCAACCCAACAACAACAACAACAAAAAGAACAACAACTCGAGAACAGTTTACCCAATGGAAATCCGAAACTGTCGGTTCCGATAGATTTGCTCGAACAAATATCGAATAAAAACAACTTTCCACTATTTCAGCTCATTCATTTTGAGCTTCCAAGTTTGGGACTGGTTCACTCTTTAATCCCCCCGTCCCCAATAATATATCAAATATAATACTAATATTATTAATGCTGATTCTGATGATAATAATAATAATAATAATAATAATAATAATAATAATAATAATAATATTAGTAATAATAATAATAATAATAATAATAATAATAATAATAATAATAATAGTAATAACAATACTGATAATAATAATAATAATAATAATAATAATAATAATAATAATAATAATAATAATAATAATAATAATAATAATAATAATAATAATAATAATAATAATAATAATAATAATATGAATGATACTACTTAATAGTAATTCTATCATAGCAACCATGAAAATGTTAAGATCACGTTTTTGTTTTACATTGAAACAGCTTGACCTTATTTTACATCCTATTCATGATACTAATAAAACGCTTTGTTTTTCGGTGAATGACTTTTTATGATAGTGTTTATCGCTGTAGCTTTTAAATCGGTATGCAGCCATGATTGCCGAATTAACATACACGTGATGTGAGTCTGTAGTGAAATAATGTAAGAAAGCACCTCAAACAAAGGCAATGCAAGATTGCAAGTGAGAGTGATTAGATTCAAATACAAATTGAAATCCCGCAGTCAGAGAGGCGACATTATTCACAAGCACACACACATACACACACACAGACACACATACATATACATACTCACACAAACACACATACATGCACAAACAAACACCCACGCAAATACAAGCCAATACATGTAAAATGAACAACCTTACTAAAATCCAGCGTTCTCAGACGAATTCAACCTTACAACCTACACAACGCAGTCTATCTCTATGTTGTGACCGAAACCCATATTGGGAGCCAAGTACGGCTGCCAAACTGGGAGCCAGGTAAGACTGTCAAACTGGTAGCCAAGTACGGCTGCCAAACTGGGAGCCAGGTAAGACTGCCAAACTGGGAGCCAAGTAAGACTGTCAAACTGGGAGCCAAGTACGGCTGCCAAACTGGGAGCCAAGTACGGCTGCCAAACTGGGAGCCAAGTACGGCTGCCAAACTGGGAGCCAAGTACGGCTGCCAAACTGGGAACAAAGTAAGACTGTCAAACTGGGAACCAAGTAAGACTGTCAAACTGGGAACAAAGTAAGACTGTCAAACTGGGAACAAAGTAAGACTGCCAAATTGGGAACCAAGTAAGACTGTCAAACTGGGAACCAAGTAAGACTGCCAAACTGGGAACCAAGTAAGACTGCCAAACTGGGAACAAAGTAAGACTGCCAAACTGGGAACCAAGTAAGACTGTCAAACTGGGAACAAAGTAAGAGTGTCAAACTGGGAACCAACTAAGACTGTCAAGCTGGGAACCAACTAAGACTGTCAAACCGGGAACAAAGTAAGACTGTCAAACTGGGAACAAAGTAAGACTGTCAAACTGGGAACAAAGTAAGACTGTCAAACTGGAAACAAAGTAAGACTGTCAAACTGGAAACAAAGTAAGACTGTCAAACTGGAAACAAAGTAAGACTGTCAAACTGGAAACAAAGTAAGACTGTCAAACTGGAAACAAAAGTAAGACTGTCAAACTGGGAACAAAGTAAGACTGTCAAACTGGAAACAAAATAAGACTGTCAAACTGGAAACAAAGTAAGACTGTCAAACTGAAACAAAGTAAGACTGTCAAACTGGAAACAAAGTAAGACTGTCAAACTGGAAACAAAGTAAGACTGTCAAACTGGGAACAAAGTAAGACTGTCAAACTGGAAACAAAGTAAGACTGTCAAACTGGGAACCAAATAAGACTGTCAAACTGGGAACAAAGTAAGACTGTCAAACTGGGAATCAAGTAAGACTGTCAAACTGGGAACCAAGTAAGACTGTCAAACTGGGAACAAAGTAAGACTGTCAAACTGGGAACCAAGTAAGACTGTCAAACTGGGAACAAAGTAAGACTGTCAAACTGGGAGCCAAGTAAGACTGTCAAACTGGGAACCAAGTAAGACTGTCAAACTGGGAGCCAAGTACGGCTGTCAAACTGGGAACCAAGTAAGACTGTCAAACTGGGAACAAAGTAAGACTGTCAAACTGGGAACCAAGTAAGACTGCCAAACTGGGAACAAAGTAAGACTGTCAAACTGGGAACAAAGTAAGACTGTCAAACTGGGAACAAAGTAAGACTGTCAAACTGGGAACAAAGTAAGACTGTCAAACTGGGAACAAAGCAAGACTGTCAAACTGGGAACAAAGTAAGACTGTCAAACTGGGAACAAAGCAAGACTGTCAAACTGGGAACAAAGTAAGACTGTCAGACTGGGAACAAAGTAAGACTGTCAAACTGGGAACCAAGTAAGACTGTCAAACTGGGAATCAAGTAAGACTGTCAAACTGGGAACAAAGTAAGACTGTCAAACTGGGAACCAAGTAAGACCGTCAAACTGGGAACAAAGTAAGACTGTCAAACTGGGAACCAAGTAAGACTGTCAAACTGGGAACCAAACTGGGAACCAAATAATACTGTCAAACTGGGAACCAAGTAAGACTGTCAAACTGGGAACCAAGCTGGGAACCAAGTAAGACTGTCAAACTGGGAACCAAACTGGGAACCAAATAAGACTGTCAAACTGGGAACCAAATAAGACTGCCAAAGTGGGGACAAAGCAAGACTGTCAAACTAGGAACCAAGTAAGACTGCCAAACTGGGAACAAAGCAAGGCTGTCATCTTCTTCTGCCACTCAGTCCAATGTAGATCTCTTGTACAAATCATGATATACACTAATCTCATCTAAATAGGTGGTCTAGCGATAGTAACCGGACTATTTTTCTTCTTATTATTATTCGATCTCTCTACGAGCAGGTCAGATCAGGATGCAGATATCTCCAGGAATTGCATAGTTGTTTGCATAGGACCGTAGAGCTCTCCTTCCAGAGGCATCTCGCCCGGCCAAATCGCTGTCCTCCCTGATGTGTGAAGCGGACACTGCTGGGAAATATGTTCAGTGTTCTGATGGGGCACTCCACACTCACGCACGCCATTATGGTTCCCGAATTTTTAGGTAGCTATACATAAATGGAGACGGTTGTACCCAGTCCTGAGTCTGAATAGTGGATTTAAACCAGGAAATCATGTTGCAAATCCTGATTTCGTTTTATCCAATGTCATGTATGATTTTTTTCTCACTACATCCAAAAGAACATGGGTACTAATATTAACCAGGCAATACTGCATGCAAGTAAAAATAGGTACCAGTATTAAGAAGGCAATACTACATGCAGGTAAAAATAGATACCAGTATTAAGAAGGCAATACTACATGCAATGTAAAAATAGGTACCAGTATTAAGAAGGCAATACTACATGCAATGTAAAAATAGGTACCCGTATTAAGAAGGCAATACTACATGCATTTAAAAATAGGTACAGTGTTAACCAGGCAATACTAAATCCAAGTGAAAAAAGGCACCAGTATTAACCAGGAATTACTACATCCAGGTGAAAAAGGTAACAGTATAAACCAGACAATACTCCATCCAAGTGAAAAAAGGTACCAGTTTTAACATGGCAATACTCCATCCAAGTGAAAAAAGGTACCAGTATTAACCAGGAATTACTACATCCAGGTGAAAAAGGTACCAGTATTAACCAGGCAATACTCCATCCAAGTGAAAAAAGGTACCGGTATAAACCAGGAATTACTACATCCAAATGAAAAAAAGGTACCAGTATAAACCAGGAATTACTACATCCAAGTGAAAAAAGGTACCAGTATAAACCAGGAATTACTACATCCAAGTGAAAAAAGGGTACCAGTACAAACCAGGAATTGCTACATCCAAGTGAAAAAAGGGTACCAGTATAAACCAGGAACTACTACATCCAAGTGAAAAAAGGTACCAGTACAAACCAGGAATTACTACATCCAAATGAAAAAAGGTACCAGTATAAACCAGGAATTACTACATCCAAATGAAAAAGGTACCAGTATAAACCAGGAATTACTACATCCAAGGGAAAAAAGGGTACCAGTATTAACTCGGCAATACTACATCGAAGAGACAATGGGTACTAGTACTAACCAGGCAATACTACATGCAAGTAAAAATAGGTACCATTATTAAGAAGGCAACACTACATGCATTTAAACATAGGTACCATTATTAAGAAGGCAATACTACATGCATTTAAAAATAGGTACAGTGTTAACCAGGCAATACTAAGTCCAAATGAAAAAAAGGGTACCAGTATAAACCAGGCAATACTACATCCAAGTGACAATGGGTACTAGTACTAACCAGGCAATACTATATCCAAGTGACAATGGGTACTAGTACTAACCAGGCAATACTATATCCAAGTGACAATGGGTACTAGTATTAACGAGGCAATACTACATCCAAGTGACAATGGGTACTAGTACTAACCAGGCAATAGTACATCCAAGTGACAATGGGTACTAGTACTAACCAAACAATACCACATCGAGGTGAAAATGAGTACCGCAATACCACATCGAGGTGAAAATGAGTACCAGTATTAACCAGGCAATACCACATCCAGGTGAAAATGACTACCAGTATTAACCAGGAATACCACATCCAGGTGAAAATGAGTACCAGTATTAACCAGGCGATACCACATCCAAGTGAAAATGAGTACCAGTATTAACCAGGCGATACCACATCCAAGTGAAAATGAGTACCAGTATTAACCAGGCAATACCACATCCAAGTGAAAATGAGTACCAGTATTAACCAGGCAATACCACATCCAAGTGAAAATGAGTACCAGTATTAGCCAGGCAATACCACATCCAAGTGAAAATGAGTACCAGTATTAACCAGGCGATACCACATCCAGGTGAAAATGAGTACCAGTATTAACCAGGCAATACCACATCCAGGTGAAAATGAGTACCAGTATTAACCAGGCGATACCACATCCAGGTGAAAATGAGTACCAGTATGAACCAGGCAATACCACATCCAGGTGAAAATGAATACCAGTATTAACCAGGCAATACCACATCCAGGTGAAAATGAGTACCAGTATTAAGCAGGCAATACGACACCCGTATAACACCCAAGTCCGATAACCGTTAATGTTCATTGCAATGTTCTTAGCTCCATTAACTCAAACTTCACCTTCAATAGATTACGTGTATCGTTGATAACTAATTGATCCCTGTGTGGACGGCAAACATGGTCAATGGAAAACGATGAGCAGGTGAACGTGTCTATGAGAATGCTCAAACCTGTGAAGACCTTGTGACAACCACTTCGGACTTTGTTTGAATGTCGACTTGAACAAATTCAAACTTTTTATTGTCTTGTTTTATACAGGTGTATTGATTGATTCAACTTTTATTGTGTTGTTTTATTCAGGTGTATTGATTGATTCAACTTTTTATTGTCTTGTCTTATACAGGTGTATTGATTGATTCAACTTTTTATTGTCTTGTTTTATACAGGTGTATTGATTGATTCAAGTTTTTATTGTGTTGTTTTATACAGGTGTATTGATTAATTCAACTTTTTATTGTGTTGTTTTATTCAGGTGTATTGATTGATTCAACTTTTTATTGTCTTGTTTTATACAAGTATATTGATTAATTCAACTTGTTATCGTGTTGTTTTATACAAGTATATTGATTGATTCAACTTTTTATTGTCTTGTTTTATACAAGTGTATTGATTGATTCAACTTTTTATCGTGTTGTTTTATACAAGTGTATTGATTGATTCAACTTTTTATCGTGTTGTTTTATACAAGTATATTGATTGATTCAACTTTTTATCGTGTTGTTTTATACAAGTATATTGATTGATTCAACTTTTTATCGTGTTGTTTTATACAAGTATATTGATTGATTCAACTTTTTATTGTCTTGTTTTATACAAGTGTATTGATTGATTCAACTTTTTATCGTGTTGTTTTATACAAGTATATTGATTAATTCAACTTTTTATCGTGTTGTTTTATACAAGTGTATTGATTGATTC
>JAXRKP010001431.1:0-7500 GCA_037039925.1 Doris montereyensis
AGGTTCATTTTACCTCAAAGTTCAAATGTAACTTTGTTCCTGTGACATTTTCTGACAAGAAATCTTGGGATGATCTACGACAAACAATTTACATCACGGCTTGCAGCATGCCTGACTATGCCATCAGGAATTCTTATTTGCTCGACAGAGAAGTCCCAGAGTCTTTTATTACATCATATGAAAAGATCAAGAGTCTAACACTACCTGTCTATGATATGGAACATTTTACACAACAGACAGGTCTTAAAGTGACAGATTTTGATGACAGAATTGGTGATAAACTTACACGTAGGTCCATTTTGACTTTTAGAAAAATGTTGATTTAATATACACTCGAAGACGACTAGAGATGTCCCTTCGGATTAAGCATTTTTCGGACTATCTGAAATACAATGTCAATGATGTGACAAATGTGTGTTATGTGGAGTCTTGGACATCACAGCATGCATGGGAAACAATGTGTGTGTTTGTCCACACATTGTATTTTCCTCAGTTACTGAGAAAGACCAAAGTTATGTGAGCAAAAAGAAGGGGGGAGGGGGTATGGTGAATAGACACGCAACCAATTAACTGGGTCATCACTAACTGAAATAAAAGGGGAGAGAGAACAAGAAGAGATTGTAGTGGACAGATAGTGGTAGTTGGTAGCATGGTGGAGATTTATTGATTGCATGATTTAGTCAGTGGTCCTTCACACACTACACACGCAAACACCGAGGCACTAATCTATAGTGTATAGGCATACACAGCAGATGTTGCTCTTCTAGTATAATTGGTATTACGAGTATTGTAAATTTGCAAAATTGTCTAGGATAAAAGTTGAAAGGTTGCTTTGTTTTTCCTTCTAGATCTAGTGCTCTATATTTGGATTACGCTGGGTTTATTTTTATAAAATGGACCGTCTTTGGAGCAGAAATTATCTTGGACTAGAAGAAAATTTCAGATTTAACTAAAGCTAGCGTGAAATGTCTGATAATGAAGGGAAATTTATTAAGAAAAACCGGGATTTAGCAAATCTTTCGGACTACGGTAGGTTTCGGACGAATGGTTTTCAGACTAAATGTGTTCTAGTGTATTAAGGAAAACAATGACATGTGATGAATGCAAAGATCTGGTATATGGTTTTAGAAAGTGGGATAATTATATACTTTCATAATATAGCCATGCTATACATTTTGAATTTTTTTTATTATATTACATTCCTCAGTCAACAATATTATATTAGCTATTTCTCCTTCATATTCCATCCTGTTATGATTATTATCTAGTCTGTTCACCCAAGTATGATCACAGTTTAAGTGAATCTTCTCTATGACAATAAACAGCATGCTGAATTTTTACATGTAGCCTTACATTTATGATGACCCAACAAATCTTGAATTTGAAGGTTGTGCATAGCACCATTCTTTGAAAGTAGCAAATTATTTCAATACTTTCTCTATTTTCAATTTAAAAACTCCCAAATTTAAAGGTATATTTACAGGAAACATGTGTTAATCAGGATCTGCTCCTTTCTTATGCCCCGAAATTAAGGTGAAAATAGCCATAAGTTAGAAAATTCTAATTTGATCCCAACGAAATTTTAACACACTATTTATTTATTTCTCAACTTAGTCCCGGTAAAGGTAGATGCATTTTTCCATCGCACAAGGGAATATATTCTCGCCAACAGATTGAAAGAAATTCTTCACTTCAATGAGACATTCTTCCTCTGTGAAGCTTTGTCAAAACGTTTACTTGTATCCAAGCTCCTTATGCACTATTCTATGAACAACAGTCTTCGATGTCAAGATCGTCCCATAAATCACGACTTTTCAGTCGCCTCACAAATCAAAGCATCAGCACATGTAGATATAGTAATGTTCTTGTCTGTCACAGAAGACTGGAGGCGCCCCGACCTGGATGATCTTCAAGATTTGATTGTCCCTGCTCGAACATGAAACACCAATTATAGACTTGGTTTTGCCTTTTTGCTCATAGCATTTTTACCCTATACAGAAAGAAGTTTAACGATGAACATCAGTTGGAATTCTCCATTTTGCATTCCAAAATATAACGCCTCTGACCTCTGAATTTGACCCTTGTCAATGATGGTCGCCATCTTTCTTCTATTACCATTCATTCGTGTTCAGCAATGGTGCTATGGGTTTGGAAAACATAATGCATTGCACCAGCTGTTGTACAGCGTTTACAAATTGAAATTGAGTTATGACCATCTTTTCACCTTAATTTCGGGACAGCCCAGTAGTTGATTTGAATTGTAAACAAAGTGACAATCTATGGTGTGTTACAGTGGCGTAGCGTTATGATCTACTAACTTGGGCTTTGCTTTATACATAAATTACATGTCGTGCTTTCATCTAAAAAAAAATGCAAGTATAGATTCATTGCTTATCAAATTAAAACAACCATCTGGCTACGATAAACCATAACCGTATATAAAAAAACAGAGTTTGTAAAGTACCTAGTTTTTCCAATCTGTAATAAGTTGTAAGAAAGGTAGATATGGAGATGTCAAAACCCTTTTTCCTTTGGGGTCCATAAGGCCAATAATCAGGTTGCAGGCTTAGGACTGCTCTAGTCTAATAGAAAGGCTTGCCTTTTTTTGGCAAAGCAGACAGAAATGTATTTTTTTTTTTAGGATTTATCATCTCATACTTTCTGACGCTAACTTGACCTTTTGAGAGGTGAGTGATTCACCCTAGCATATGGTGTGTTTGTTTAAATAGATTGCCAGTTTCTTGATTTAAAGTTTGCCTGTCTTTGCTTCTCTGGAGAGGTAAAAAAATCATAATTTCAACACAATGTTTCAAATCATAACGAGTTTTGATGATTGATTGAAGGAGGTTTTTTATAAAGACATCTTTGACAATGCCTCTGACTTCTAACTATCCAATGTTACAAATGAGAAATGTGTGAATTCTCTTCCGTGCTGTGTTGGTCTGCAAGTGAACACAATCACATGAGTTTGCTTTTTAACTCAATCAATTTCAGCAGTGTCACACTTTGACGGTGCTCAAACATTTAAACGATGATGTGTTACATTATTACTGTAAACCACCTAGATGTTTACCTTATCTTGTGCTATCATTTTTTATATGGCGCAAAGAAATGAATTCGAAAAATACATTACGAATTGTTGAGAAAACAATTGGCAAGGGTCATCACAAATCTAAGTCGTCATGCAAAAATTCAATCAAATGTCTTTGACAGTTGTAACACTACTAGCAGTTTTATGCGATCAAACCTCGGTGAACGGACTATAACTACTATTATTTATTGTTATGGTGATGATGATGATAATGCTGCTGCTGCTGCTGCTGCTGATGGTGATGATGTTATTATTATTATTATTATTAGTAGTAGTAGTAGTAGTAGTAGTAGTATTATTAGGAATATTATTATTACTATTGTTGTTATTTTCATTATTACTTTTAGCACCATTATTATTGTTCTTCTTCTTCTTCTTTCTTCTTCTTATTATTATTATTATATTCTTCCCATTGATGCTTATCTACAGTTGATTGAACGCAAAAACAAATTGAAACTCGTCTGTTCTTAGTTTTTAATTTCCACAGGGTTGAGATGACGGAATGTTTTCTCTAGTTGACATGTTCAGGTCTAATCAATGAAAATAATTATGTAGATAAATATTTTTCCAAGAGTTTTTTTACTTTTGCCAACGGCCACTTTTAATATACCGGTAGTCTCTTCTCGTTCGGATAGATTATAGACTTTATGGAGGACTGGCTTAAAAACATATCATGATTACACCATCAACCTTATTTCCATTATCATCATCATCATCATCAGCCGTTTCACCCTGTATTGGCCATCAAGCAGAGCCTGCTATAATTTAGATTTAGGCTGCAGGTCTCCCCGCCTCTACCTACCACTACCAATGTGCGTATATTCTACATCTAACTAGATCTAGTTCTAGATCTATATCTACAACTAGATTCTAGATATCATTATCTAGAGTCTGGATTCTACAAATCTAAAATCTCTATCTAAATATCTAGAGCTAGATCTAGATTATCTAGATCTAGATTTAGATAAGATAGATGCTCACATTTCAACTATGATTCAAGTTCATTCTGGCCGATAATCAGACCTTTATACTATCTATCTAAATACCATGAAACAGGAATCCTGGAATTTCAGATGAAAACACGCACAAAATCAAAACAAATTACCCTGCAGCATAATAGTTGGAGCATACGACAGTTATGAGGCATTTGCACTGGCGACTCGAGTGTAGATCTAAGCTAGCGACTGGCCTAGATCTAAAGCTAGTGTCAACCTGGCACAGTCAATCTTTAAGGCTACATACGCGTTCTCTCGCCATGCCGGTGAACAGGGTTGTAGATAAGTAGGCTTAGGTTTAAATGCTTCTGGTGGGGTGTTATCAGAGCTCGCTGATTTTCCACTTTTTAGCTCGACTGCAGTCTGCAATTTTTCTTTATTGTTGGCCATTCGTAATCTAGATCTATGTCAGATCTGTTGTGGCTGGTGGTATGTCTGGTGGCTTCCATTATTATATGAATATTATTTTTTAAAGTAGTGATTGTAGTACATTGTGTAGTAGTAGTGGCAGCAGTAGTAGAAGTAGTAGCAGCAGTAGTAGTAGTAGTAGTAGTAGTAGTAGTAGTAGCAGTAGTAGTAGTAGTAGCAGTAGTAGTTGTAATCATGTTAGTAGTAGTAGTAGAGGTAGTAGTTGTAGTAGTAGTAGTACTTCACTATTAGTTGATAAAACAAACAGTGAGGCAAGGGGCATGTCGGAAGTGAAGGTAATGACATCAGATAATATGAACAGCCCCACAGGAACAAAGACGAAACAAATACAAGGAATAGGCAGACAAAAATCCTGGCCACCATAGGGGTTGAACCCGTGAACTCTGTGTCTACACCCATACGCTTCGCCATGAAAGAAAGCGTCCTACCAGCCGAGTTAACTTAGGAGTGATTAACTCGGTTTGTGCTACGGTTTCTTTCATGGTGGCCGTGGGTGCTGGCACAGAGGTCCGCAGTCCATGGTCAACTAATATTAGTAGGAGTAGTAATATAGTAGTAGTAGTAGTAGTAGTAGTAGTAACAGCAGCCGTGGTAGTAGTGGTAGTGGTAATAGTAATAGAAGTAGTAGTAGTTTGATGTGTCCGTTAGCGCATTAGTTCTTCGTTCTCGCTCTCGCCTATACGGCTGCACATAAGCTATTATATACGCTATTTTATGCAACTACATTCATTGGATTTTAATTAAACATGTTTAATCTTGAAAGTAAATTCTTCAAAGCTTTTAAAGTGGAACTGAAGCACATGAATTTAAAGGAAATTCCTAATGTGACCATTCATAATCCCAAGCGAAAAATGCATATTTATTTGTGAAACATGTTTTCTTGACTTAAGCTGATCTATCGACTACACCTTTTTAGAATTTTACGGAATTCTGGGTGTCGGCGATGTATGCTCACTCAATAATTTCATTCTATTGTTATGTGAACAATGAAACTGTCAAACACACTCTTCTGATGGCCACCAAACTGAACGGCATCACAGGACTTTCAACGACACCAAACAAAAGAGTCTGGCAATATGACTTCAAAATAACATCATCCCCAAGGACTTCAAAAAAAAACACAAAACCGTTTCGGAGATATGTTAAAGTAAAAAGTGTGATGATATTCAGGTCTCCCCACCTATGGACAACACAGCGAGAGTCAAGCCAAAGCTAATAACTTTGTAACCAATTCAAATCAGTATTTAGATTGGATAATCAAGAGAAAAACAATGCTACCACTCAACATTGAGCAGTAAAATGATGACCATTTCGATCCAAAATCAATAAATGGGGGTAGCCAAACTGTTGAATAGATATCGATGCAGCAGCCAACATCCAAACCAGGTTAGTTAAAAGAATGTGCAGCAAAATCGCTCCCGCTTATATATTTCAAAGCTCCATACACACTGGGTTTGCTCCCAGAGGTTTAGTCAAAAGCAAACATATCCTCTGTTTTTTTTTTTTTCAAAAAGAAACACATATCAAACAGAAAACTATAGACCCGTTTCTCTCAGGTCTGTCATAACAAAAATAATTACGCATGTGGTATGTAAAAAACCCTCATAGAACATATAATATTGAGAGTAACAACCCTAATAAGCTTTAATCACGGGTTCAGTTCTGGATACTCCTGTGACTATTCATCACAACAAATGATTTACTCAAAGTACAGAATGCGAGTACTCAAGTTGACGTGGGAAGTCTGACTTTTCCAAGGCTTTTGATACAGTCCCCATTAATAACCTGTATAAATTGCGCAAATATGGCGTCCGAGGACCCTTACAAACATGGCTGACAATTTTTTTAACAAAGCGAAAAAGGAGAGTAGTACTGGAAGGAACATCATCAGAAGAGGTACCTATAACATCAGTTGTCCCATAAGGCGCAGTCCTAGCTCTCTTCCATTTTTGTGTCATTTATGATCTACCTGAAACAGTAATTTCCCAGGTGTAGTTATTTGAGGAGGACTGTCTAATCTACCGTAGTATCTAGTCACGTCAAGATTATGTCATCTTACAAGATCTAAACTCTAGACAAATGGGCCAGCGACTGGGGTTTGCGCTTTAATGCCAAAACAATGCTACATTCTGAGTATAAAGAAGAAATCTGGGCACAAATACAAGCTAAACAGCACAATATTAGATGAAGTGAAGAAATGTCCCTATTTTGGAATAATATCTGAGGATCTGAAATGGCGAAACAACATTACGAAGATCACGTAAAAAGCAAGCTCCACCATTAGCTTCCTTCGAAGAAATCTGAGACACTGTCCCATAGATTGCAGGCGATATGTATATATATCGCTTGTGAGATATACGTTGGAGTATGGGCCACAGTGTGGGATCCATACCTTGAAGAGGGCATCAAAAGGCTAGAGGCGACAGAGAGTTTGTTCATTGCCGGAGATTACAGCTCTAGAACATCAGGCTGCATTGCAACTGCTCCAGGATCAAAACCTCCCTGACCTCAAAGATCGAAAAAACCCCAGCTGAGACTATCCTTTATGTTCAAAATTGTCAAAGAATGACTCCATCAATTTCTCCAAGGACATTCCTAATCCCAAAACGTCCTTAGCGCATCATCAAACCACGAATGTTTGAAGACCACAAAACGAATAACAATAACATAATTAAGCCGTACGTCACAAACAACACAAATTGCTACACACTACCACAATTACATACAAAAACAACTATAGAAAATCGTTCTTCATTCGTACCATCATTGCCTGGAATCACCTCGATGATCATACCCAATACCATCAGCTCAACATCGATCGAAACTTTCAGAGAAGACTGTCATCTATATACTGTCTGTTGTAATCACGATAATACTGGACTCCTTAACGTATTATTCAGATAGAAGTAGCAGTAGCAGTAGCAGTAGTAGTAGTAGTGGTGGTGGTGGTGGTGATGGTAGTGGTGGTAGTAGTAGTAGTAGTAA
>JAXRKP010001431.1:15000-110000 GCA_037039925.1 Doris montereyensis
ATTCTTTAAATGAACATAATGTAGAGCAAAAGCTAATAGAAGATGTTAACAGTTATTAATTAAACGAACATGTGCAGTGAGAGTGGCTGGAAACATATCTGAAGAATTTGATGTAGATATGGGAGTATGACAGGTCTGTATTCTAAGCCCTCTTTTATGTATCACATGCATGGATTCAGTCGCAAAGGCATCCTTAAAAATGAAGATATTGAGTGTAGGTGTGTAGAAATTTGAACCGATAAATCTGTCAATGCTGTTATTTGCTGATGATTTAGCTTTATTTTGAAACATCAGAAAGTATATAGTGGAGTGGAGCCTCTCTATTGGGAAACCCGGCCAAACAGGAAGAAATCACAAAGAACAGCAGGGATGTAAATCTTTCAGATTTCCTCTGATTTCAGATCATTTGAGGTTTTCTAGGTTTAACATATTTTCCTCATAAGTTTCCTTTTCTTCCCTTTTACGAAAATACTTCTATGTTCACTGTTGTGAATAGGTGAGATAGTTTAGCACTGACTCCAGGCCCATCGCCGATTTTTATACTAATCATCAGCGGAAGCACGCTGCTTTATTTTAACTTTCCCTTTGACTTTCATGACGAAATACAATTTCCACTACTGATCCGTGAGGCCATACTACTCACACGAGAAGATTTCAGATTTAAAATCTCTTTACTTCCTTCAGATTTTTCAGATTTTCCAGATTTTTTAAAGTCTGAAATCTACTAACGCATTTGTTGTGGAAATAGCCTTTCGCGCAAAGGATTTTGGGATAAATTTAGACAATGTTGAGATGCCACCTTGAGGCCCCTACCAGGCTTTGTTATTTTATGTCAGGGTTAACTCTCTTAGCCTTTGGTCACCCAAGACCAGCCTGCAAGGCAGCAAGTTGTTCTTTTCTGTCAGGGTTATCTCTCTTAGCCTTTGGTCAACCAACACGTGCCTGCAAGACTACAGGTTATTTTCTGTCAGGGTTAACTCTCTTAGCCTTTGGTCAGCCAAGACCTGCTTGCAAGGCAGCAGGAGACTCGTGGAGGGCGGGATCATCTACTCCCCGTACATGTGCTTACCTGTCCACTTATAGGTCAAATGTTGAGAAACTTTTCCTTTTATTGTGCACAGAAACTGGTTTTGCCCAGAGCATTATAAAAAAAACAATTTTTAGTACATAATTAAGTTGCAAATTTTATTTCATTCAAACCATCATTGGTTAACCACAACAACATAGAGCGAAATGGCGCTGTTGTCTTTAGCTCGTAAATGAATGATAAAGATGCCACCATTATCCGCAGCTCATAAATGAATGCAAAAATGCTACTATTGTTGATATTTTGTTGTGGAAAATATTCATTTTTTTTTGTTTCAAGCACTCTTACTTATTTCATCCCAATATTTCCTCTCCAGAATTTTGTGATTGGTGATCAGAAACAGGCTAAGATGTATCTGAGATGATGTGAAGCAATTCATGCAAGGCAAAATTGAAGACAAGTTTTTCAAACCATTTATCACATTACTAGAGTTTTCAAACATAGCGCTTCAGATAGTGGAGGCAAAGGAAAAGATAGGTAAGGTTGCCTACGCAGAATACTTTACTAGATGATAGCAGGGAATTTTCTTCTCTTTAAAGTTTTTGTTGACGACTTAAAGCGATAAAAATGCAGATGAGATAAAGATACCTAATCCAAATATGGTTCAAATTTTGTGGGAGAAAGTTTTTCAGAAAAGAGTCATAGCCTCCCTTATATTCCAGTAAAAGCTTAGTAGAAAGCTGCAAAAATGATTATACGAATTGTTTTTGCAAATCTCAGAAACCTGGTGCTATTTGTAAGTTCACAGAAAATGTAATGTGATGTAAAGTTTGATTCATTGATGTATAGGATGATCACACAAGTCTAGAGTTTGATGTTGAATTTTAGCAAATTGACATTGATATCAGATTTATTTGCACCTAAGAAATAAAAGGTTCCTTGTCAATAGTCATTTTAAAAAAGAACCTGACCTAATGCATACTCATACAAAAGAAGTAATTACGTCATAATTTTACTCAACGCAAGAGATGAAAAGATTTACTGTAAGGTTTATCTTTATTGAATATTTTATTGGTTTCGATATTGAAAACAGTTCATGTGAAAACCCTATGAAGATAATTTATACATTAAAGCATTACCATAGGAAAAAATATTTGCACAAAACTTGGATAGGATGACAATGAGTTCATCATACTGTAATGACGGTGTAGAATGACGAAAGAAAACATGGGTACAATCCAGCTCAGATTCACCTTAAAATTCGATCCATAATTCCTTTGTAATCTCTCCTTTGAACTGGCAGCTTGTTGATTCCATCACTGTTGTTATCTCTCCTTTGAACTGGCAGCTTGTTGATTCCATTACTGTTGTTATCTCAGCTTTGACCTGGCAGCGTGTTAATTCCATTACTGTTGTTATCTCTCCTTTGAACTGGCAAATTGTTACTTCCATCATTGTTGTTATCTCTCCTTTGAACTGGCAGCTTCTTCACTTTTGTTATCTCTCTTTTGAACTGGTAGCTTGTTTATTCCATCACTGTTGTTACCTTTCCTTAGCACTGGCATCTTGTTAATTCCATTACTGTTGTTATCTAGCACTGTGTAAATTAAATTACTCTTGTTGTCTATCATTTTGAATGGCAACATGTTGATTCCATCACTGTTGTTATCTCTCCTTTGAACTGTGGCAGCTTGTTAATTCCATTACCGTTGTTATCTCTGCTTTGAACTGGCAGCGTGTAAATTTCATTACTCTTGTTATCTTTCCTTTCAACTGGCAGCTTGTTGATTCCATCATTGTTGTTATCTCTCCTTTGCACCGTCCGCTTGTTAATACCATCAATGTTGTTATCTCTCCTTTGAACTGGCAGCTTATTAACTAGTGTTGCTTCTCCTTTGCACTGGCAGTTTGTTAATTCCTCACTGTTGTTAGCTCTCCTTTGGACTGGCAGCTTGTTAATTCCATTACTGTTATATCTCCTTTGAACTGGCAGCGTGTTACTTTCATTACTCTTGTTGTCTCTCATTTTAACTAGCAGCTTGTTGAATCCATCACTCTTGTCTATCTTTTGAACTGGCACCTTATTGATTCTATCACTATTTCTCCTTTGAACGGTCAGCTTGTTGATTTCATCATTGTTGGTATTTCCTGTGAACTGGCAGCTTGTTCATGCCATCATTGTTGTTATCTGTCCTTTGAACAGGTGGCTTGTTAACGGTTGTTATCTCTCGTTTGCACTGGCAGCTCATTAATTCCTCACTGTTGTTATGTCTCCTTCATACTGATAGCTTGTTAATTCCATCACAATTGTTATCTCTCCATTGCACTTGCAGCTTGTTACTTCCATTATTGATGTTATCTCTGCCTTGAACTGGCAGCTTGTTGATTCCGTCACTGTTGGTATCTCTCCTTTGCACTGGCAGCTTCCTAATTTCCTCACTGTTGTTATCTCCTGTCAACTGCCAGCTTGTTAATTCCATTATTGTGATTATCTCTCCTTTGAACTGGCAGCTTGTGAGATCCTCACTGTCGTCATCTATCAATGACGATGAAGAATGAAAGAAAAATGGTTACCATTCAGCTCAGATTCACCTTAAAATTCAATCTATAATTCCTTTGTTATCTCTCCTTTGAGCTGGCACCTTGTTAATTCTTGTTATCTCTCCTTTGCACTGACAGCTTGTAAATTCTTGTTATCTCTCCTTTGCACTGGCATCTTGTTAATTCTTGTTATCTCTCCTTTGCACTGGCAGCTTGTAAATTCTTGTTATCTCCTTTGCACTGGCAGCTTGTTAATTCTTGTTATCTCTCCTTTGAGTTGGTACCTTGTTAATTCTTGTTATCTCTTCTTTGAGCTGGCACCTTGTTAATTTTTGTTATCTCCTTTGCACTGGCAGCTTGTAAATTCCTCACTGTTGTTATCTCTCCTTTCGACTGGGAGCTTGTTAATTCCATCGCTGTTGTTATCTCCCTTTGCACTGGCAGCTTGTTAATTCCATCACTGTTGTTATCTCTCCTTTGCACTGGGAGCTTGTTAATTCCATTACTGGTGTTATCTGTGCTTTGAACTAGCAGAGTGTAAATTTCAGTACTCTTGTTATCTCTCTTTTGCACTGGCAGCTTGTTGATTCCATCACTGTGGCTATATCTCCTTTGAACTGGCAAGTTGTTGATTCCATCACTATTGTTTTTTTGTTTTTTTTTCTTTCTTTTTTTTCTTTTTTTCTTTTTTCTTTTTTTTTAGCTCAGATTGGTAGGCATATACGAAACGTCAGCAGATGAACGGCTATTAGACCTTTGCAGATTTGTTATCTAGTCCCATTTCAATCAAATTATATTATATATCTTTTTTGTTGTTTTGTTTTTTTTGTGTTTTTTTCTGGTCAATCTCCTTCCCCCTATCTATCTACCTATAGTCTCTCTCTCTCTCTCTCTCTCTGTCTCTCTCTCTCTCTCTCTCTCTCTCTCTCTCTCTCTCTCTCTCTCTCTCTCTCTCTCTCTCTCTCTCTCTCTCTCTCTCTCTCTCTCTCTCTCTCTCTCTCTCTCTCTCTCTCTCTCTCTCTCTCTCTCTCTCTCTCTCTCTCTCTCTCTCTCTCTCTCTCTCTCTCTCTCTCTCTCTCTCTCTCTCTCTCTCTCTCTCTCTCTCTCTCTCTCTCTCTCTCTCTCTCTCTCTCTCTCTCTCTCTCTCTCTCTCTCTCTCTCTCTCTCTCTCTCTCTCTCTCTCTCTCTCTCTCTCTCTCTCTCTCTCTCTCTCTCTCTCTCTCTCTCTCTCTCTCTCTCTCTCTCTCTCTCTCTCTCTCTCTCTCTCTCTCTCTCTCTCTCTCTCTCTCTCTCTCTCTCTTTCTCTCTCTCTCTCTCTCTCTCTCTCTCTCTCTCTCTCTCTCTCTCTCTCTCTCTCTCTCTCTCTCTCTCTCTCTCTCTCTCTCTCTCTCTCTTTCTCTCTCTCTCTCTCTCTCTCTCTCTCTCTTTAGTTATTTTTGTTGTTTTTTTGTTTTTTTGTTGCTTTTTTTGTTGTTTTTTGTTTGTTTGTTTGTTTGTTTGTTGTTTTTGTTGTTGTGGTTGTTTGTTTTTGGTGGGGTTTTTTTTTGTTTTTTTTTCTTCTTAGTGGGATATATAGTTCAGTAGGGTTCTGTACTGAAATAACACTTTCTGTGCACTGTGTCTCTGGGTAGTTTAGAGTGCCGATATCAAGCGTCATCTACATATTGTAGGTTCCGGAAGCTGGGCTGGCACCTAACCTCACGACAGTTTAGAGTGCTCGTGCTTTCAAAATGGCGCACATGTTGCGTTTTCATATATTGTCACAAAATTGTATTTGGTTTCACTACATCCCATAGTTTGTTTTTTGTTTTTTGTTTTTGTTTTTTTTGTTTTTGTTTTTGTTTTGATTTGTTTTTGGGTTTTTTTTTGCAATACAAATCTAGACATTAAAAGATAATCATACGTAATCCTAATAGTTCTTATTAAATTTTCCTCACCTCCCCCCTCCCCCCAACACATGCTGCATAATTTAATTAATGACACGACTGTTTGCTAACGCTACCACTACTATCATTTTACTATATACACCACTTTTATTTTACTAGTCTTACGATCGTCCTCTATCACCACAACTACTGCCCTAATATTTGTTCTTCTTTTTTCTTTTCTTTTTTTTTTTTTTTTTTTTTTTTTTTCTCTCTTTTTAATTTTTTTTTTATTGATATGAGAGATGATTATAATGATAGTCTTATTTGTAGAAATTTTGACTGTTAAATGAACTTAGGATAGTGATTGAATATATTAATGTTCATTTTGGGCTAGCCTCTGCAGTCTGTTGCGCTTCCATTCATCATTGCTTTTCTTGTTTTCTTTTTTTCTCCCTGTTTTATTGAATTTATTATTTCAAAACAAAAACCCACTATAAACATGAAAACAAAAACAAGAGAACATTAAAAGAATATAAAGACAAAATAAAATAAAATAAAATAAAGTGAAATACCTGAGACAAAACATCCGAGTAACAACCAGTTTCAGTTTGGCAAACTCCACTTGCAAATGTTAATCCAAGTAATATGTCCTTTTTTTTCTAGAACAATTCGTTTACCTAATTTCATAGAAAGTCTACCTTCAATGATCTTCCATAGATTTGTTGTTTTCGAGCAGTCTACAAAGAAATGTTCTATATAATCCATTTCTGAGCAATACGAACAATGTGGGGAGTCGCGAATTCCCATTTTGTGTAGTAAAATATTTGTTGGATAAATATTGTTCAGTATTTTCCACTGCGATGCTCTCAATCTTATTTCTTTTATCTCAACGCATCCTTAAGTCCAATGTTTATTTGTGATATGAACGTCAAACCTTCGGAGCCACAGATTTTCTGTGTGTGATCTTTTGGTTCCTTTAATCAGTTTTTGGAATCCCTTTCTTCCAATTTCTCCAAATACTTCACCTCTAAAAGGATTTGCGTAGGGCTTATCGTCCCAGCTTCATGTCGAAGTCTATCTTTTGGTAGCGAATTGTATATTAGCCAATAATCTAATATTCCCCGTGGATAATTACCGTATTTTTGAGTGCACTGTTCAAAATCTATTATTGCTCCGCCATTGCAAATATCTTTGATATATTTCAACCCTTTAACAATAAGATATTGCACATGCAAAACCTTTCCAGCGTGAGTTACATTATTATTATTAAACATTTGCTTCAAAGGCTGTTAGTCCGCCAATGGGTAATAAAACTTTTTCAATTAAATTTTTAAAGTAGCCTTCCTCTGATTCAATGAATTTCTCAGCCCAATCTTATAGGTGTCGTCTTGTATTTCTACAATATTTGGCATGTTAAGTCCTCCCATTGCCACGGGACTGAACATAACGCTTCTTTTATTTTTTCGATTGCTTTTCTGTTTGTATATCTCTTTTTGCCATATAAACTTGAAAAATATACGATTTATGTCTGATAAAATTTCATCGGGAATACCAATACTTCTCATCACATAGGTTAGCTGACTGAGAGTGAACGTTTTAAGTATCTGAATTTTACCCATTATTGACAGATTTCTTTTTGCCCACTGTGTCAATATACATTTAATTGTGTTAATTCTTTTATCCCAGTTTTCTGCAATGCTTATTGCGGATTCATTGTTTCTAAAGAATATACCTAGCATTTTTATTTCATTTACTGTGTTTATTCCATGCATTATGCAAAGAAATGAATTAGTAAAATGGAATGGCATTGCTAATGATTTTTCTTTATTGAGTTTCAGTCCAGACAGTTTTGAGAATATTTCAACTTGATCTAATGCATTCTTGAGATCATCAATGCCTTTGGCAAATAGCGACATATCATCCGCATATTGTTTTATTTTTATTGGTTCTATTCCCTCGACTGTTGTTATCTCTCCTTTGAACTGGCAGGTTGTTGATTCCATTATTGTTGTTATCTTTCCTTTGAACTGGCGGATTGTTAACTCTTGTTATCTCTCCTTTGCACTGGCAGCTTGTTAATTCCTCACTGTTGTTATCTCTCCTTTACGCTGGCAGCTTGTTGATTCCATCACTGTTGTTATCTCTCCTTGGCACTGGCAGATTTTTGATTCCATCACTGTTGTTATCTCTCCTTTTCAGTGGCAGCTTGTCAATTCCATTACTGTTGTTATTTCTGCTTTGAACTGGCAGCATGTTACTTGGGTACAATTCCAGGTTTTCGAGATTCATTAACAATGGTTGTTAGAACAGGAGCTAGGTGATCTTAATATCTAACTAATAATGATGTGTCAATCGGATCAAGGTAGCACGATTTCGGTGGTGAAGATCTTATAATGGTCTTGAGATCCTCCTCAGTGATCTGTTGGAATTCACAGAAGACCATATCACTCTCAAATTGTTTGAAAGTCGGTGGTGAATGATGATGCTGGTCGAGATTGTTTCTGATGAGATGTACTTTATCCTTGAAATAATATCCAAATACGTCAGATAAGTCATTTCTTGAGTACCCGGTTGGAACATTTTCTTTGTGTCAGATTTGCTGGCTTTGCCCGTCAGTTTGTTGGTTATGTGAAACAGGCCACGCGCAGATGTGCACATTGATTTTGCTGTTATAATATTTAGCCTTTACAGCTTTAATTAGTAGCTTCATTTTGTTGTTGTGTTGTGTGTAAATTTGTTTGTGTATCTCCAATCTTGTAGAGCGCCATTTTCTCTGCTCGTCGTCAGTCTGCTTTGAGTAGCTTTATCTCCCCTGTCAGCCACGGTGCTGATGGACGATCGGTGACTATGCGGTGTTCAATAGGTGCATGGTGATTGAGCAGCTGCCTTAGTGTGTGGTTGTAGGTTTCGATGACATTGGTACTTGTCAGAAGGCTCAGGACAACACGTTCAATGTTAGCCTCTAGTGTCGTGTGATCAAAAGCTTTTTCTTCTTGATGTAATTTTTTATCTGGAAGTTGGTTTTTTGACGTTGATTTCGAAAGTAATGACGAAGTGGTCAGAGACGCCTTTATCCGCTACGTTAAGGTTGTAAATTTCCTCGTTGTCATCAGTTACAACCCAGTCTTATGTATGTTGTTTTATTTTTGTTGACATATTTACGTGTTGCTTGAAGCTATTTGATGTTAGAATTGATTTTACGGTATTGGCATTTCAGTTATGCGGATTATCATAGTAATCTCTCATTTGCACTGGCAACTTGTTGATTCCATCACTGTTGTTATCTCGCCTTTGCACTGACAGCTTGTTAATTCCATTATTGATGTTATCTCGCCTTTGCACTGACAGCTTGTTAATTCCATTATTGATGTTATCTCGCCTTTGCACTGGCAGCTTGTTAATTCCATTATTGATGTTATCTCTCCTTTTCACTGGCAGAATGTTAATTCCATTACTGTTGTTATCTTAGCTTTGACCTGGCAGCGTGTTAATTTCATTATTCTTGTTATCTATCATTTTAACCGGAAGCTTGTTGATGCCATCATTGTTGTTATCTCTCCTTTGAACTGGAAGGGTGTTAATTCTTGTTATCTCTCCTTTGCACTAGTAACTTATTAATTCCTCACTGTTGTTATCTCTCCTTTGCACTAGTAGCTTATTAATTCCTCACTGTTGTTATCTCTCCTTTGCACTAGTAGCTTGTTAATTTCTCACAGTTGTTATCTCTCCTTTGCACTAGTAGCATATTAATTCCTCACTGTTGTTATCTCTCCTTTGCAATAGTAGCATATTAATTCCTCACTGTTGTTATCTCTCCTTTGCACTAGTAGCATATTAATTCCTCACTGTTGTTATCTCTCCTTTGCACTAGTAGCTTATTAATTCCTCACTGTTGTTATCTCTCCTTTTGCACTAGTAGCTTATTAATTCCTCACTGTTGTTATCTCTCCTTTGCACTAGTAGCTTATTAATTCCTCACTGTTGTTATCTTCCTTTGCACTAGTAGCTTATTAATTCCTCACTGTTGTTATCTCTCCTTTGCACTAGTAGCTTATTAATTCCTCACTGTTGTTATCTCTCCTTTGCACTAGTAGCTTATTAATTCCTCACTGTTGTTATCTCTCCTTTGCACTAGTAGTTTATTAATTCCTCATCTCTCCTTTGCACTAGTAGCATATTAATTCCTCACTGCTGTTATCTCTCCTTTGCACTAGTAGCATATTAATTCCTCACTGTTGTTATCTCTCCTTTGCACTAGTAGCTTATTAATTCCTCACTGTTGTTATCTCTCCTTTGCACTAGTAGCATATTAATTCCTCACTGTTGTTATCTCTCCTTTGCACTAGTAGCTTATTAATTCCTCACTGTTGTTATCTCTCCTTTGCACTAGTAGCTTATTAATTCCTCACTGTTGTTATCTCCCCTTTGCAATAGTCGTTTATTAATTCCTCACTGTTGTTATCTCTCCTTTGCACTAGTAGCTTATTAATTCCTCATTGTTGTTATCTCTCCTTTGCACTAGTGGCATATTAATTCCTCACTGTTGTTATCTCTCCTTTGCACTAGTAGCATATTAATTCCTCACTGTTGTTATCTCTCCTTTGCACTAGTAGCATATTAATTCCTCACTGTTGTTATCTCTCCTTTGCACTAGTAGCTTATTAATTCCTCACTGTTGTTATCTCTTCTTTGCACTAGTAGCATATTAATTCCTCACTGTTGTTATCTCTCCTTTGCACTAGTAGCACATTAATTCCTCACTGTTGTTATCTCTCCTTTGCACTAGTAGCTTATTAATTCCTCACTGTTGTTATCTCTCCTTTGCACTAGTAGCATATTAATTCCTCACTGTTGTTATCTCTCCTTTGCACTGGCAGCTTGTTAATTCCATTACTGTTGTTATCTCTCCTTTGCACTAGTAGCATATTAATTCCTCACTGTTGTTATCTCTCCTTTGCACTGGCAGCTTGTTAATTCCATTACTGTTGTTATCTCTCCTTTGCACTAGTAGCTTATTAATTCCTCACTATTGTTATCTCTCCTTTGCACTAGTAGCTTATTAATTCCTCACTGTTGTTATCTCTCCTTTGCACTAGTAGCTTATTAATTCCTCACTGTTGTTATCTCTGCTTTGAACTGACCGCGCGTAAATTTCATTACTCTTGTTATCTCTCTTTTGCACTGGAGCGTGTTGATTCCATGGTAGCGTGTTGATTCCATCATTGTTGTTATCTCTCCTTTGCACTGGCAACTTGTTGATTCCATCACATTTGTTATCTTTCCTTTGAACTGGCAAGTTGTTAATTCCATCATTCTTGTTATCTCTCCTTTCAACTGGCAGATTGTTAGTTCCTCAGTGTTTTTATCTCTCCTTTTGCACTGACAGCTTTTTTATTCCATTACTGTTGTTATCTCTCCTTTGCACTGGCAGCTTGTTAATTCCATCACTGTTGTTATCTCTCCTTTGCACTGGCAGCTTGTTAATTCCTTCACTGTTGTTATCTCTCCTTTGCACTGGCAAGTTGTTAATTCCATCATTGTTGTTATCTCTCCTTTGAACTGGAAGCTTGTTAACTCTTGTTGTCTCTACTTTGCTCTGGCAGTTTGTTAATTCCATTACTGTTGTTATCTTTGCTTTGAACTGGCAGCGTCTTAATGTCATACAGCTTATTGATTCCATCACTGTTGTTATCTCTCCTTTGAACTGGCAGCTTGTTGATTCCATCATTGTTAGTTATCTCTTCTTTGCACTTGCAGCTTGTTAATGCCATCATTGTTGTTATCTCTCATTTGAACTGGCAGCTTGTTAACTATTGTTATATCTCGTTTGCACTGGCAGCTTGTTGATTCCATCACTATTGTTATCTCTCCTTTGCACTGGCGGCATGTTAATGTCATTACTGATGTTATCTCTCATTTTAACTGGCAGCTTGTTGATTCCATCATTGTTGTTATCTCTTCTTTGAAATGGCAGCTTGTTAACTCTTGTTATCTCTCCTGTGAACTGGCAGCTTGTTAATTCCTGACTGTTGTTAGACTCACCTTGAAATTCAATCCATAATTCCTTTGTTATCTCTAGTTTGCACTGGCAGCATGTTGATTCCATCACTATCCCTCCTTTAGCACTGGCAGCTTATTAATTTCATCATTTTTGCTATCTCTCCTTTGAACTGGCAGCTTGTTGGCGAGCGCTGTTGGTTGGTTCTATTACTTTTCATTCATTTCCTTCTTTCATGTATCTTTCATCTGGCTGTCTCCTCTTAAGTCATTCTGAGATCACCGCAATGGTGGATGGGGTAAATTTTAATGACGCTTTTTTTGTCATTTCTCCCTTGAACTGGCCCCTTGTTGATTCTATCACTGTTTTGGGTATTTTTGTTTGGTTTTTTATTTTTGTTTTTGTTATGCTATCACTGCTGTTATCTTTTTTAACTGACAGCTTGTTAACTGTATCACTGTTGTTATCTCACTTGAATCGACAGCTTGTTGATTCCATCACTGTTGCCAAAACAAGCCCCTCCATTCGTCATTGATGATGATGATGACAACTGTCTAACCGTATCGATTTTACCCTTTGCCTACTGTTCCAGCGTCATTGTGGAGTCATGTCATTTCTCGTCTTATCACTGCTGTTGATCGTCTTAAAGACCCATCTTGGAAATTTAAAAGCTTGATGAAGCAAAGTTCTATATATCAATCAACGGAATCTTTGAAAAAGATACATCACAAAAGGTATGGCCTTGAGACAAAGTTGCTTGCTCGCACAGCCCACGCTTTTCAATCCAGGGACATTGATGCTTTTCCATGAAGAGAAAACAAATTTGCTTCTTTTTTTGTCATAGTCTGACAAATACACACGTTGTAATTTGTATGTTTTGTCTGACATACGTAATATATAATAATAAATAGTATCATTAGTCATGCCATAATTTTGAAAGCTCATTTTAAAAAATTCCCTATGACAATACACTACGATCTCTTTGTGAAATGGCATGTCTTCAAAGGTGTGACATGTCTCACAACATTAGACATTCACGCAGGGTTGTCAACTGACAGTATCATCCATACAGAGAAGCAGTGAGGTTTTGTTTCTTGTTTGTTAAGTATTCTCATTTGTGTTTTCCTTTGATTTGCATGCACTAGGACATGGGTGGGAGGACAGGGGGAAGGCAGATGGAAACTTTTACACTGGTTTTCAAATTTGTTTGTTTTTATATGTCATTGTGAAGTTTTCCTTTTTTAAAGATTATTTTTGGATTCAATCCATAATTCCAAATCGACTGTTTTCCTTTTGTACTATTTAACCTTTCTTGAATGGAACTCTTTGCAAATAGTGTCAGGGGCCTCTATGTCAAGAACAAGGGTGTCCATTTCTGGAGAACTGGTATTTTCATGTGGTATGATGGAGGTTTTGTTGTTGTTGAACAAGTCAAATATCATCCTGGAGGGTAAGATACATGTTCCTTGTCTTAGACATTTATAACTTAATGAGAAAAATAAAAGGGCAAAGAATTACCAATGTCAATATATGATGTGTTTATGAATTGAAGATTCTTTCCTAATAAGTTTTCTGTTAAGATAACCCAAAGTAAAGCAATAGAAGAAACTAATGCCCTCATTCTCTATAAAACTGGACAAATGCAATTGAAAACATGTTGATCGCATTCTGTTTTATGTTTAATTGTGTTGAGAGTCCAAGAAAGCAAAACATGACATGAACTTTTGTGTTGTATTGTTTAGTTGATAAGTTGCAAATCATCTTAATTAAATCCATCTATTGGCATGTTATAACTAAGGGGAACCAACCACAGCCATAGGGTTTTGATCTCTTCTAGGGAAATCATTCCTTCTCTTAAGGTACAGTGTTCTGGGCAGTGGGTAGCTGCGTGTTGCATGCACCTGTATGGGGGTTAGGTGGTCCCACCTCCTTGAGTTTTCCTGCTGCCTTACAGGCGGGTTTTTGCTGACCAAAGGCCAAGGGAGTTAATCCCAACAGGAAATCACAACTAATGCCTGATGATATGAGGTCTCAAGGTGGCAGCCCCACCACCTACCTAGTGGACAGTGGGCTTATACCTGCTTACCCAACTCCAATTGATTCAGAGAAACAAAGATATGATATCCGCATAGACTTTAAGAATACTACCGTCAAAACAAATACAGACCTTGATTTTTGTCAAGTGGGATGTTAAGGCAATAAATGGAAAATAAATAAGAATTAGCTGAAAAATTTGACAAATTGAAAGGATATATTTTGACTATCACAGAAACAAACAAAAAAGGACAATGAACGGAATATATATGACGAAATCATACTTTAATCCTCTCAGGAGTAGATGTAAAGAATAGAGCTAGAACAGGAGTAGGCCTCCTACTGCATAAAAGACAAGAAAAGCTATTAGTATTAGAAGGTTGGAAATGTATAAGCCTGCGGCTATAAGAGGTAAACATTAAACCGAAAGAAAGAGAACAAAGAAAATTATTTGCTTATGGACCAAGCAAAGACGCCACCAATTGAGAAAAAGATATTCTTGAATACAAATTACAAATAGCTGCAGAGAATCTTAAACTCAAACAGAGGCAAATGGTTCTAGGAGATTGAAACGCTAGAGTAGGCAATAATGTAGAAACTACAAGTGTAGTAATAGGTAAAGAAGGAGAGACGACAACAGAGACTAATGGAATTTTTCCTAAAGAATAATATAAAAATAACCAACATCTTTTTCTTCATAAAGATATTCACAACTATACAAGAGTGACCCCGTGTGGGTAACGGGGTCCCTCAACAGAGAGGGTACAATGTGATGCCAGCGCGTCGCATGAGGCGACTAAATGGTGAATTAGGTGGTGGCTCCCGACACCGAGCTGACTGGTCCTCCAGGTTGGGGGTTGGCGTGGGGCTAACAACCCCACCTGTAAAAACAAGATTGTTACAGAAACACGACCGCAGAGAAACGAAAACACCACCTTGGGAGAAAATGGACCTCCTGTTACAGAACGGATGAGGTTCAGTGGCAAAAGCCGGAAGGAAGCTACTGGACCAAGGCCTCCATCTTCCAGCAAGAATTTTCTCCGGATTCCGTTGTGGAATATGCGAACCTTGTACGAAGCAGGCAAGTGTAAACAGACTATCCAAGAGCTGCACCATAACAAGCTGCACATACTGGGAATTGCAGAATCCCATTGGATACAATTTGGACAGAAACGCCTCTGAACAGGAGAATAAATTTTATATTCTAGAAAAGACCAAGGATGATGCCGAGAAGGAGTTGCTCTCATCTTAAGTAAAGCAGCACAGAAAACACTTAGAGGATGGAAAGCCCATGGCTTGATGATCACCATGGCGTCATTTTCATCAAGAAACAAGAAGATTATCGTCAACATAGTGCAAATCTACGCACCGACAAATGATGACGAGGAGGATGAATTCTACAACCGGTTACATGGAGGAATAAAGAAGCTACCCTCTAGAGATGTCAATATGCTAATGCAAACGTAGGAACAGACAACACCGGGTATGAAGAAATAATGCTCAAACATGGACTGGATGAGATAATGACAATGGAGAAAGGTTTGCAAATGGATTGGTTATTGGCGATACCATGTTTTCACACAAGAAGACCCATAAGGCCATATAGGTATCACCGAATGGTATATCTCATAAATTTAGGCGCTCATTGGAAAATGTTTGAGTTCTCAGAGGCGCAGATATAGGATCAGACCACCATCTAATCCTGGCAGTGTTGAAACGAAGGCTTAGGAAATACAACAACAGAGATGGTTTCAGGCAACCAAAATTCCAAGTCAACCTACTACAAAGAGACAAGAAAGAACAATTCCAAATCCGCCTCAAAAGGAAATTTCAGCCTCTAGAACCTATCGAGAAGGATGTAGATACCCATTGGAATCAAGGGAAGGAAGTCTTTACAGAGACGCGTGAAGATTCTCTAGGATGAAAGGACTACAAACACAAGGAGTGGATTAGCGAAACATCACATGACAAAATAGCAGTCAGGAGGAGGAAGAAGGAAGCATTGAACAGCGGCAGGTCAAGGATTGAAAAAGAAAAGGCTATAAAGGAATATGCCGTGGCAGCCACCCAGGTAAAGAAAAGTATCAAGATGGACAAAGACAAGTTTGTCACAGGACTTGCAGAAAGAGCTGAAATAGATGCACAGAGTGAATATACAAGGACATTATACCAAACAGCAAAACTGTTAGCAGGTAAAGGCTGGCCAAAAACCGCACCAGAGTAAGATATCAATGGTAATCCCATTTTTGACAAGGTAGCACAGAAAAGACGATGGGTGGAACGTTTTGAATAGACTAAACAGACCACCCCGGAAAACCCGCCAGACATCATGCCTGCAAGAAGAGATCTCTCTATCAGCTGTGGACCACCAACACACACAGAGATTGCAAAGGCTATAGCTAAACTACATTCAAACATAGCAGCAGGCCCAGATTCTATACTATCAGAGGCATTGAAGACAGACATACCTACAACAGTGAACATTTTACATGGATTGTTTGAAAAAGTCTGGAATGAAGAGCAGTTCCTAGTAGATTGGAAAGTAGGACATCTCGTAAAACTTCCAAAGAAAGGAGATATTAGCAACCGCAATAATTACAGAGGAATAACTCTCTCTCCATGCCAAGTAAGATTTTTAATAGAGTTTTATTAGAAAAAATCAAGGATGCCACAGATGAACACCTCAGAGACCAGCAGGTAGACGTCCAGAAAGACCCGCTCTTGTACAGACCAGATTGCAACCTTAAGACTCATCCTTGAAGTGAATTGAACTCATCATTGAAAATGAACTTTGTTGATTATGAAAAGGCATTTGACAGTGTTAATAGGGCCTTATGGAAAATCAGGCACTATGGTATACCCCAGAAAATAGTCAACAACAAAAAAGATGTACAATGGCATTAAATACAGGATTGTGCATGATGGACAACTTACAGACAACTTTGAGATAAAACAGGTGTAAGACAAGGTTGCCTACTATCACCACTCCTTTTTATTCTAGCAATTGGTTGGCTTATGAAAGAGACAACAGCAGGAAGAAGAAATGGCATTCAATGGACACTATGGATCCATCTAGATGATCTTGATTTTGCAAATGACCTGGCACTATTATCACACAACCACCAGCAGATGCAGAGTAAAAGGACAGGTCTTTCAGAATTATCCTATGCTATTTGCCTCAGAAAACATCCCGAAAAATCAAAGGTACTTGAAGTGAAAACAGCAAGCTCTTAATCAATCACTGTGGACAGTAAGTCTCTGGAAGTAGTAGACAACTTTACCTATCTTTGCAGTGTGGTAGATAAGGTAGGTGGAACAACAGCAGATGTCAAGACAAGAATAGAAAAATCAAATACAGCAATTCAGGAACTTAAACAAGATCTGGAAGGGTCGCACCATCACCAGTAAAACAAAGATTAGACTTCTTAACTCCAATGTCAAATTGGTATTGTTATAAGGATGCGAGACTTGGAGCCCCTCTAAGACCTGAGTAGAAAACGTCAGAGCTTTGTCAATATGTGCCTTAGGAAAATACTAGTGGTCAGATAAAATCCAAAATGAAACACTCTGGAGAAAACAACGCAGAAACCAATAGCAGAAAAACCTCAGAGTAGTACTACAAGACATGCCCTACAGTGGAATCCACAGGGACAGAGGTTATGGAGAAGGCCACGATTAACCTGGAGAAGGTTAGTGGAAGAGAACTTGAGCAGAAAGGGTCTTTTGTGGAGGGACTTATCAAGAGTTGCCCACAGTAGGAATAAGTGGAAGTCTGTTGTTCATGGCCCACGGCGTGTAGGGTGAAAAGGCGATGATGATGATGATACAAGAGTACATGAAGACAGAAATGAAAAGCCTCGCAGTTCCTTTTTTTTTCATGACAATGGATGCAAGAGTTAACAGAGGAGCTGAAATATTTAGTGATCATCACCTCGTGATTGCTAACATAAGATTTTTGACAAAGGAAAACAAACAGAAAAGGATATAGAAAAAGATACTAAACTAAAAACAAAAGAACTAGAAAAACAGAAGTAAAACAGATATACAAAACTAAGATAAAAAGATCTATAAGTGAAAGTCAGATTGATAGAAGAAACGTGGCAACTGTATAAGGGAATAATCCATTGTACTGAAGAGATATGTGGTAGGAAACAAATTAAAGGACACCGGAAAATAACAGCAAGGTGGAATGAAAAGGTCAAAATGAATATCAAAGTAAAAAGGAAGCCTGGAAGAAATACTTACAAATGAAGATACCAGAAGATAGGATAGATTACATGCGTAAAAGCACTATCGCCAAAGAAGAAGTGAGAAAACCAAAATAGGAACAGTGGGAAGAGTTTGTATAAAGACTTCAAGAAAGCTAAGAAGGAAATCAAATGTTCTTCTAGAGAACAATAAGAAAGACAAAGCATGCTCAATTAGACAAATTAAGAATGCCTATTGAGAAATAATGAGGGGAGACAATCAAATCATGGAAACATGGAGAAAGTATTTTCAGCAATTGCATAATCCCTCCAGAACATATTATGAAACAAGGAGTAGAGATCAACCAGTAAGAATAGCAAATAATCCAGATGAGACAACCGAAGGTGTACATATCTCAATGGAAAAAAATCCACAGCTATACGAAAAGTTAAGCTAGGAAAGGTCTCAGGAGCGGATCAAGTTTATCCAGAAATGGTTAAAACCAAGGAAAGAGAAAAACAAACTACTGCATGCAACAAGCATTGGAGTTAAAACAGGTGCCACATGACTGGAAAAAGGGAACTATAGTAACAATACATAAGAAAGGGTCAACTATGGAATGCTCAAACTATAGAGGGATACCACCAGAAAAATGTTATGCCAGGAAACTATAAATGAGACTGAGGACAAGAGTAGAGGATCAGATTGAAGAACATTAAAGCGGATTCATACCAGGGAGAAGTGTACAGGATAACATATTTACAATTAGAGAAAAATAGAAAACTTCTTTGAAAGAAATACTGCCTCTGTTTTATTGACAGAAAAGGCATAAGACACCGTGAAGAGGGACGGACTATGGCATTTTTCAAAAGAACACAATGTAGAGCAGCATTTGATAGAAGCTATTTCAAGTATTTATAATGAACCAACATGTGCAGTGAAAGTAGCTGGAAACTAAATAATTTGATGTAGATATAGAAGTTAGACAGGGCTGTATCCCAAACCCTCTTTTTGTTAATATACTTATGAATTCAGTCGTAAATGCATGCTCAATTCTTTCATGTGCTGACGATTAAGCTTTATTTGGAAAATCAGAATAATATCAACATGCTGCATAATGAACTAAATAAAAGAGGAGTGAAAATAAATACAAAGAAAACTTAAACAATGCTTAAAATATGGAAATTAAAGCACAAAATCTTAGACTGGGCAGAGAGAAGTTCGATCAAGTTTAAAGCTGCAATTACCCAAAAGTAATGATTCATTAGAGGAAAACTAAGAGAAGAAGTCAGTCAGACAATTCAATAGGCAATGGTAATATCGACGGTGAAAGTCACAAACTGTGTAAGTCCAATTTTGGATGTTTTGAGAAAATCAAAGAAAAAGATGCTGCACATTTTAATCTATTTTCACGGTTTGCAAGTGTCAAAAACTAGACCCAATAGGGATACACGTATTGCTCAAATGGTTATAACACGGGTTTCTTGTGCCATGGAATCCTGTTTGCACGAAGCATAGGGGCTTCCTAATGTTAAAAACACGAGAGAGAAAAAGGTGTTACTAATTTTAGACTTACACGGTTTGCGAATTTCACCACCACTGTATAACCATCTTAGAAAGGTGTTTACAGTTTAACAAGCATATTACACCAAATACGGTTATTAAATTGGGTTAGTATTTGATAGTGATGTTACACAGGTAGGCGTAAATGGTACGAATTCAACTTTTTAGTTATAACTCGTTCAAAATGGCAATCTAGGTGAAGGAAAATTCTGTTTAGAGATAGGGAAATAATGAAATTTTCAATAATCACACATCACTTCTAATCTGGTAGAAAAACCTACATGCAAAATGTAGTTATTCTTAGTGGCCTGGCAACAGAGCCTTTAGCGAGCAAAGAACGCTCAACTCAGAATTATATACATAGACAAGAACCTAATACAACACAGTCTATTATCATTTTCTCTTCTATGGCAGTGAAACCTGAATCTTAGACAGTAGGGAATAAAGCAGAGTATAAGCAGCTGAAATGAAATATCTAGGAAGTTAGTAAGGAAAGCTAAAAGAGACAAAATCAATCAACTTAGATGGTTTGGGCAGTGTTAAACCCCAAGGTAAAAGAACAAAAGGCAGACCTCGGAAAAAAATGGGAAGAAGATATAAAAGAGGCACTAAAGCAAAAAAATGTAACCCTCAAAGAAGGAAACAGCTTGTGAGCTTGCTGATTGAAATGTTATTGCAAAAGACAGACCCAGTGAGAGACTAGTGAACTGCTGTCACTGTCACCGTGATAGAAGGAGAGGGTGTGGTACTAGTGATAGCTGAAAGTTAGCTAGACTAATACCTCTCACTCTCACCCTCAGTCTGGTTTGGTATCAAGACGGAGTTACTATTCATAACCCTCTGATCTCGAGACCGTGGTCATTTGTATCGAGTAATGGCTTGAGTAGCACCCAGGGCCTACCAGTCTGGGCCTAGCAGCAGTTACATCCTGAAGAGTTTCAGAGTGATTCTATCACTTATCATGCATATCATGTCACGTATCTCATAACCATCTGGGGTCGTGGGGGGCACTGCATCAGGATTGTCGCACTAATTTCTTCATTTTCCTGGGTCCGGAGCCATGATTTGGGTTTAGGCAAAGTCTACCATATAGCCTGGTGACAATATACAACTTTTCATAGTAACTCATAGGATCAGATCATAGACATGCATCTCATCAGTGGGACCTTATCACAGCCACGTAACTTTGCCCCAGCTAACGTTTATAAGAGAAAACAATTCTGTGTTTTTTAAAATTGTTATCCAGGAAGAAAAGAGTATGTTTTCCGTCCTTTCAAATGAGTTAGTAACCTTGTCAGTAGGTAATACTGAATCACAAAGGAAGCCATGTGTATAACAAAAGTACATGCACTACAAGGCTTATAAACTTACCTCAGCAAACCATCCTGGTATACATGTATTTTACTTTATTCCACCTTCTGCAGATTGCATTTCACATGATTTGAAATATTATAACATGGGAGTTGTCTTTCATTTCAGCATTAATCCATCTTCTGAAGGAATTCTTGTAACAGTTAAAACAACACAGCATGGGAGACACAGTAACCCATCAGCAGAGGAAACGCCTAGTGGCAATGCCAACCTGAAGAAATTGGCCATGATAGGAATAGTAAAAGATGAACTGGAAGAGGTGTTGGAACTCTTTTATTCCAGTAAGCTGTAGGAGGCAATTTCCTTTTTTTTCATTTTCAAGTTTTTATCTGTAAATTGTTTTTATCTTTATTTTTACACTGTATTTTAGTTTCAATCTCTTTTTCTTATTGTAAACCCCTTAGAGTTAAGCAAATAAAGAGGTGATACGCAAGCAAAGAATTATTAAATCTTTGATTATAACATGTACATATCATTCAAAGCTAAAGCTTTTGCTCCAAGGCCTTTCTTGAATACAAAGTGAAACGTTTTTTATTATTGATTTATTTATAGGACTTTAACTATAATAGAGTTATTTAAGGTCTATCCTATGAGAATCCCTAAAATCATACAGAAAGATAACGTTATTACTTTAAAAGATCTGATATTGTGGAGTCAAGAATAGGAAGCAACAAAATTGACCATATTTGACATGTTTTGATTTAGGTGACCAAGGAATGATCAATCGTTGGTTATTCTTATAGATGTCTGCATAAAGTGTCGCTTATGTTACTGCATCTATCACCCTCATATATTTCCTTTTATCATAAAGTTTTCTTGATTCTCTAGTACAGTAGTCTCTGCCAAAATGCACGGTCCACGGGTGACAAAATAATCGTGCAGTTTGACGAAGGTACATTTTGATGGAGTCAAGAACCACAACCCATTATTTACACTGCCGTTACTGTTTTGTTACGGATTTTGTTTGTTGTTCGTTAGTTTGAAGACAGGACCCTATATGCCTAACCTCTTCTAGTATATATGTTACATTCTTCTCTCGCTTAAAACTACACCAAGGGGTGGGGTGGTGGAGACATTCGACAACTAGATCTAGGAATGATTTTTTGTTGTTGGTTGACACGTATGTCATACAGAGTACAATCTCCTTGGGAAAAAGTGACATAAGACCTTTCTCAGATTTTCTCACCATGATCAAAGAGAGAGAGAGAGAGAGAGAGAGAGAGAGAGAGAGAGAGAGAGAGAGAGAGAGAGAGAGAGAGAGAGAGAGAGAGAGAGAGAGAGAGAGAGAGAGAGAGAGAGGGAGGGAGGGAGAGAGGAGGGAGGGAGGGAGGGAGGGAGGGAGGACGGAGGGAGGGGGAGGGAGGAGGAGAGAGGAGAGAGAGAGAGAGAGAGAGAGAGAGAGAGAGAGAGAGAGAGAGAGAGAGAGAGAGAGAGAGAGAGAGAGAGAGAGATTTTCTCACTATGATCAAAAAAAAGAGAGAGAGAGAGAGAGAGAGAGAGAGAGAGAGAGAGAGAGAGAGAGAGAGAGAGAGAGAGAGAGAGAGGGAGGGAGGGAGGGAGGGAGGGAGGGAGAGAGAGAGAGAGAGAGAGAGAGAGAGAGAGAGAGAGAGAGAGATTTTCTCACCATGATCAAAAGAGAGAAGAGAGAGAGAGAGAGAGAGAGAGAGAGAGAGAGAGAGAGAGAGAGAGAGAGAGAGAGAGAGAGAGAGAGAGAGAGAGAGAGAGAGAGAGAGAGAGAGAGAGAGAGAGGGAGGGAGGGAGGGAGGAGGGAGGGAGAGAGAAAGAGAGAGAGACAGAGAGACAGAGACAGAGAGACAGAAAGCCAGACAGACAAGATTAATCAGACAGACAGGAGGAGTAAGAAGTTTTCAAGGATAAATTGATTTATCGATAAAATGACAATAAGTAGAGAGAAAGTGACAAAGCTGAGAGAGAGGATTGACAACACATAAAGCTTCCTAAAGCCTTTGTTACCAAATTTTCTCATCAAAGTTATTTTTTTTATTCTTTATAAGTTGTTTAAAAACATTGATCATTGCCACCTTATAGAGTACAGATGTAATGTACAGAAGGGAAATAAGAAAACTACACCAATTATCACAAAAGTGAAAACTCTTAATGACCCCCACGTGTCCGTTATAACTGGCGAAAATCATTGGCTTCATAAATAAATATCAGTCACATAGCAGACACTTGCAACCATGTCAGTGCAATTTTGTCTCATGAAACCAGGCAACCATGTCATTGCAATTTTGTCTAATGTAGCCATGCAACGTTGTCACTGCAATTCAGTTTAATGATGCCATGCAACACTGTCAGTGCAAATTCTGTCTAATGAATCCATGCAACTTTATCCTTACAATTCTGTCTAATGAAGCCATTGCAACCTTGTCATTACATTTCTGTTCTTCTGAAGCCATGCATTGCAATCTTGTAAGGGGACTCGGTAGTCCGGAGGTAAGGTCTCGGCCTGTCAACCAAAGGTAGTGGGTTCAAGCATGCCAACAGTTGAAAATCTTTCTCGATTTTTTTTTAGCAAAAAACCCTTGTCCAGGTAGGTGGATTGACACCTAGTCTCATCGGATACAGACGATAAAAAGGAGGTCTCGTTTGCAGATCATAACAGTCTGTGCACGTTAAAGATCCCTTGGTTGTTTACAGGACAGTCCGGGGCAAAATTAAAAATGTTACCAAAAAAACCCTGAGATCACCTTAGTTGCGAATGTGGTTAAATCAAATCACATCAAAGCAACCTTGTCATCGCAATTTTGTCTAATGAAGCCACGCAACCTTGTCACTTCAATTTGTTTAATGAAGCCATGCAACCTTGTCACTGCAATTCTGTCTAATGAAGCCATGCAACTTTGTCACTGCAATTCTGTCTAATGACGCCATGCAACCTTGTCACTGCAATTCTGTCTAATGAAGCCATGCAACTTTGTCACTGCAATTTTGTCTAATGAAGCCATGCAACCTTGTCACTGCAATTTTGTCTAATAAAGCCACGCAACCTTGTCACTTCAATTTGTTTAATGAAGCCATGCAACCTTGTCACTGCAATTCTGTCTAATGAAGCCATGCAACTTTGTCACTGCAATTCTGTCTAATGAAGCCATGCAACCTTGTCACTGCAATTCTGCTTAGTGAAGCCATGCAACCTTGTCACTTCAATTCTGTCTAATAAAGCCATGCAACCTTGTCACTGCAATTCTGCTTAGTGAAGCCATGCAACCTTGTCACTTCAATTCTGTCTAATAAAGCCATGCAACCTTGTCACTGCAATTCTGCTTAGTGAAGCCATGCAACCTTGTCACTTCAATTCTATCTAATAAAGCCATGCAACCTTGTCACTTCAATTCTATCTAATAAAGCCATGCAACCTTGTCACTTCAATTCTGTCTAATAAAGCCATGAAACCTTGTCACTTCAATTCTGTCTAATAAAGCCATGGAACCTTGTCACTTCAATTCTGTCTAATAAAGCCATGGAACCTTGTCACTTCAATTCTGTCTAATAAAGCCATGGAACCTTGTCACTTCAATTCTGTCTAATAAAGCCATGGAACCTTGTCACTTCAATTCTGTCTAATAAAGCCATGGAACCTTGTCACTTCAATTCTGTCTAATAAAGCCATGGAACCTTGTCACTTCAATTCTGTCTAATAAAGCCATGGAACCTTGTCACTTCAATTCTGTCTAATAAAGCCATGGAACCTTGTCACTTCAATTCTGTCTAATAAAGCCATGGAACCTTGTCACTTCAATTCTGTCTAATAAAGCCATGCAACCTTGTCACTTCAATTCTGTCTAATAAAGCCATGCAACCTTGTCACTTCAATTCTGTCTAATAAAGCCATGCAACCTTGTCACTTCAATTCTGTCTAATAAAGCCATGAAACCTTGTCACTTCAATTCTGTCTAATAAAGCCATGCAACCTTGTCACTGCAATTCTGCTTTAATGAAGCCATGCAACCTTGTCAGTTCAATTCTGTCTAATAAAGCCATGCAACCTTGTCACTGCAATTCTGCTTAGTGAAGCCATGCAACCTTCCAATTCTGTTCAATTCTTCAATTCTGTCTAATAAAGCCATGCAACCTTGTCACTGCAATTCTGTCTAATCTGTCTAATAAAGCCATGCAACCTTGTCACTTCAATTCTATCTAATAAAGCCATGGAACCTTGTCACTTCAATTTATCTAATAAAGCCATGGAACCTTGTCACTTCAATTCTGTCTAATGCAGCCATGAAACCTTGTCACTTACAATTCTGTCTAATAAAGCCATGGAACCTTTGTCACTGCAATTGCAACCTTGTCTACAAATGGAGCCATGGAACTCTTGTCCTTACAATTCAAGTATGTCTAATGAAGCCATGCAACCTTGTCTTACTTGTCTAATTCTGTCCTTAGTATGTCTAATGAAGCCATGCAAACAAGTATGTCTAATTGCAACCTTGTCCTTACAAGTATGTCTAATGAAGCCATGCAACCTTGTCCTTACAAGTATGTCTAATGAAGCCATGCAACCTTGTCCTTACAAGTATGTCTAATGAAGCCATGCAACCTTGTCCTTACAAGTATGTCTAATGAAGCCATGCAACCTTGTCCTTACAAGTATGTTCAATGAAGCCATGCAACAATCTTGTCACTTAATAAAGTATTCTGTCTAATGAAGCCATGCAACCTTGTCCTTGAAGCCATTCAACTTTGTCTGCAAATGAAGCCATGCAACTTGTCATTGAATTCTGTCTAATGGAACCATGCAAGTGAAACAATGTCTAATGAAGCCATGCAACCTTGTCCTAAGAAAGCCATGGACCCTTGTCATTACAATGAAGCCATGCAACCTTGTCCTTACAATTCTGTCTAATGAAGCCATGCAACCTTTAATGAGTTACAAGTATGTCTAATGAAGCCATGCAACCTTGCCAGCCATGCAACCCTTGTCCTTACAAGTTGTCTAATGAAGCCATACAATCTTGTTATTGCTTGTGTAATAAAGTCACTACAATTCTGTCTAATGGAGCAATGCAACCTTTGTCATTATAATCATTTACACCTTGTCCTTATTGAAGCCATTCCTTTGTCACTGCAATTATGTCTAATGAAGCCATGCAACCTTGTCATTCAATTCTGTCTAATGGAACCATGCAACCATGTCATTATGCACCTTGTCATTACAATTTTGTCTAAGAAAGCCATATACCCTTGTCATTAACAATTCTGTGTAACGAAGCCATGCAACCTTGTCATTACAATTCTGTGTAATGAAGCCATGCAACCTTTTGAGTTCAATGTGCTCAATGAAGCCATGCAACTTTGCCACTGCAATTTTGTCTAGTGAAGCCATACAACCTTGTCACTGCCCATGTGACTAATGCACCTATACAACCTTGTCATTACAATTATGTCTAATGAAGCCATGCAACCTTGTCACTTCAATTCTGTCTAACGAGTGATGCAACCATGTCATTACAATTATGTGTAATGAAGCCATGCAACCTTGTCATAACAATAATGTCTAACAAAGCCATATACCCTTGTCATTGCAATTGTAAGGACAATGATAGACATAATTGTAATGACAGGTTGCATGGCTTCTCACTAGAAATATTGCAGACAGTATGGTTTCATTAAAAATAATTGTAATGATAAGGTTATGCCATTAGACAAGTGCGATGCCAGGGTTGCATGGCTTCATTAGACAAATTCTCGTGAAGCCATGCAACTTTGTTACTACAATTCTGTCTAATGGAGCCATGCAGACTTCTCCCTACAATTCTGTCTAGTGAAGCCATGTAACCCTGTCCTTACAATTATGTCTAATGGAAACATAGAACCTTGTCGCTGCAGTCCTGTCTAGTAAAGCCCTGCAACCTTGTCCTTACAATTACGTCTAATAAAGCCATGCAACCTTGTCATAACAATTCTGTCTAACGAAGCCATGTACCCTTGTCATTACAATTCTGTCTAATGAAGCCATGGAACCTTTTGAGTTCAATTCTTTCTAATGAAGCCACGCAACTTTGCCACTGCAATTTTATCTAATGAAGCCATTCAACCTTGTCACTTAAATTCTGTTTAGTGAAGCCATGCAACCTTGTCATTACAGTTATGTCTAACGAAGCCATGCAACCTTGTCATTACATATTGTGTACAATGAAGCCATGCAACCTTGTCATTACAGTTATGTCTAACGAAGCCATGCAACCTTGTCATTACATATTGTGTACAATGAAGCCATGCAACCTTGCCACTGCAATTCTGTCTAATGAAGCCTTGCAACCCTGTCACTAAAATTCTTTCTAATGACACCATGCAACCATGTCACTGCACTTCTGTCTAATAGAGCCATACAACCTTGTCATTGCAATTATGTCTAATGAAGCCATACATATTTACTTGAAGACAACCCAAGAAAGGTCTTTAACCGTTGCAGCTTGAACCCACCACTGTTTGGTTGAGAGCCTGACACTTTGCCTCTGGACCACCGGGTCCCCTTTGGCGGCCGGATCAATTTCCTCACACAGAATTTCTGTTTGTTTAAATCATATATCCTTCAAAGGATGGATTGTACAAAAATTTTGTAGACATATTTAAGTATGAAGGCAGTTATGATTTTAGTTACATAGTCCCGTCATATTTTCGCAGGGCAAATACATTTTTTTGTCTCTCCTGTAAATTTTCCCTCATGTGACTTGCATGATTTGATGAACCAGCTGGTGATTTTTTTCTCTAGACTTAAATCAATTATTAGAATGCAACAGCAAGCCGATGGCTCTTTGCCCACACTGCTATCATATCAAGCCTGGCATGGGTCTTATACAAGAAGAAATTACGCATTTCTATGTAAGGGATTGCGCACAAGTAAGGATGATTATCATATTTCTTATTTATTTAAACTACTCATCTATATCAGATTGTACAATCTTTCATAGTTTCAAAGGGAACATTTCAATTACACTGTACTTTTTGTGTTTACATAATATTTCACTCAATTTGTAAGAATAATTGGAATTTTTGTGTACACTGTTATGTCTTTTAAGTTTATTCTAAAGCTGGACGTAGATCTAGGTCTGGTATTATTTTGAATGAATTGTTTTTATCTTATACATCAAAGTGCAGATGTAAGCTCTAGATTAAAGTTGAATTCTAAACAGCAAATTGGTGCATTGATTGTAATTTTAATTGAAAATGGAACAAAGGCAAACAGTGTAGAGCAGTTGTGACCTTAGAACACGTCCTTAATGAGATTGAAAAATAGTGCTGGTGTGCAGACTGTGTTGTTACGTGAACATGGCTTTATGTAGCCAATGACCTTCCATATCTATAGGACAAACACGTAACAAATCGATAAAAGTTTTCTCAGTCACCGACACCATATTGGATGCACATGCATCTTTGATTTGATTGATGGCGATTAACCTCACTTGTTTTCAAGGATGAATTTACATCATTGTCTGTTTTGCCTATGCAAAAAATGATGCATCGTGACGCTGCTGTCTGTCTGACAGTAGTGACAGCTAGAGTAAGAATCACTTTGGACAGCCTATGCTAGATGATGACCATCGTTTGCCTGGCCCAGGTACATGAATTTGGCACCTTGCAGCATCTATTTATTATAGCTGATAGTCGTGGCTTGATCATCTACACATCTGGTTGAAATGGAATGCCTACATATTTGAAATACATGGCAAAATACGTCTATCTCAACAACTTTGACAAGTTGGGTATCTGTTACAAATCGTGTTGTTACCTGATCTGAGTGTGATGTTAAGAGGCCAATTTATAACGAAAAAAATTTAGTTTCCTGAGATAGCGGGCTGGTAGACAGACTTATTGTTAGGTGCATGTTCCAGACCGCTACTGCTGTACTCGTTATGTGCATTACTGCTGAATCAAATGGTAACATGACAGGGACTATTTTTTTTTCTTTCTCCAAACTTGAATTTTATTAAGATAAGGGTGTAGATTAAGAAACTTAGCGTTTGATTTGTTTGAATGTAACGTATATTCAAAGAAATATGTTTATTCTCATTTTTATTTTGATTATTCATTATCCATAGCTAAGGAATATCATCACTTTTAAAAAAAAATTTCCACAGAGAATTCTCTGGGATAGCTATGCATTTTGTAAGAACTCAGCTGTGATGTTGGACCAACTGATGCCTGAACTTTTGTTTCTGGAGTTGCCACCCAAATTCATAATTGCACCTACAGATGTTAAAATAACATCTGTTAAACTAGGTCATGGTATGGCAGGCACAGTGTCAAAGGTTTGTTGTTTTATGACAATTATCTGTTTAACACAGACATTGGACAGGAGAACACAGCCTTATAAACTCTATGGAGTTTTTCACTTATGTTAGAAAGTTAATAAATTGAAATAGAGAGAGATTGATGATGACATGAGATGATCACACGATGGTTGGGATCAAGATAGCATGAATATTCCCACCAGGTTTATTAGAACTGTAAGTTGTACTGATTTCTGTAGCTTTAATCGGATCAGGCAGTATGTCGTCACCCCCCTGCATATGACACTTGTCAGTTACAGGCTCTGTGCCCCAATTAGGGCTTGTATTCATTCATCTTTAGGGTAATTATAGAAATGTGTGTTGAGTGTTTCTGCCAAAGGAAACCATACCAGACATGAGCAAAACTAGGATTGAACGCATACCATTACAATTTCAAGTCTGTTTGACTTCCACTGGACCGCTGATGTCACAAGAAAGTGTGAGAAGCAATTTTATACCTACAACTAATACAATAAATGTTAGAAACACAAAAATTGCACTTTTCAACTCAAATATGAAATTGTGGTTTTAATAAATAAACCAGAATCATAGAGACCAACAATAGGAATACAGAAAGAAAAAAAAATAAAAGCCCTCAGTCACAAAAACATGTGCTAAAGCCTGAGAATCGCTTGCCTTCTTCAAACTGCAATAACAATAAATGGAGAAAAAAAAGATTAAAAGGCACCAGAAAAAAAACTAACTAGCATGGCAATGTTTTTTAATTTGATTTCCATGGAAAGAGAAGAAGATATAGACTATGACATACATGATGCAAAGGAACCACAGTCTGATGAAGGGTTTATACCCAAAATGTCACATGTTTGGTTTGTTTTCCTTTGTGGAGTGGTCCCTTATTGTCATCAATCACTTAAGACATACATGGAAAGGAATTGACACATACTGGGGAAATTGAAAATCTGTCTAGAGAGGCTGTCTCAAAACAATACAGACTGAATACATTTTGTCTTGGCCGCTTGCTGTCCGTATAGTACAAATGAAAAATGGTGATGAGATTATGATCATTTTCATCCCATTTATAACGTTTTTGCATTTAAATTTAAACAGGAGAGGAAGGGGCAAGCTCAAATACTGATGTTAGTAACCTAATGGTTAGACTGTTAGATTTGTGATCTGGGTGCCTTAATTTGAATTCAAAGGACACTTAACACACATTTCCCACTTTGAGCGAGATGTGAATGGGTACCAGTATCAGCTGGGGAGAAAACCTGTTACAGACTAGCATCCCATTAAGAAGGTGATGTATTATCGCCTGTTCCACTTTATGCTATAGAAACCAGGACAAGCCCTGGCTCTATGGGCAGTAAGGGCCTTGAATGAACTCAACATGTTAATGAATTCAAAGAAATACAAAAATATTTCAATCTTTTTGTTTTTCCATTCTCTAATTTCATGTCATTTAAGTGTTATGGAGTTTGCTTTGTTACTTTTTTTATAACAGGGATACTTCAAGGACATAGAAGTGGCTGTGAAGGTATTTCACAAACCCATGCATGCACCTGCCTTTGTAGATACTGGCGACCAGAGGTATCCAAACATTGGTAATGTTATGAAGATTTTAGAACAATGCAGACTTGACGAAGACCAGAATGACACTGAGCAAAGAAAGGTAGACCTAGTTTCTTCTTCTTCATCTTTTTCATAATAACTGACCAAATCAATTCTTGAGTATTACTGTCAACACATATATTTTTAATTTAAACCAAAAATGTGAATTCTGTTTGGAATTTCATAAGTCCTACTGCTGAGTTTGATTTCTGTCTGCAGTTTGGTCCACAGCTTGACAGTATTAGGGTTAAGTGAGCGCAGGTGACAATCAATGCTTGAAGATGGAACCATGTATGTATGTTTGACACCTGATTTGGTTGTTTTTATATTAAGTTTCAGCTGATCTAATGGGATAAACAGTTGGCCATTTATAGCTTTGAAGAAAAGCTTTATTTAGATTGTCTTTAATTTCTTCTCCTTTGTCTTTGAATTGGTTTATCTCAATTTCTGACGCGTTTTCTTCTCAGATGACATAACTGAGTGTATCTTAGCCTCCCTCATTTTTTCAAAATAAAGCACCATGTTGTCACCATATAGTACAGAGATCGGCTATAAAAAAAAAATTACCATCCATTTTGTGTGTGGATTCAGGAAACCAGGATGATGATCGCAAGCCTGGCAGCCTAGCTACTCGGCCATGGATGCTACACTATTTTGAAGAACTATCCTATTCTTAGGCAATAGACTGTAGTGTGACTTTTCAAGTTTTTCATGTCCATTTCACAGATTACCCTTTTGTGATAGAATTATATTGAAAAATGTTTTAAATATATATATGTATTTTTAGACTTATAAATAAGCATCTCTTATGTACTGATACTATGCCAGCCAAACAACGTATTTAGATAAGTTTTTGCCAATTAAATCAATCAACAAGATATGTTGTATCCCATTCCTATGAGGAGCGGGGGTCATAGGAAAACTTGTATACATAGTGGTCTCTTCTGTAGAGGCCAACCCCTGGGATACAACAAAAAGCAGCCTCTTAGGTGGTCAATCTCTGAGGCAAAAACCATTTGCTATAATCTAGATCATCATGACGTCAAGTTAGTCAGTCAAACCTTTAAGCTGAGAGCTCATATGTAACAGTGGGCGGAGACATACAAAAAGAGGGAGAAGAAGGAAGCAGTGTACCTTTCTTTAAAATTTCATTCCTGTTCTCTTTTTATACTGATCATAGAAGTAGGTAGCCATTGTATCAAGCAATTACACCTAATTTAGATTCAATTCATACCATCATCCTCCCTTTATCAGTGAAAACCTGATTCTCATTCACACGGAAAGGCATCACTTTTGATCTGCTCCAAAATGTTCTAACGACAGAGAAATATTTGCAAGTGTTACATGCCATCACGATTTTATTTTATTTTATTTTATTTTATTTTATTGTTTTTATTTTATTTTATTTTATTTTATTTTATTTTACCCTCATCTACAACTAAGGTGACCTCCGGAGTTTTGGTAGGATTTGTTAGCTTTGCCCTGGTTGCCCTTTTTACAGCCAAGTGATCTTTAAACTGCACAGAATCTTGTGATATGCACAAGTACCTCTATTATCATTTGTCTCTCATGGTGTCAGATGTCCATCCATCTACCTGGACAAGGGGAATAGATTTACTAATATAAAATTGAGAAAATTGTTCAACTGTTGGACCCACATTCTTTTAAGAGACCGACACCTTAACCTTTTGACCTCCACATCCCCTTCTATTTTATCATGAAGATAGAGGTTTAGCCATGAGCAGACTGAATATTAGCCATTAAAATGTGGTAAATACACAAGGAACACAGTCTTTCTTTGTTCCATTCTTAGTTAAAGACTAAAGTAAAAGCATTACCCTAATTTTAGGCCTCATTTTGAGCACTTAGTAGTGGAAATGTTTCAATTCAATGATTTTGTACAATACAAGAGGTAACATATTTGTGATGAGATATTGTCAAGTGTTGTTTTTTTCTTATTATTAGATCAGTAATGCTTTCTCGGATATCCGTCGTGAAGTTGGAATCTTGAGCAAGTTGAAGCATGCTTGTATTATTGATTTTGTTGGTGTTTGCGTGAGACATCAAGTCTTATTGGTAATGGAATTGGCTCCTTTGGGCAGCCTGAGGTCTCAGCTTGAAAAGAGGTTATCTACCCACAGCAGCAATGAGCTTGAGGAAGATGTAACCATTACTTCAGCGTCTTTGAGAAAAGATCTCACCTTCAAAATGGTCCTGCAGGTATAGTCTGATTTGTCCACTGGATAGAGAGAGAGAGAGAGAGAGAGAGAGAGAGAGAGAGAGAGAGAGAGAGAGAGAGAGAGAGAGAGAGAGAGAGAGAGAGAGAGAGAGAGAGAGAGAGAGAGAGAGAGAGAGAGAGAGAGAGAGAGAGAGAGAGAGAGAGAGAAGGAAGGAGGGAGGGAGGGAGGGAGGGAGGGGGAAAGGGAGAGAGAGAGGAAAGGGAGAAGAGAGAGAGGGAGGGAGGGAGGGAAAGGGAGAGAGAGAGAGGAGGGAGGGAGGGAAAGGGAAGAGGAGAAGAGAGAGAGAGAGAGAGAGAGAGAGAGAGAGAGAGAGAGAGCTGGCTTAGGCAACGTGATGGTCACTCCATTCAGGAGTCTCCTGGCAGCTCTTGACAGTAGAGGAAAGGCAGTAAATTAACGTGATACATGATATTAGGTAATTTTACAGTTTGACTTATAATTTAAGGTATTATTATGATAATCTCCTATGGCAACTAAGGGCTACAATTTTCAATGATGTAGGATGACTGTATTTTGACAATTACTCATGTACATACTAAAAGCAAAATCCTAAACTCAAAATCAAAATAAATCACTGGAAACATTCATAGCGGCCACCAAGAAGTCTTGTTAGGTAGCCAGGAATAAACATAGATACAGAAGGAAAAGTATTCAAATTTATGTACTGTATTGAGAAAAAGCCCACAGGGATGAGAACCCTTGATTTCTATGCCATTTCCAGAATGACCATTTCACAGGGTGCTTCGATTTGTACAAAGTAAAAAAATGAAATGTACCTAATAACCACCGACTATTACTCTAGATACATCGATATGCACACCTCAGAAAAGTGACTTTAGCAGGTGTTATTTGCATGCTAAAAAGTTATTTGCCACACATGGGATTTCAGAAACAGTTGTATCAGACAATGGTCCACAATTCGTTTCAACTGAGTTTAAAGCCTTCTCTAGAACCTGAAATTTCCTTCATATCACCACATCCAGTGTCCTCAATCAAATAGTGAAGCAGAGAGAGCTATACAAACAGCTAAAGACATTCTGAAACAAGAAAACATCCATCATGCACTCTTAACATACAGAGCAACGCCCATCATGACTCTTGGCATGAGTCCAGCAGAAATGGCTATGGTTAGAAGGATATGCACAACTGTTCCTACTTCGCCAAACAGTCTGCAAGCAAGGAAATCCACAACGTAATGAACCGGAACCAGTGAGCAAAAGAGTGTCAGAAAGCTACTATGGTCAACGTCATAATTCACAGGATTTTCCAGATCTCCATCTAAGTGATCAAAGGCTAAGGGAGTTAACCCTGACATAAAATAATAACCTGCTGCCTTACAGGCTGGTCTTGGATGACCAAAGGCTAAGGGAATTAATCCTGACAGAAAATAACAAGGCCTGGTAGGGGCCTCAAGGTGGCAGCCCCACCATCTACCTAGAATACGGTGGGCTAATCCCCTGCTTATCCAAAACCAAACTGATTCAGAGAAATAAATGCAATATACCCGGCTTGACCTTTCAACGACAAACATGGAGACGAACACGGACTGCGAGTTTTGGAACATGAAATGTTAGAGCAATAAATGGAAAAGAGTTAGAATTAGTTGAAGAAATTCAAAGTAGACATTTTGGTTATTACAGAAACAAAGAAAAAAGGACAAGGAATAGAAAATGTAGGACAAAATATTTTGTATGCAAGGGTAGATAAAAACCGTCATAATTTTGACTTAAATTACCCATACACTGACTGAGAAGATTGGCACTGAAAACCCCTCTAGCGACGGCCAATCGCCAATGTGGCAACACAGCTCTTTTCCTTGGCTTTCGGGAACACCGAACTTTGATCGGCTGAGCGCTTTGTGACATAAGAGGTGGAGGCCAGCGTCGCGTGTATGAAAACACTCGCACAAGTATAGGAATAGAGGAAAAAACAAACAGCTGGTCATTTGACAGCCTTTTTCACAGCAATGCACATCTCTACCTAGTTTTACAATCTTCTTTACATTACATTAACAACAAAGCCAGCGACTATCAAAAGAGTAGGGGGGAGGGCTGCAACAAGAAGGGCAACCCATCTGAAGTGTTTGCTTAATGTTATTTTCTTTTCATTTCTTTACTTGCATTTTTCTCAACATGTAGTTTTTTCACACTAAAAGTCTACCTCCTTCGTCATTTACAGACCAATTTATATAATATTCAGCACACAGGTTCCTCTCGTCAGTGTTAATAGAATGAAGTTGGGTTTGTTTATATCTTGTAAACTTTTGAGAAAATTTTTTTTTTTTATAAAAATGCCATTTTTGCGTATAAACGATACTTTTTCAAAAATTCATTTAAAAAAAACATTTTTTGAGTGATTTTAATTATAACTAAGAGGAGATAGATTTTGAAAATTGGATCAAAATCCAGGATGGTAGCCGTTTCCTTGACAACCAAGGACGCTAAAAAAACTTTTCAATGATTTAGGATGACTACATTTTGACAGTTATTCATATATATATACTAAAATCAAAAATCCTAACTGAAAAGCAAAATAAATCACTTCAGGGGGCGCCCCAACTCCACTAACGGTTAGCCAGCACTAGCATTCAAGCAAACTATGGATTTACAGCAAGAAACAAACTTAAATTCAATGTCAATAGAGCTGAATTTATACATGCTTAATGGTAATATGTGGTCTAGGTAGTTTAGTTGTTAGAGTTGGAATTGTATGGTCCTAGGGTTGAATCTTGACAATGCTAAGTCTGATGCTGTGTTCCTTGGGATTGACACTTATCATACATTTCCTCACTTAACCAAGGTGCAAAGGGGTAGCAAAATCAGCTGGGAAGTAACCCCTATGACAGACATCCCGTTACGGAGGCAATGTATTATCAACTGTTTCACTTCCAGCTATAGACAATGGGATAGTTTTTGCTCTATGGGCTATATATATATATAGCAGCTCTGACAAATTCTACCTCTTCACTGACATTCAAGAAACAAATTGTTTCACAAACCTCTTCCTCAACAAGCATGAACAAATAATACAACATCTGATATTAATAAATATCATTCAACTTATCAAGTCAGTACTTTAAATAAATAAATTTCTGATAGAATGAACATTATATAGGATTATCTTCAGTACAATTGGTGAGCTGTCAATCTTTGATGGTGATTGCAATTTTAATTTTGATATTTACTCATTTGTGACATTTTTATATTTATATATATTTAAAGCTGTATGTCTCTAAATTTGACGGCTTATAACTCAGGAATGACTGTACCCACAACCTCGATCTTTGCATGTAGATTTCATAGATCCTGCTCTAGGTTCTTACCGAATATATTCTTGGTTCAAATCAGTGTCTTAATTGATTGGAAAAAAAATGTTTTGCCTGCGATCGACAAAAGTTTTTATTGTTACTAGATCTATTTTCTCGATTTCCAGTCATTACAATTAGAAGCGTGGTCTTGGTATCAAGTACTATTTTGATCTAATAATTATCCTTGATATCACCGGTAACTGATACAGTGGTTTCTGAGTTATAAGCCGTCAAAGTTCACGAGACCCAGCTTTATGATAAAGAAAAATCATATTCCAACATTATTTACGGACATTCTTGTGCTTTATCATTATCATCGTCGTCACCATGACATCATTATCACCATACATCATCGTTGTAAATTTATCCACATCAAAACCATCATGATTACATCTATGACTGTCAACAGTTTTGTTACTGTCATGTTTATATTGATCTATGAGTGTGTTACATTGTTATGCTAAAATTACTTGTAACTGACAATTAAATGTTTCATAATATTTGTAGTTTATACTTATTCTACATTGCATGTGCTAATAACTATAACAAAAACAAATTTCCCTTCATGGATAATAAAATTCATTTAATTTTATTTAATTCAATTTAATAAATATTTGCTGGATCAATAACATATATATATATATATATATATATATATATATATAAGGCATGCTCTTGTATACGAGTTTGAAAGCGATATTAACATACTGTATTAAAGCACCATTTCAATATTGTCCTCTCTTTCCCATAATACATCCAGGTTGCCAGTGGGTTGTCATACTTGCACACACATCACATCATTTTTAGAGACTTGAAGCCTGACAACATTCTTGTCATGTCATTGGATGTCAATGATGACATTAATGTCAAACTGTCTGACTATGGCATTTCTAAGTTCTCAACCCCACAAGGCTTGTCGGTTTGATTGGAACTATTGCATATATGGCTCCAGAAGTCATTGCAAAGCAAGCTTATACAAACAAGGTAAGCCAGCCACAACAGAAAAATATTATGGATATCAAATTTTCTCACCAACCGATCGTAAAGGGTTTCATAAAAGAAAATTACCTTTGAAGAGATACAAACCATTGTCAGATCTCCACAAGGATGTGGTCTATTTCTTTATGATAGCGGGTTGCTAGCCTCCATGGTTGGATCAGAACACAAACATTGTCCTGTTCTTCATGAATTTGTCAAATATTGCGACGGCTTTGCTTTGTACTGAATTTGAAAACAATTTAACAAATGATAATTGACTTTAGATGAAAACAAACCCCTTGCACTGACATTTTGGTTATCCATGGAAAGGAAATTTGAAAATTAAAATGTAAGCGAGGGATTAATATCTAGGTATCATCTTTGAAGATGAATTAAATTGGAACAAAAATTGTGAGTCACTTTGTAAGAAAACCCAACATGTGTTTTTTCTTTGAAAAATTAGTTCCTTCTTTGTTAATAAAAACACCTTCAAATTATTTCATTTATCTTTTCATTGAAAAGGTACTGTCATTCTCCATTGTTTGCTGAATGCATCATGTTTTAACAAAAAGGTTGTCTATTTGTGTTTTGACCAGCAAATAATAAAGAAGGCATGTGTATTAGTACTATTGGATGATAAGGATCAATATTTGTATATTTGAAAGTTTAAGATTAGGAAGGCGGCGTTATGTCCATTATGCAAAACAAATCGATAAAGTTTCTCCTTCATTCCATCAGCAATCAGATTAATGAATGAGATCCATGAGAAATGAAAACTCTACATCAAACATTAAGCACAATATCTTCCTCTAGCAGTAGGGTTTTGTCTCACTCACTCACTCACCACTCACTCACTTCTCTCTCTTCTCTCTCTCTCTCTCTCTCTCTCTCTCTCTCTCTCTCTCTCTCTCTCTCTCTCTCTCTCTCTCTCTCTCTCTCTCTCTCTCTCTCTCTCTCTCTCTCTCTCTCTCTCTCTCTCTCTCTCTCTCTCTCTCTCTCTCTCTCTCTCTCTCTCTCTCTCTCTCTCTCTCTCTCTCTCTCTCTCTCTCTCTCTCTCTCTCTCTCTCTCTCTCTCTCTCTCTCTCTCTCTCTCTCTCTCTCTCTCTCTCTCTCTCTCTCTCTCTCTCTCCTCTCCTCTCTCTCTCTCTCTCTCTCTCTCTCTCTCTCTCTCTCCCTCTCTCTCTCTCTCTCTCTCTCTCTCTCTCTCTCTCTCTCTCTCTCTCTCTCTCTCCTCTCTCTCTCTCTCTCTCTCTCTCTCTCTCTCTCTCTCTCTCCTCTCTCTCTCTCTCTCTCTCTCTCTCTCTCTCTCTCTCTCTCTCTCTCTCTCTCTCTCTCTCTCTCTCTCTCTCTCTCTCTCTCTCTCTCTCTCTCTCTCTCTCTCTCTCTCTCTCTCTCTCTCTCTCTCTCTCTCTCTCTCTCTCTCTCTCTCTCTCTCTCTCTCTCCCTCTCTCTCTCTCTCTCTCTCTCTCTCTCTCTCTCTCTCTCTCTCTCTCTCTCTCTCTCTCTCTCTCTCTCTCTCTCTCTCTCTCTCTCTCTCTCTCTCTCTCTCTCTCTCTCTCTCTCTCTCTCTCTCTCTCTCTCTCTCTCTCTCTCTCTCTCTCTCTCTCTCTCTCTCTCTCTCTCTCTCTCTCTCTCTCTCTCTCTCTCTCTCTCTCTCTCTCTCTCTCTCTCTCTCTCTCTCTCTCTCTCTCTCTCCCTCCTCTCTCTTTCCCAACATCCCTCTCCTCTCTGTCTCTTTTCTCTCCTCTCTCTCTCTCTCCTCCTCCTCCCCCTCCCTCCCTCCCTCCCTCCCTCCCTCCCTCTCTCTCTCTCTCTCTCTCTCTCTCTCTCTCTCTCTCTTCCCTCCTTCCCTCTCTTCCCTCTCCCTCTTTCCCTCCCCCTTCCCTCCCTCCCGTCCTTTTACTCCCTCCACCTCTCCTCCCCCTCCCTCTCTCTCTCTCTCTCCCTCTTTCTCTCTTGACATCCCCCTCCCTCTCTTCCCTCTCCCTCTCTCCCTCCCCCTTCCCTCCCTCCCTTCCTCCCCTCCACCTCCCTCCTCCTCCCTCCCCCTCCCTCTTCCCCCATCCCCCCATCCCCCTCTCCCTCCCTCTCTCTCTCTCTCTCTCTCTCTCTCTCTCTCTCTCTTTCTCTCCCTCTCTCCCTCCCTCCCTCCCTCTACTCTCTTCTCCTTCCCCTCTTCCCTCCCCTTCCCTCCCTCCCGTTTTAAACCTCCCTCCTCCTCCCCCTCCCCCCTCTCTCTCTCTCTCTTCTCTTTCTCTCTCTCTCTCTCTCTCTCTCTCTCTCTCTCTCTCTCTCCTCCTTCCCTCTCCCTCCTTCCTCTCTTCCCTCTCCCTCCTCCCTCCCCCTTCCCTCCCTCCTTCCTTTACCCCCTCCACCTCCCTCCTCCTCCCCCTCCCCCTCCCTCTTCCCCCATCCCCCCATCCCCCCTCCCTCCCTCCCTCCCTCTCTCTCTCTCTCTCTCTCTCTCTCTCTCTCTCTCTCTCTCTCTCTCTCTCTCTCTCTCTCTCTCTCTCTCTCTCTCTCTCTCTCTCTCTCTCTCTCTCTCTCTCTCTCTCTCTCTCTCTCTCTCTCTCTGTCTCTCTCTCTCTCTCTCTCTCTCTCTCTCTCTCTCTCTCTCTCTCTCTCTCTCTCTCTCTCTCTCTCTCTGTCTCTCTCTCTCTCTTTCAACATGCTTGTTTTTATATATTTCAGATTGACATCTACTCTCTTGGACTTGTTATGTTTGAAATTGTGACTGGAAGCCTGCTGGTAGTGACATGCAACCAATGGCATGTCAGCGAAATTTAAAGTTTGTCACAGCTCCATCTCATATCAAGGTTGGTATCTTATAGTTAGACAAGCATATTATATCTGGGTTGATATGTATTGATATATCAATAGCTAATATATAGATAGATGAATAGATATTTAGATGGAGAGATAGATACATAGATAAATAGATATGCAAGGGGTGTGATGGGTGATGATGAGAAAGAAGGAATGGAGACGATGTCAGGAAGGGAGTCACATGGCAGTGGCCCACACAGAGCGCATGATAAATAAATTTATGTCTAACTGCTGACGGCTGGCCGGGCAGATTCAATCCACATTTAAAATGATAATTCATTCAGGAGTTAGTACAATGTAATGCAAATCAAATATAGAACAAATCTAGGCTACATCAGGTGATCACTACCGGTATTCTCAGTTTCAATCTATGTCATATCAATGCGTCCTAGTCCCAGCCCAGCTCTGGTCAGAGGTTCCCGTGATTCTACCCGTTCTGATGCTTACTTTTTTTCACACGGTCGCTCGTGGATGTCCGAGAAAGCTAGGCAACAACAGATCAATTTTTTATGTCTCAGCCTTCACTATTGGTGCTCTTAATTAAAGCAGTAGTGCTGTCATTCTCGAAAAGAGGTGTGTTTCCAAATCTAACCACAACCTTTCTCTCAAGTGGACCATAAAAATATGTGTTGAAAATAAATATATGAAGTGATAGGAAAGACAGATCATTATAAAAATAATATCCATTAAAGGCTCTTATCCACCCAAACCATAGGTACCAATTGTTCACTGAAAAATCTATTAACTAATCAACAAAGAAACAATAAACATGTTACACTCTTCAACACTCTCACACGGCCATACTAATCACTAGAGGTAACACAACAATGCAGAATAAGGTAACCGCTCCTCTCTCCCTCTCTGATAAAATATAGCATTTTGGGCATGGCCCAATGACGAAGATGTGTGGAGTCACATCTTACACACTACAGTGGGAATGGATATGATAGGCCAAGGGATGCTGGGCATTAAACAATACAGTTATAAACACACTTTGCTAAAAAGGTATCAGCCACTGCATGCACACTGCGCTCCATCACAGATAGATAGATAGAGGGATAAATGAATGATGAAACAAATGGTTAGATGGATTCATATTGCTTTGATTGAATGCTATGCTCATTATCGTGCTGGAATATCTTTCATCCATCAGTACACCTGTACAAGTTTGTCTCATGAAATTTATGGCCATGTACAACTACTAATTTCTTTTCTTCTTTTAAAAAATTTAATTCGTTGTTATGACCATTCCAAATTTCTCTGTTCAGAATCTGATTTTGATTGTTTGGGGGCTTCGAGTCTGTAAATTTGTACCTGAGGGTCAATTATTTTTTTTTAAGAAACCCAGAGTTGCTGGCGGAGATTCAGAGAAATCGGGATGAAATCTAGAGATACCATTCTGAGGTCTCAAAAATACCGTCACATTTGACCAGAAAGGCTACCGATCGGTAGACTTTTTGTTCTTTACTTAAAGGAGGTTAATTCAAATTAAATTATTGATGTTTCCTGGAATATTAGAGGTCGTCATGCAAGTTATTAGTTTGCATGGTTAGAACTTTTTTTCGACTTGATATGGTTGACATGTACATGGAAACAAAATGTAAGTTTTGTCATCACAGCTTTATCTGATAACAAATTTAGTTTTGAAATTTCATCACATATTATGAGAAACAAGTTTGCTCATAAGTCATGATGTTTTTCTTATTATTTTAGGAACATATAAATGAAATTGATACACCTCAAAAGTAAAAATAATAAACCCTCAAGATTACTGAAACAAAAAGAAAAGAACAAGACAAACCTTAAAGAAGAAAAAAATCTTATTTTTTTCGATTTTCAACACATTTTCCCTCATACTGTCTAATACTTTGTTTTTGAAGAAATGAACATAGAAAATTGTACTCATGATGAACCTCATGGTTATAGATCTCTGAGGAAATTGCTTCATGTCTCTGCTCGTTTATTCAGTTCCTTATCATATCAAAATAAAAAGAAACAATGCAGATAATCGCTTCCATGTGTTAAGTGGGTCTTAATGTTAATGCAATCTCGATGACCTCTTAATTTCCACAGAGAGTGACTCTGAATGTCAATTTTCTTCCTTGAACTATTTGATGGCAGAGTGTTGGAGCTTTTACATGGAGGATCGCCCTTCTGCTAAGGAAGTAGTGAAAGCACTTCAAAGAAATGCCTTTGTGATTCTTCATGATTCTCTGTGGCTTACCCCACCATCAAAGCTGGATTTACATATCACATGTATTTATACTTGCAAAGTATGTGATCTTTAAAAAGTAAAAGTGAAGTTACTTCAAGGCCCTTAAGGCTTATAGAGCCAGAGCTTATTGCGGTTTCCATAACGTGAAGCAGAACACGTGACAATAATCACCTCTGGCCAGGACGCTAGTCTGATGCAGGTTTTTACTCCCAAACTAGTGCTTGTACTTGTACCCATTTGCACCTGGGTAGAGTGAGGAAGGTGTGTGTTAAGTGTCTTTCCCAAGGAACACAACGTCGCACCTGTCTTTACTCACTAAAACCTGACTTGACATTTAAAGCAGTTATCAATACTATCTTATTCTTTATGTACATTCTTCATTCATTTCCAGATATTTAAATAAAAATTTACGTTCCAACAATCAACTCAACATCATCCGACACTGTTATACATTCGCTTTTGTTAAAAAATACTATTTTCGTTGATTTCTGTGTATTCCCCTTTTAATTCTCTTTCTCTTGATATGTAATATGTCATGCTTAAATTGAAAACAAGCCACCAGAAAGCTAAGATATATGTCACCCTTTCGCATTGCAAACTTGATGAATTATATCTGGATCTGAAAACAATTACATCTGAAAAGTGTTAAACAATATAAAAAGAAAAATACATGTTTGGACATATTAAGAAACGTAAACATCGATCTTGTAATTTCAGACAATTTTCCAGTGGTCAAATTTGATCAGTACTAGATCCATTTTTCCTTCCTTTCTTATTTTATTAGTTACAGGTACAGGTTTGTAATATGAAGGTGATGTTTAAGCTGTATATTCATCAAAATACATGCATCAGTGTCATCGAGTACAGAGTACACTCATGATGCATCAATGGGTTTTTTTTATCTTATGATCCTAGGAAAAGAACTGGAGGGGGGGGGGGGGGGACCCTGAGGAATGCATTTTTACCACATATCAGACAAATCTTGTTTGTTGAAGTACTGGATGGACAGTTCATTCCGTTCACATTGATACTAATGATAAAACTTTAAAAAGCTCAATATCGATTCTTTCATTTATACAATTTTCTTTAAAAAACGATACCGGCCAAACCTTCAAAACATCGGTTATACCATAAAAGCCAGAAATGTTGTTTAACGTATAGCAAGTCGGTACTCATTTTAATCATCACAACGTACTCTATCCGAAAAATGTACTTTTGAGGAATCTATCGCCTCACCTAGTTTTGAATAAAATTACTCAAAACCTGTGCAGATCGTTTTCCTATTCAATATCTAAAGAATGATGTCGGGTTTTAGATGGTTTGAACAGGGTTTTTTTTATGAATTGTTGAAAATAACGTATATCAATGCAAAAATGGCATTTTTATAACAACAAAAAAATCCTTAAAGGGTTAACAAGATATAAAAAAAAAACGATATCATTCTATTAACATTGACAAGAGGAACCTGTCTGCAAATTAGTCGGTAAATGACAGAGGGGATAGAATTTTAATGGGGAAAATGCAAGTAAACAAGTGGAAAAAAATAACAAAGCAAACGTTTCAGACGGACCGTCCTTCTTGTAGCAGCCCCTTACTCTTTCAACAGTCTCTGGCATTAGTACTAATGTAAAAAGGATTGTAAATCTAGATTTAGATGTGCACTGTTATGAAAACAGACATCAAAATTACTCCCCGGACCCATTTGTCTCCATAAGTTGTGTGGTTTTTAATAATTGTTTTATCTTCACACCAATCTCACGATCTTTTGCACGTATGTCATGGTTTACTTGTTGTGTTGTGTAGTCTGTTGTTTACTAACTTGCTGTTGTATGATGGATGTAATAAGTCAAGATGAGGTTTTAGGATCCTACCAAACATTAACTGTGTAAGGGATAGACTGCTGTGGTGTCAGGTGTAGTTTTGTACTTTTTTTTAAAACTTACGTGCTCCCTCCTCTCTCTCTCTCTCTCTCTCTCTCTCTCCCTCCCTCCCTCCCTCCCTCCCTCCCTCCCTCTCCTCCCTCCCTCCTCCCTCCCTCCCTTATGTCAGCTAACCCATTAGATGATGGGTGATAAGAAAATGCTGTGATATGCTTTAAACAGTTATGACTAAGGAAAATTGAAAATTCATAACTAGTAAAGTAGGACTATTATCAGTGACAGTGGTGTCTGGTAATCCAAAGTTGGAAAACACATCACGCAATTTTAAAAATAGTACAAGAAGCATTAATGCTGTTCATTATTTTCACGTCTAACCATTTAAAGTGTATATCTGTCATAATTAGAAACATGTGAGCTAAAAATGGTCCTGCAAAGTCCAAATATACTTGTTTCCAAGTTTTCTGGCCAGTCTCAAGGGTGAAGAGGAACTTAGCTTGTTCATTTCTGTGAAGTTGACATACGTGACACACATCTTTACGCATCTCTCATATCGGTATCAATGTAAGGCCACTAGACCCATGAGCTAATGTCTTGCTACACCAATGTGTGTGTAATGAATTAAGTTGAGCTCATTGCTACACAATAATCCAGGAATTATTACTCGGGTGCCCCAGAGTAAGCAACCTTTATCTGCACTAAGCTAATTTTTACGGCAGGCAAGGGCGTAGTGAAGCATACGATTTTTCGGGTCAACCACTCAGTGTATGCCAAATCACTGACTTGGGAATGGGGTCGACTTTGTTGCAGAGGCAATCTCCTCTGATGTTATTGGCATGCTGTCGATGAAACTGAAAAACATTCCAATTTCTGCTGGCTTATCCTGTTGAGGCTCCAGAGTTGGTAGAGCAGCTGGATACATTTGCGTTGTTTTCTTTTCCTGGACGATGCAATAATTTGTATGAAGATACAGGGCGCATGGGAGCCCATTGCTGAACTCTAGCCGATGCGTGTTCAAATGGGTTTGAATGGCTTAAACAAACCCAGAAATGGTTTGTGATCAGTGATGATTGAAATGTGTTGACTAGAATATACTTTGAAACTTTTCACTCCAAAAATAATGCTCAGTGCTTCTCTATTTACCTGAGAATGCTTTCTTTCACAATTTGACAATGATCTACTGGCATAAACCACAGGCATCTCTTGACCATTATCAATCTAACTCCAAACAGCACCTAACCCTACAGGAGAAGCATCGCACATGAAAATTATTTCCTTAAGAGGATCAAAATCGATAAGTACTCTCCTGGAAAAAGAAGATTTTTGGCTGAAGTAAATGCCTGTTTTTCCTTTTTCATTCCAATGCCATCTGGTATTCTTCTGCAGATCATAAAGCGAGGCAAGAACACTACCACAATTAGGCTGCTTTGGAATAGTGATTGATGAGACCTAGAAACGATCGTATACGTAGATATTGCTATGAGATTTTGAATTGCTTTGATAGCTTTCTCTAGGGTTGACGGCCGTGCTTGTTTAACAAGTATCCAAGAAATGAGACTTGCTCCAGAATGAATTTGCCTTTCTCCTTGTTTATTGCCAGTCCTTTGTTTTTTACACTTAGTCCAAAACTGTTGCGAGGTTATTTGTCATTTTTTCCAGTTACGTTAAGATCGGTCATCAAAATAGTTGACTGCACTTGTTAAAAAATGCTCTCTATCACACACTGTCAACTTGAAAGTTAATCTGGTAGCTGTTCATTTCGATATGTACATATAGTGGACTATTTTTGGATCCGTAGTTCGATCTCAAGGTGTAAAGATCAAATTCGCTGCTGCTTCTCGTATTTTCTTCATGGTTTTCTACCAGTGAAACGTTTTCATGAGATTTTGAACGACCACTTCCATGTCAAAAAACGCATTGTTGATTCTTTGTGTAAGAGCTTGCTGGTAGATCTTCCTACTTTTTTCCTTCTGTTTTCACTCATCTTTCATCTTGCTGGCTCCCACTTAATTCCCCCTGAGATCACCACATCGGTGGACAGGGTAAATTTCAAAGAAACAAACAAACAATTAAGAGATTGATCCAGCCTCTCCTTGATGTTTACATTTTGTAAAAGTTTGTTTCGAGTAGCAAACTGTGCTATGTGATCCTCTTTGAAAAACAAATGCTTTGTTTGAATTCACACTGTAGGTGAGAGTGAGGCCTACCACATCGGTAACATGATCTGGCACTCATTCCACTCTCCTACGGTGCCCTTATTAATATAATGCACTGTGACAGTCTGCTGGCATGGCCTGATGCCTTTGCACATTTGTGTCAACATTGTATATGTATGTAAGTCAAGAAATCTAGGTGTAGGAAAACACATATAAATTTAATGATAACTAACACATACTCTGCACAAGAGACTGAAAACTAGCAGACAGCGAGATCATTGACAAAGGGATGTACCTACATTAATTAGCATACATGTACTTAGCATTTTAAGACAAACACAGTTATCTCTTAATCATTACTCCAAAGGTAATTGTAGCTTTGAACTTGTTCTAAATTCTCCCTGCCCAATTTCAGATTTTGTGTTTTGGCTTCCTAGTTACTAGCATTGTTTTGGGTTTTTTGTTTGCATTTACTCGCATTCCTCTTTTTATTTACTTCATTATCATGTTGATATTCAAATGAAAGGTCCCTTTCTGATTTTCCAAAAGAACTAAATCATCGGCAAATGAAAGTATTGATACATTTACTGGTTTGAGGTTCCACATGCCTGCACTCATTTTCTTCATTTTTAAGGATGCCTTTGTGACTGAATCCATAAATGTGATAAACAAAAGAGCACTTGCTCCTATATCTACATTAAATTTTTCAGATACATTTCCTTCTCTCACTGCACATGTTAGTTAATTGTACAAACTTTTAATGGCTTCTATCAAATTTTGCTCTACATTGGTTTTCCCAGGAATGCCATACAGTTCATCCCTCCTCACAGTGTCAAATATCTTTTCTGTTAATAAAACACAGGTATAAGTCAATGTTTCTCAAAGAATGTTTCTATATTATGTCTAATTGTAAATATGTGGTCTTGTACACTTCTTTCTGATCTAAATCCACTCTGGTGTTCTTCAATCTGATCCTCTACTCTTTTCCTTATTCTCATTGCCAGTATCCTGGTACACACTTTTCCTGGTACGCTAAATCTAGTGATATCCTCTATAATTTGAGCATTCCATAGTTGATCCTTTTTTGTGTATTGGTACTACCGTTCCTTTTTTCCAGTCGTCTGGCATCTGTTTGGACTTCCATGCTTGTTGACATATTGCATGTAGTAATTTGTCTGCCACTCTCCCTTGGTTTTAATCATTTCTGAATAAACTTGATCTGCTCCCGTGGCCTTCCCTAATTTCACTTTTCCCATAGTTGTGAGATATCTAATCTGTCTCCTCTATTATTCTTATTGATTGATATATCATATGTTCTGGAGGGCTTATGTAATTGTTGAAAATACTTGTTACTGTTTCTATGATTTCGCTGTCTTCTTTCATTATTTCTTCTTTGGCGTTCTTAGTTTGTCGTATTGGGCATGCTTTTGGTCTTTCTAATGCTCTTCAGACCCCCCCCCCCCCAAACAATTGATTTCCTTGATAGCTTTCTTGAAGTCTTTGTCCAAACTCTTCCCACTGTCCCCGTTTTGCTTTCTAACTTCTTCTTCAGCGATAGTTCTTTTATTTCGCAATCTATCCTATCCTCTGGTCTCTTTGTTTGCAAGTATTTCTTCCAGGCATCCTTCTTTTCTTTGATCTTATTCTTGACATTCTTGTTCCACCATGCTGTTCTTTTTCCTATCTCCTTTAATTTGTTTCCTACCACAGACCTCTTCAGTACAACTGAGGAGTGGTTGCCACATTTGTCTTTTATTGTGCTATCATTCAGATCCATCTGCCTTTCACTGATAAATCTATTTATCCTAGATTGGTATATCTATTTTATTATTGATTTATTTAGTTCTCCTATTTTGAGTTGAGTAGCTTTCTTCTCTTTCCTTTTCTGTTTATTTTCTTCAGTCATGATTGATTTTTCACATCTGTTTTCATTTACACTTGTATATTTATAGATATCTTTATGAGGAAAACATGTGTTGGCTATTTTCATGTTATTCTTTAGAGAAGTTCTTTACCTATTACTCCTCCTGATGTTTCTACATTGTTGCCTACTCTAGCGTTTAATCTCCTAAAACCATTAGTTCCTGTTTGTGTTTGATATTCTTTGTAGCTATTTGTAAATTGTTTTCGAAGATATCTTTTTTCTTGGTGGCATTTTCGTTTGGTCCATAAGCTATTAATAGTTTGATTTTCTTTCTTCTGGTTTAATATTTACCTCTAATAGCCGTGGTCTAATAAATTTCAAACTTTCTAGTAGCCTTTCTTGGATTTTATGCATTATGATGCCTACTCCTGCTCTAGCTCTATCTTTGACATCTACTCAGAAGATTAAAGTATGATTTGGTCCTACAATTTCTATTCCATGCTCCTTTTTTCTTTATTTCTGTAATGGCCAAAATGTCCACTTTGAATTTCAATCCGGGTATACCTTATTTCTTTCTTTGAATCAGTTAGGTTTTGGATAAGCAGGGGATTAGCCCACTGTACCCTAGGTAGATGATGGTGCTGCCACCTTGAGGCCCCCTACCAGGCCTTGTTATTTTCTGTCAGGGTTAACTCCCTTCACCCTTGGTCAACCAAGACTGGCATGCAAGGCAGAAGGTTATTTTCTGTCAGGGTTAACTCCTTTAGCCTTTGGTCAGCCAAGACCCACCTGCGAGTCTTAATTGACTTTAGTTTAACAGTGAATAAGAGTGCTTAAATATGCATTATTGTTTGATTTTAAAATGCTTTAATGTGCATTTTGTGTGATTTTACAGTCACTTGGACGTTGGACTCTCTGGATAAGTGAAAGCACAAAAAGCAACCCTGTAACAGAACCGCTTCATGAGTGTGTACGATTTAAAGTCATCTCAATTTACAGTGTAATGAAAGAAAATTCCAGGTTCAAAGGTCACTGTCATGGCTAAAGTTGAGAACATAATTTGGATGGCTTGTGAGGTATGTAAGGTTTATGTTTATAATGTTTGAGAACAGTTTGGGAACTTGTATGATGTTTTTTCATGTCAGTCAGCCAAGTGAAAAACAGTTTTGACATGAGATACGCCTTTTTAGACACATTGCTAAATATTTCATATTTTCTGTTCAAATCACTTTCAATGACAACATTGTTTGGATAAGTTTTCATTGCTAAGCAATGTTTTGTCTTCTTCATAAAAAGTTTTTGTTATCTTTGTTTTGCTTTAAGGGCTGCACACAATTGGAGGAAATAGTCAGAGGACAAGAGAAGCAGTTAGAGATAAAACTTGGTCAATCTCTGGAAGATATTCCCACAGCTCTTTTATGCCATACATGGAAGAAAAACAAGGATGAGGTATAGTGTTCATTTCAGTATGACTTATATTTCTTTTCTTTTGTTGTTTTAAAGGAAGGGAGGGGGGATAGTCCTGAACATTTAAAAAAACATTGATGTAGACAATTTAAACTACTCCTATTGTACTCGGCTTGTCTAAATTAGCATGAAATTTTTTTCTTCATTATATGGTTGCCAAGGGATCGCCTCTTTTTTTATTGTGAAAATACCTACAACTTCAATTCAAATAGACTTTTTCATTTTGAAAACACTTGGCTGTATCTTCACACACACACGTTATTCGGTTCACTATCTAGCCGCAGCCAGTAGCAACTTTCAATAAATTAAACGTTTTTGATTTTATGAATTTTTTGAAAATGCACATAGCAACCTTTCTAATTTTTTGAAAATTTAATCACAAAGAACATTATTTTCCGGGCAGGGAACAGGTAAGCACCTGTATGGGAGTAGACAATCCCGTCCTCCATGAGTCTCCTGCTGCCTTGCAGGTTGGTCTTGACTGACCAAAGGCTAAGGGAGTTGACCCTGACAGAAAATAACAACCTGCTGCCTTGCAGGCTGGTTTTGAATGACCAAAGGCTAAGGGAGTTAACCGTTACAGAAATTAACAAGGCCTGGTAGGGGGCCTCAAGGTGGCAGCCCCACCATCTACCTAAGGTACAGTGGGCTAATCCCCTGTTATCCGAAACCTAACTGATGCAGAGAAATAAATATAATGTAACCGCTTGACCTTTCAACGACGAAAATGGAAATGAACACAGACTATGATTTTTGGAACAACGAGCGTTAGGGCAATAAATGAAAAAGAGTTAGCATTAGTTGAAGAAATGGAAAAATTCAAAGTAGACATTTTGGCTATTACAGAAATAAAGAAAAGAGGACAAGGAATAGAAAATATAGGACCAAATCATATTTTAATCTTCTCAGGAGTAGATGTCAAAGATAGAGCTAGAGCAGGAGTAGGTCTCCTACTGCATAAAAGGCATGAAAAGCTACTAGAAAGCTGGACATTTATAAGTCCACGGCTATTAGAAGTAAATATTAAACCAAAAGGAAGAGAAATTAAATTATTAATAGCTTATGGACCAAGCGAAGACACCACTAAAGAAAAAAAAGATACCTTCGAAAACAATTTACAAATAGCTGCAGAAAATCTGTGTGTTTTACACAAGAACTAATGGTTTTAGGAGATTTAGATCTAGAGTAGGCAACAATATAGAAACATCAGCAGGAGAAATAGGTAAAGAATGAGACACAACAACTTCTCCAAATGGAAAAGAGGAAGAAAGAAAAAAAAGACAGTGATGATAAGAAACGTAAATAGAAGGGGATGTGAAGAATATATGAGCGAGAATGGAAGGTTCAAATCTAGAATGAAATAAAAAATATCAAAATAATAAAGACAGAGAGAGTAAGAAGACAGAGAGAGAGAGAGAGAGAGAGAGAGAGAGAGAGAGAGAGAGAGAGAGAGAGAGAGAGAGAGAGAGAGAGAGAGAGAGAGAGAGAGAGAGAGAGAGAGAGAGAGAGAGAGAGAGAGAGAGAGAGAGAGAGAGAGAGAGAGAGAGAGAGAGAGAGAGAGAGAGAGAGAGAGAGAGAGAGAGAGAGAGAGAGAGAGAGAGAGAGAGAGAGAGAGAGAGAGAGAGAGAGAGAGAGAGAGAGAGAGAGAGAGAGAGAGAGAGAGAGAGAGAGAGAGAGAGAGAGAGAGAGAGAGAGAGAGAGAGAGAGAGAGAGAGAGAGAGAGAGAGAGAGAGAGAGAGAGAGAGAGAGAGAGAGAGAGAGAGAGAGAGAGAGAGAGAGAGAGAGATTCTAAATAATAAAAGGTGAGAAGTAAAGACAGAGAGAGAGAGAGAGAGAGAGAGAGAGAGAGAGAGAGAGAGAGAGAGAGAGAGAGAGAGAGAGAGAGAGAGAGAGAGAGAGAGAGAGAGAGAGAGAGAGAGAGAGAGAGAGAGAGAGAGAGAGAGAGAGAGAGAGAGAGAGAGAGAGAGGAGAGAGAGAGAGAGAGGGAGGAGAGGAGAGGAGGAGGGAGGGAGAGGAGAGAGAGAGACAGAGAGAGAGGAGAGGGAGGGAGGGAAGAGAGGAGAGAGAGAGAGGGAGAGAGACAGAGAGACAGAGAGAGAGACAGAGAAAAGAGAGAGAGAGACAGGTTTGTTTTAAGCAACAGACTACATTTATTCTTTTGATAAAATATACTGATGACACATCAATTCAAGTACTTACTACAAAAGGCAGATATCACAAACTACACACAAACAATTAATAATTTTTGTTCACTGGTGTAATGAACACTTTTTACAATTAAACGTGAAAAAATAAAAGAAAGGATATTTGACTTAAGGATAGACAAAGGACTTAAAATTGTCTGCATTCTAAAATCATAATTAAAAACGAAATTGTTGAAATGGTCAAAGAATATAAATATCTCAGTATGACTTTTGATGAAAAATTAGGATGGCAGCCACAATTAAGAAGAACACTAGCATTAACAAGAGAATGTATTTCATGCGGAAATAGCACATTTTAAACATTGATACCACATTGCTGTCTTTTTTTTTTAACACATGTATAATGGGTGTATTAAATTTTGTTTGACTACACAGCGAGGCAATAATAGAGAGGGTGAGAAGGATATGATCAATAGAGCTTTAAGAAATACTTCTAAAATGTTAGGACAATCAACTGTTTATTTTGATGCTCTATTTTAAAAAGTATGTAACTCATTGAAATCATGAAGGATGAGTCTCATTTCCTCAACTCCCAAATCCAGACAAGTAGTAGGAGTGGGAGACTTTTACATTAAAAAGTATCATCTAGACGTGGTTACTTTAATTCATTTCTCCCTTTCACCATACAAAATTATGATTCCATCTATGTAAATGTCTCTCTCTCTCTCTCCCTCCCTCCCTCCCTCCCTCCCTCCCTTTCTCTCTCTCTCTCTCTCTCTCTCTCCCTCTCTCTCACTCCCTCTCTCCCTCCCTCCCTCTCTCTCTCTCTCTCTCTCTCTCTCTCCCTCCCTCCCTCCCTCCCTCCCTCCCTCCCCTCCCTCCTCTCTCTCTCTCTCTCTCTCTCTCTCTCTCTCTCTCTCTCTCTCTCTCTCTCTCTCTCTCTCTCTCTCTCTCTCTCTCTCTCTCTCTCTCTCTCTCTCTCTCTTGATATTCCACATTATTGTATTCATGTATCATGACACGAGTGGCCTAGGAGTGTATGAGATAGAGTATAAATTATATAATATTATATTAATTAATTTTTCTGTTGTAATTATTCGTCGTGAGCATTATGTAAACAAAACACAATGGAATTTCCTGTTTAAGGATCAATAAAGGATATTGTTATGAAGGATAATATTAAGCAGGTAGTTTTCTCTAGATCTAGATGTTGATGAAGGTGTAGACACAATCTAGAAACACCAACGCTCAATTAATAATTACAACAAAGATGTTTATTATACTCACAGTCGACAATCAATCAATGAGATTAAGCAAATTCACAATGCTGGCATATGAAGGTGAAATCACAGTCATGCACGGTACTCGCACTTGTGAAACTATTTCTCGTACTCTCAAATCATAGATAAACTTAGATATACTTAAAAACAAAGACTCCAGAAATGGAAATTTCCAGAACATTCAAGTAAATACGAAGGTTCGATACAATACTTCATGAATCTTAACTAATGCTGATTTTCTAGACATAAAGGAACCAATACTAGGGCACCAAAACAATTAAATCACAAACACACTAGGGCTTAGCACACACCAAGATTGATTATGTCATAGGTTTTCACTCACTATGGGAATTCCCTTCAGAGCTAAAGTAACTCTGTTACAGATATCTTATCTTATCTGTCTGTATAATATCAGAGCGAGGGCCTGTCAGTATGCATGAAGCCTAAAGTGGAAAAAAAACAACCATAAAATTTTTACTTTTTTTTTCTTATTGCTTTCTGAGAAGCGGGCAGTTGTTGAGTGCTATTGATAGGTTCTACTTCTTCCCTTTCACTGTTCTCTCTTAATTCTACTTCAGATCACTGCATATAGTGGATAGGGTAAATTTCAATTAAGGGCACCTCCTGAGGTGATATTTTTATATCATTGAAAAGATGCTGGCCCTTTTGGTTGCCAAGGAAGCGCCACCATCTTGGACTTTGACCCAATTTTTAAAATCTATCCCCTCACTTAGTCATGAATAAAATCACTCAAAATCTGTGCAGATCGTTCTGTGCAGATCGTTTCTTTCATTCAATATCTAAAAAGTGACGTGGCATTTTTAAAGATTTTTTGGATAGGTTTTTTTAATGAATTTTTTAAAATAACGTACATTGTTTATATGCAAAAATGGCATTTTTATTACAAAAAACAATATTTTCTCAAAGTTTAACAAGTTATAAAGATAAACCATCATCATTCCATTAACATTGACGAGAGGAGCCTGTGTGCCAAATATTATACAAATCAATCTGTAAATGATGGAGGAGATATAATTTTAAAGTAAAAACACAATTTCGAGAAAAACGCAAGTAAAAAAATTAAAAGAAAATAACATAAAGTAATCGCTTCAGACGGGTTGCCCTTCTTGTAGCAGCCCCCTTACTCTTTTGACAGCCTCTGGCATTGTTATTAATGTAAGAGGATTGTAAATCTACGTTTAGATGTGCATTGCTGTGAAAACAGACGTCAAAATGACTATTTTTCCTTTATTCCTATACTTGTGCTCGTGTCCCAGGTGCAGTGCCATCTTTTCAGTGAGTGTTAGGGTAATTTATGTCAAAATTTTGACTAGATAAATTATCATTCTACCCGAATATACAAAGAAGTCAACATTTTGGCTCCAAACATATCAATCCAGGTGGTGCCCCCCCCCCGACTCAAACAAACAAAAAATATGCTTAATGCTGTTAAGAAAGGGAGTTTCTCAATTTTGTTGCAGAATTCAAGTAGAAATCTTTTGTTTAATGAGCATACATAAGCATTCAATGTATCACAAACCTTCAAATAAAATTCTTCAGATAACATCTGTTGACCTCTTCATAGAATCTTTGAAACTGCCTACTTTTTGTCTGTTATGAGAAAGTAAATGCCTTTTAACCCTGTGCACTAAGTTTGTATTCAAGCCCTTCAAGGAGACAAAGAGTTATAGTAAATGACATTTATGCGACCATTATTCATGTAGTCGGAATTAAAAAGTAAATAGAAATATAAAAAGATAAGAACAGAAAAACAAAAAGGGAGGAGGGAGAGGTACAGAAGAAGGAGGAGGAGGAAGAAAAAGGGAGGAAAACAAGCGGTAGAAGAAGTTGCAAAATTGTTCAACCTTTCTCATATAAGTAACAGATCTGACATTAATGTTATTGTACATTTCAAATATATACATATACTTTTTGCATTGACTTTAAAAGATATATATGCAGTTCATAATTATCTTACATTCCTTTTCTTCAGAGATTATTCTTGTGTTCTTGTTGGACAAGGAAATGGCAGCATTACAACCTTCAGTTTTAGTGGCTCTTCAAAACAGACTTTGATTTCATCTTTGAGTCTTGCCATCAGCACTGGAAGTATCCAAAATTGTCACTGTCAGAAATAATCTCATCGTAGCTACCTGTGGCTTTCAGCTGTATTTCCTTTATGTTGAACCACAAGTGATTCGCCAGAACGATGTACATTTGTTCTGTCTATTAGAGATTCCTTTTCATGTTTTCAGGACCTTAATATAAAAGAGCCAATTCTTTCGTTGTCAGCACAAGATGATGCACTTTGGTGTATTTTTAAAGACACAAATCTTCTTTTGAAATTAGATTGTGACAGTAAGGAAGTTCTAGAAAGTGTTTGTTTCACATGGGATTCTTCTAGAGATCAGATCAGAGTTGAGCAAACTTTGGAGCCTTGTCAGTTCTGGTTCAGAAAAATATCTAAATCTTCAACGATGCCTGAAGTTCAGAATCTTCATGCTTCTAGTGAGGAAAATGTTGAAGTGTTTTGAGAAACAAGAAAGAAAGAATGCTACTCTCCCTTCACAAATTAAAGAAAAAGTTTGGGACTCTAGTGTAGTCAGATTTGAGGCAAATCGAGTCATTGATGCTGATACAACAGAAATGTGCGAGGAACGTTTGATGATGAGAGAGAGACATATGTATCTCAGAAAGAGCTCTCAAAAAGTGTACATGGTAACAATGCTTCTTTACCAGACAATCCTGATGACAGAGAAGGCATTTACCAAAATTTTGTAGACAATAGGCCTCCTCTTCCCCACGTTCAGGTCAAGCTCCAGTGATCTTATTGACTCCAGTGAAAAATTACAAAGCCTACTAGAGCCTAGTGCTCTGAATCCTCCGTCAATCCCAAAGAAAGGTTTCAAATCCAGAGACTGAAATTGCACTTTCGCAGTGTCTCTTTGCTCAGATCTCTTAGCCATAGGTACTAGTTGTGGTGGGTTTGTGTTAATACCTGTTGGAATCAACAAAGAACAGAAAAGCCTAAAGCATGTCACATTTCCTGCAAGGTCATATCAGTACCCAGTACTAAGGCATATCAAGAAAAAGTTTGAAAAAACACATGTCCCTTTGCCACACAAAAAATCAGCTTCAACCATAGGAAAGGGTTCAATTCTAAATTTTGTCATTGCAGAAAAACTTCTTATATCCTTGTATAATGCAGAAGCACAAGATCAAAATGTAAGGATCAATTTTTGTAAAAGACGGCTTTGGTAAACAGAATTGGTGTCTTTCTTAATGATGAAGTTAATGAGCACCTGATACTCTCATTGCTTCTACAGAAAACAGTACAGTTTTATCAAATATACCTAATATTGATTTTAATTTGAGTGAAACAATGACAAATGACAGTGATCAAGAAAGGAATCTTGCAGATCTTGTCATATGGGGTGATTTATCAACTGAAAGACTGGAAACTATTGATTCATATGGAAGAAATTTTAATAGTTAACCTGTTGTATTTCTACCTTCACAAAAACACGCAAAAATGTTTTCCCTTGAAAAGTCAATAAAAGTTTGATATAATAGAAAAACTTCAAGAAATTTTTTGAAATATACGTTCTTTTTCATTAGCATAAAGTAGTGTAAAATTTGATTTTTGTGTCTCTTTTATTTTGTCTTTTCACATTTTCAATTGATATAAAATTCTTCCTTCGGTTTGCTTTGCTTAAATCTGTAATGATTGTTGATTTTTCATTTGTTTGCCTATGGGAAGGAAGTATTGTGTGATCCATTACATTCAAATTTATAATAATGTTCATAGTTTCTATACGGTTGGGGACATTTCTGGATTTAGTTATATGTAAATAATTCCTTTTCTTCTTCATTGTTATAACTATTCAATTAGATATAGAATTATATTCTTTTCATTGCATATGAATTTTTAGATTTAAATACAGTCAATCAAATTTAGATTTTTAATGTGAGTTTACCTTAAAAATTTGTTTCTCATTCTTAGTCTTAGTGTACTAGGCTAAAATGAATCAGGTGGCTATCAATGTCCAATGATGGGACTATGTAGGTGTGACAGCCTGATCTATTTTGCCTTGCATTCAAGTTGCACCAAGGCTACCAGAGTTTGACACTCCTTTGAAGTAATGGCCTTATTGATTGATTGTAGTCATTTCAAAAAAACATTTTGAATTCACCTTGACTTTGTTATATAAATTGTCTCATATTTTTCAATCTATTGCGGGGAAAAGGTTTTTCATTCCCTTGATTAGCATAATATCGTGTTCAAGATTATGAAATAGGCACATGTGTTTCCTTTTGTGTAAAATTGACTGCTGATGGCAGATAATGCAATGCATGAAATACATTTGACTCTCCTGAAATACAGTCAGGACAAGGAAAAGAAATTAATTTTTATGAGGTAACAAGACATGTCCAAAAAAGGTTGTTATGCTATTAAATTAGTTCCTTTAGAAACTGTGGCATTGGTGGCCGATTGGTTAGACTGCCAGACTTGGGATCATGAAGATCCTAGTTATAATCCTGGCAAGCTAAGCCCAATGTTGTGTTCCTTGGGAAAGACACTAAACACGCATTTCCCACTCGACCCCAGGTGCAAATGGGTATAAGGACTAGCTTTGGAGTAAAACATGCGTCAAACTAGCATCTGACGAGGAGATGATTATTATCATCTGTTCCATTTCACACATAAAAACCGGGATAAGCTCCAGCTTTATGGGCCATAATGGCCTTCAAGGAACTTTATTTACTTACTTTGAAACTATCTTTCTTTCTTTTTTCTTTATCAGTTCCATTGCCACCTTTCAGTTTGTATAGGTTCAGATGCCAGAGATGATCTTTCTCCAGGAGGCCCTGTCCTGACATTTTCTGTTTCCTTCCAAAAACGTTAAATTTCTATGCTTCAATGCCTCTTTTTTATATCTTCTTTCCACTTTCTCTCAGGTCTGCCTTTTGGTCTTTTACCTTAGGCTTTAGCACTGTGTACTGATTTAGCTATTCTATTGTCATTCATTCTGTTTACATGCCCAAACTTCTCAATTGATTTGTTTCTATCTTAGTTTTTATGCCATCTGCGTTAGTTTGATCTCTTATTGTTATGTTTCTGATTTTGTCTCTTTTAGTTTTCCCTACTGCTCTTCTTAGATATTTCATTTCAGCTGCCTGTACTCTACTGTATTCTCTACTGTCTAAAGTCCAGGTTTCGCTGCCATAGAGGAGAGTAGGACAATAAACTGTATTGTATACTGTCATTTTGGTTTTTTGACAATTCTTGCTTACCTACAAATGCTTTTCCTAGATGGTTATATATTGCACTTGCCTTTTTGATTCTCTGGCTGATTTCTTCTCTTATTTTTCCCTCTGAGTAAATCATTACTCCTAGGTAATTGTAGCTTTGAACTTGTTCTAAATTCTCCCTGCCCAATTTAAGATTTTGTGTTTTAGCTTCCTAGTTACTAGCATTGTTTTAGTTTTCTTTGTATTCACTCTCATTCCTCTTTTATTTAGTTCATTGTTCATACTGTTGATATTCGACTGAAGGTCACTTTCTGATTTTCTAAACTGAACTAAATCATCGGCAAATGAAACATTGATACATTTACTTGTTTCAGCTTCCACATACCTACATTCATTTTCTTCATTTTTGAGGATGCCTTTGCGACTGAATCCATAAATGTGATAAACAAAAAGAGGACTTAGGATGAAACCTTGTCTTACTCCTATATCTACATCAAATTCTCAGATACATTCCCAGCTACTTTCACTGCACATGTTGGTTTATAGTAAAAACTTTTAATGGCTTCTATTAAATTTTGCTCTACATTGTGTTCTTTTAAGGAATGCCATAGTTCATCCCTCCTCACAATATCAAATGCCTTTTCTAAGTCAATAAAACACAGGTGCAGGTCAATGTTTCTCTCAAGGAATTTTCTATTATTTGTCTAATTGTAAATTTGTGGTCTTGTATACCTTCTTCCTGGTCTAAATCTCACTCTAATGCTCTTCAATCTGATCCTCTACTCTTTTCCTTAGTCTCATTTCCAGTATCCTGGCATATACTTTTCCTGGAACGCTAAGTAGTGATATCCCTCTATAGTTTGAGCATTCCATAGTTGATCCTTTCTTATGTATTGGTACTGCCGTTCCTTTTTTCCAGTCATCTGGCACCTGTTTGGACTTCCATGCTTGTTGATATATTGCATGAAGTAGTTTGTCTGCCACTCTCCCTTGGTTTTTAATCATTTCTGAATAAACTTGATCTGCTCTCGTGGTCTTCCCTAATAATGTAGTAGTTTGTCTGCCTCTCTTCCCTTGGTTATTAATCATTTCTGGATAAACTTGATCTGCTCCTGGGGCTTTTCCTAATTTCACTTTTCTTATAGCTGTTTGGATTTCTTCCATTGATATATCTACACCTTCAGTTGTCTCCTCTAGATTACTTGTTACTCTTACTAATTGATTTTTACTCCTTGTTTCATATGTTCTGGAGGGATTATGTAATTGGTGAAAATGCTTTCTCCATGTTTCCATGATTTCGCTGTCTTCTTTCATTATTTCTCCTTTGGCATTCTTAATTGGTCGTATGGGCATGCTTTAGTCTTTTTCATGCTCTTCATTGCCCCCAGAGCGGCTTTTGATTTCCTTAATAGCTTCCTTGATGTCTTTGTCCAAACTCCTTCCATTGTTCCTGTTTTGCTTTCCTAACTTTCCTTTTTATTCACGTAATCTATCCTATCCTCTGGTCTCTTTGTTTGCAAGTATTTCTTCCAGGCATCTTTCTTTTCTTTGATCTTAGTCTTGACATTCTTGTTCCACCATGCTGTTCTTTTCCTATCTCCTTTACTTTGTTTCCTACCACAGACCTCTTCAGTACAACTGAGGAGTGTTTCTTTATACATCTTCCACTTTTTTCTATTCTGCTATCATTCAGATCCATCTGTCTTTCACTGATAAATCTTTTTATCCTAGATTGGCATACCTGTTTTACTACTGGTTTATTTAGTTCCTCTATTTTGACTTTAGTAGCTTTCTTCTCTTTCCTTTTCTGTTTGTTTTCTTCAGTCAGTAATCTCATTTTGACAATCACTAAGTGGTGATCACTAAATATTTCTGCTCCTCAGTTTACTCTTGCGTCCAATGTACTGTAAAAGAGGGAGATGCTAACTATTATGTAGTATATCATTGACTTTTCACACCTGTCTTGTATATTTGTGGATATCTTTATGAGGAAAAAAGGTGTTGGCTATTTTCATGTTATTCTTTAGGCAAAAATCTATTAGTGTCTCTCCATTTGGAGAAGTTGTTGTCTCTCCTTCTTTACCTATTACTCCTCTGACGTTTCTACATTGTTGCCTTCCCTAGCATTTAAATCTCCTAAAAGCATTAGTTCCTGTTTGGGTTTAAGATTCTCTGCAGCTATTTGTAAATCGTTTTCAAGATATCTTTTTCTTCTTTAGTTGCATTTTTGTTTGGTCCGTAAGCTATTAATAATTTAATTTCTCGTTCTTTTGGTTTAATATTTACCTCTAATAGCCATGGGCTTATAAATTTCCAACTTTCTAGTAGCTTTCCCTGTTTTTTATGCACTAAGAGGCCTACTCCAGTAAGACCGGCCTGTAAGGCAGCAGTTTGTTTTCTGTCAGGGTTAACTCCCTTAGCCTTTGGTCAGCCAAGACCTGCCTGCAAGGCAGCAGGAGACTCATGGAGGGCGGTATCATTTTCTTCCCTTACAGGTGCCTACCTGTCCACTGCCCGATTTACAAACTACTACTATACATAATTCCGACTAAACTTAACATGTGACCGCACGGTCCCTCTTGACACATTTCAAGAAAAAAAAGGTCTTCTCTCGAGCCAATTCCTTGCTACTATAGTAGATCTACTTGTTCCTCTGATATGTCTTATAATTTTATTCAAAACTTTTGAAGTTCTTATGAAATTTTGATACGCCTGTTACTTCTTATTCACTGTCCATGTAAATTATCTTTCTGTGTATGTATATATTATGTATGTATGTTTTTATGTATGTATCTTTCTATTTATCTATCCATCTATCTATGTGTTATGGACATTATATTATATTTAATTATGTATCGTATAATATTATATTATTTATTCATCTGTCTGTTTATCCACCTATCTACTTATCTGTCTATCTACAATGAAAGCTCATCTACAACGGCATCGGATATAAATAGGATCTCAAATCCCCATTTTAATCTCTTTATAAGGTATATAAAATATGCATGCTTAGAACAATATACAGTATTGATGCCCTACACTGCTACAACGGGACATCATGCCGTAAAAATGCACCATCACTCACTGTCTGTCAAGAGAAAAACTCATTCTTATCGACCTGAAAACCTCTAACACTAAAAACAATAATGTAGTTGTAAGAAGACACAACATACTACATATATACATCATATACGCTATATATTGTTATTATCGGGTCTATTCATAGGGCCATTTCATGCCGTGCTGTATTTTAAATTTTTACTTGCCTGTATCATTTAGGCCTAGGCCAGGAGCCTGTGGTACTACTTACTGTGGCATGGCAATGCTATGATGCGCAATTCGCTAGCAGCTGCCTAGGTATGTGTGTGTGTGTGTGCACTTGTGCGTGCATACTATTATTGATATCAATTTGTTGCATTATGTAGTCAACTAAATTCCCTTTGATGCGTCTATTCAATCCATCTTTGGTAATTTTTAATTTTTTAATCAGTTTTAGATCCAACATATTAATTCATAATGAATCTATGCATGTGTGATAAATTACAACATTCTTTTAAACAAATCATTTAAGTCTTATTTTCTACCATGCAGTTCTCCATTCAAACTTTGTGCATTGAATATGGTGTATCACAAATTTGCCAATCTACCACAGATATCCCATTTATGGCATTTGACACAAGGCAAATAATATGTGTGTTCACAACTCATTCCATCAAAATAAAGCTTGTCAACCTATGTCTGAGAAAGCAACAATTCTTCCAACATTTATGGTAAAATAAGATTGATGTATGTTTATTTTATATACGTAAACTGTACTAAAAAAAAGTAGTTGTAAGAAGACACAACATACTACATGTACACATCATATACGCTATATATTGTTATTATCGGGTCTATTCATAGGGCCATTTCATGCCGTGCTGTATCACACATGCATAGATTCATTATGAATTAATATGTTGGATATAAATCTGGTTTCAATGACACAGAGGAATGTCTGATTTGTTTGTTTGACTATTCACTTTCACCTGCAAAACTTGAATCTGATTATGCAGTTTTGAATTTTCATTATATATGTATTAAGATTATTTTTTCCAAATTCATCCTACAGATTGGTAAAAAACCATATGCCATAAGAATTTTAATGTCAGTTGTTGGATATATTAAGTATCTGTAGTGAATAATTTGTTTACTTACTGTCGAGCTTAGAAGTATCAAGTTGATTCAATTTTATTTTTCTGTTACGCCTGAAGGAGTCTCATGGACTATCTATAGTTATTTTGCTCAGCTTTTCCTATTGTATTTTCTGAAAATAGAATTTTTTTCTGAAAGCAAATAGCACTCTTTCTATTTTTTGGGGTAGCTGTGAAAATTGCTCTAATTCTTTATTTATTGAAGAAATTATGATTACAGTTATGTAGGTTTGATAACCCACCACCTAAGAAAAGTGGTCTGCCTAAGAACCTTTATTTGTGTGCAACAGAATTTTCTACATAAAATCCTTAAGATCCCGCTAGTTATAGCCCAGTCCGCTTTAGAACCCGGTCTGATTGTGAGGTGAGTCATGAAAGCAGTCAATCACTCAATTCATCACTAACAATTATTGATAACCTGTGATAGTTGTAAACGAATCATAGAAAGGCGGTCTATTGCATTGTTCATTGATCCAGCCTCTAGTAGGCATTATAAACACGTCAGACAGGCGCGCCAGACGCCGACTGACAGACACAAAAAGGCCACCTGTGACCATGCCTTGACATCTCATGCGCCACAGATAATCGACAATAAAAATTAAGGTTTGGCCAACATTTTAAGGTCAAAGGGAAATAATCAATAAAACTTCTCGAATAATGAAGCAAATTTAAAAGGCATCTCAGACCACCTTCAGACCCGGTCCACATAAGAACTCGTTTTTTTTTGTCTCTGGAGAGATGGATTTGTAGGCAGACACAGCTGTATTGCATTTTAAAAAATTTTACTCATATTTCTTATCTTTCCAAATATTGATATAAAAATGGCTTTGAGGAGATAAAAGATTGCCTTGTATTCATTTCTCAAACACCACATCGTAACTTTGTTTTTTTCGACAATGCACAAAAAAAGACAACCATCTGCCAGCTGAAATCAGAGCTTACTAAAATTGCAAATTTGGGGACTGTCTTCAGGGAGCAGAATATTTTTCTGTGTTTTCTTTTCTTGTTTTTTTTGTTTTTGTTTGGATGGTATTCCTGGAGTGGTCGTTTGTTGTTTTTAATAGATGCCACACACTGGTCATTACCCTAAATAAACTAATGAACAATGTAAACTGCCAAAATTAATGGATTTCTTCTTCTCTTAAGATCTGTGAACATAAACTGCCATATCCAAGACTAAAACCAGTCACAATTATCTTATATTTTGAATTTATCTGTAGAATAAACTATACTTCTTTTTTTTAAAGTAGAGAGAGAATGAGAGACAGACAGAGACAGAGGAGAGAGAAAGACACACACACACACACAGAGAGAGAGAGAGAGAGAGAGAGAGAGAGAGAGAGAGAGAGAGGGAGAGAGGGAGGGAGGGAGAGGGAGAGAGAGAGAGAGAGAGAGAGAGAGAGAGAGAGAGAGAGAGGGAGGGAGGGAGGGAGAGGGAGGGAGGGAGGGAGGAGGGAGAGAGAGAGAGAGAGAGAGAGAGAGAGAGAGAGAGAGAGAGAATGAAAGATTGTATCTTGCTTTGGAGCACTAAATGTGAATTTAATCAACCCAATCGTTTACAATGTTTGTTACCATCAACAATAAATTATCGACAGAAATGATCTTAAAATATGGTGTGCCCTAAGGTTTAATATTCGGACCATTGCTCTTCAGCATGTACACTACACTGCTATGCGATGTTATAACTGATCATTGACTCCAGATTCATCTATAGGCCGATGATATACAAATTTACATCCCTTCATCCTCTGATGATGAAATAAGGGACAAATTACAAATGGAATCTTGCATCAAAGACATCAGAGAATAAATGGGCAACAATAAACTGAAATTGAACGATAGCAAAAACATAACTTACAACTTTCGGCTCAAAGTACACTCTTCAGAAAATCAATGTGAACAGCATTCTTGTTGGCAAAAAACTGTTGGAGCCAGTGGATCTGTCAGAAATCTAGGTATCCTCTTCGACCAAACTATATGAAGAGAGGACCACATCAACAAAATGAAACAGAAATGCTACATAAACCTGATATGTATCCACAAAATTGGTCAGTACATGTATTTAGATGAAAAAACGACCAAACTGTTGTGCAAGCATTTGTCATCAGTTATCTTGACTACTGCAATGCTTTACTTTACATCACAACTCATCAAATGAAAAATCTAAAAACAAAACAAAATCGGGTGTGTCCGTTTTGTCACTAAAACAAAATCAAGAAACCACATCACACCAGTTTTAAAAAAAAATCTTCACTGGCTCCCAGTTCATAAACGCATCGAATTTAAGATCACATGCACTGTATTCAGCTCATTACATGGAACAGTACCTGGATATCTTGCTGAGCTATTACAATCCTACCATCCACCACGTCCTCTGAGGCCACAGAGTGAATTCCTCCTACCCCACCCATTCCAAACACAAAAATAGATGAGGAAACCTTCTCACTCCATGGACCCAAAATTTAAAACTCTCTTCCAACTGCCATCAAGAACAGCCAAAACATTTTTTTCTTTAAGAAAATGTTGAAGACACATTTTTTTTCGAGAGACATATTTGTGAACTTGTTCTCAATTAACTCAATTGTGGATTATAGACATTGTAAAGTGCATAGTTGATTTTCTATGTATAAGCACTATATAAATCTAAACATTATTATTGTTATTACTTATGTGAGCAATGCTATTATTGAGTCTCATAATATCATTACCATTATATCATATAATGTAAAATGACAATATAGTACCAACTCATCATCCTTGAGTTGTTGTCGTCGTTGCCATCATCAACACAAGCATTACCTTTTTCATCATCATCATCCTCCTCATCATCATTATCATTAAACATCATCATTATCAATTCATCCTCATCAAAACCATCATAATCACCACTATTATTTATTATAACTGTCATCGTTGTTGCCACTGTCATTTTTAATCCATGATAATTGTTTTATATTATCATATTGTTATGCTAAGATAGATAAATTACTCTTAATGTACTATTAAATATTTCATTGCATTTGTAGACTATATTTATTGTACATTGTATGTACTCACTGTAACAAAAATAAATTTCTCTTCTTGGATAATAAAATATATTCAATTCAGTTCAAATCCAATTCCTCAGTGGACAGAGATATTGACAGCACAGTATTCTTAATGGGGCATTTAGCTTGCTTGTAGTATTTCCTTAATGCAAGGTCCTGTACTTTCTTATAGAATGTGAGCCTGTGCATCAACGAAACTCAGTGTATGCAAAGATGATAGATAATAATCGTTTTCCATACAGTTTTGAAAGTCCCTACGTGGACTTAAAATTAAAATAAAAACAACAAAAAAACCAACTCACGTGTTGTACAATATTGCAAAACCGAGTGCACCCTAAACTTTCGCGAGGAATAGTGAGCGAGTGAGGAAGAGAGGGACGGAGACAGAGACAGACAGACAGAGAGGAGAGCGAGCAAGGGACGGAGAGAGAGAGAGAGAGAGAGAGAGAGAGAGAGAGAGAGAGAGAGAGAGAGAGAGAGAGAGAGAGAGAGAGAGAGAGAGAGAGAGAGAGAGAGAGAGAGAGAGAGAGAAAGAGAGAAAGGAGATAGAGGGAGAGAGAGGGAGGGAGGAGGAGGGAGAGAGAGAGAGAGAGAGAGAGAGAGAGAGAGAAAGAGAAAGAGAGAGAAAGAGAGAGAGAGAGAGAGTAGTTAGGGTAATTACTAAATGTAGATTGCAATTTTTAAGGCACTCTTAACTTTCCAAAGACAGTGCACAGGAAATGAGTTCAGTACAATATTTTATTTTATTTACTGGTACAGGCATATACACATAAATAGAGAGAGAAGGTATGAATATTATAAATAGATAAATAGTTGAACAGAAACCTACAAACATAGAATGATTGCTACTGAAAAATGAAAATATAGATAGATATTGCAAACACAGTTACTGTCCAATCTGAGCAACAACAACATTTTCTATCTTGTTCTCAATTGACTTAATTGTGGATTATAGACATTGTAAAGTGCATAGAGCATTTCTATGTATAAGCATTATATAAATCTAAACATTATAATAATAATAATAATAATAATAATAATAATAATAATAATAATAATAATAATAATAATAATAATAATAATAATAATAATAATAATAATAATAATAATAATAATAATAATAATAATAATAATAATAATAATAATAATAATAATAATAATAATAATAATAATAATAATAATAATAATAATAATAATAATAATAATAATAATAATAATAAGCACTATATAAATCTAAACAATATAATAATAGGCGTATTCAATTTTGTTGATGTTGTTTGATTCCTCACTTAACTTCCATCTGAAAACAAAAACCTTTGACATTATTTTATTATTACTTCTTTTTTTTCTTTTTTTTCTTGTTCTTCTGATTCTATTGACCGTAATGGGCATGACAGAAATTTACTTTTTTTTCTTTAAGTATACACAAGTTCGTGTTTGTATGATGATAATATTTAGTTTTAATAATAAACTTCCTATACTTTAGGTTCAGGTTTCTTATTCATTCTTTATTATCAATTTATTGTTTCTTCATGGGTCTTTCTTTGCCCCTTTTTTTCATTTTTGTCTTTTTTATGTTGTTGTTGCTATTGTGCTTGTTATTTGTGGGGGTTTACTCTTATTTTCTTAAATTTTGCTTGTATTTGCTTTTATGCATAACGTACAACATGAATACTGTCTTTTCCGTCAGTTTTTAGGTTGAATGATGGGATGATGCTCTTTGGTGTGATAACGAATGTTATTGACTGATTCCCATTTCTCAGTCACTCTCTTGAATTATGACGTCCAAACGGGTCATGATAAAAAATGAGAAACCCACATAAATATACAAAAAAAAAGTAGTGAGCTTAGAAGACAACGAGAACTCTGGATTAGCGTGATCAATCCAGGGAAAACATAGAGGATCCCGATTTCGGGATAAGTATGAATAAGGACGATTAAGCATGAGTATTCCTCTATCAAACCCAAAACCCACCCATAGAAGATCCTTATTGCGGATACTGATCCGTACTGGTAGTTCGTACCGATTTTATAAGTATTGAGGGACAATACTTATTCAACTTATTGCGACCGAAACTCACCGACACCACCGTCGCTCCTCGCGTCTCGTCACAAGGCGTGGGCGTCGCGATGTCTGGGATGGACTAGGGACATTTTCAAATGACCATAGCAGAGCGGTCGTTGATCGTAGAAAAAATCTAATAACACTGTTGAAAACATCATCAAATATAAAAGGTACGAGCAGAATTCGTTATTTCTCTATAATTTAGAAAATAATATTTATCTTCATTTTTTAGAGAAACAATATTATACACAACCCACGTCTTTGATAGGGAAAATTGAATCTTCCCTATCAAACACGTGTGTAGTGAGGTTTTTCTCTAGATGGACACAAAATTTACAACAATGGATGTTGATTTGTTTTTTAAAAGAAACCCTTTGAGGAATGTTTCCTTTTTTTTCTTTTTTTTCTTTTCTTTTTCCACGCTCAGATTGGTAGGCGTATATCAAATATCAGCAGATAAACGGCTATTCGACCATTGCAGATTTGTTATCTAGTCCCATTTCAATCAAACTTTATTATATATCTTTGTTTTTCTCACTCTGCCTATCTATCTACCTATAGCTTCCTCCTTTCTCCCCTCTCTCTCTCCTCTCTCTCTCTCTCTCTCTCTCTCTCTCTCTCTCTCTCTCTCTCTCTCTCTCTCTCTCTCTCTCTCTCTCTCTCTCTCTCTCTCTCTCTCTCTCTCTCTCTCTCTCCATTACGCTTCTTCTCTCTCTCTCTTTCTCTTTTTTTTTGTTTGTTGTTTTTTGTCCATTGTTTTGTTTTCTCCCTTTGTTTTAGTGAGATATTTAGTTTTTTCCCCCCTCCTTAGTGGGAGATATATGTTGAATACGCTCTATGTACTTACTGTGCACTGTGTCTCTGGGTAGTTTAGAGTGCCGGTATCAAGTGTCATCTACATATTGTAGGTTCCGGAAGCCGGGCTGGCACCTTACCTCACGACAGTTTAGAGTGCTCGTGCTTTCAAAATGGAACACATGTTGTGTTTTCATATATTGTCACAAAATTGTATTTGGTTCCAATATATCCCATAATTGTTTTGTTTTGTTTTAGTTTGTTTTGGTTTTTTTGGGTTTTTTTTTTTGCAATACAAATTAGATATCTAAAAGATAATCATACGTAATCCGAATAGTTCTTATTAAACTTTCCTCACCTCTCCCCTCCCCCCACCCCAACACATGCTGCATAATTTAATTAATGCAATGACTGTTTGCTAACGCTATCACTACTATCATTTTACTATTTACACCACCTTTACTTTACTAGTATTACTATCGTCCTCTATCACCACAACCACTGCCCTAATATTTGTTCTTTTTTTTCTTCTTTTCTTATTAGTATAAGAGATGATTATAATGATATTTATACTTGTAGAAATTTTGACTATTAAATGAACTTAGGATAGGGATGAAATATAGTAATGGTCATTTTGGGGTTGCCTCTGCGGTCTGTTGCTCTTCCATTCAGCATAGCTTTTCTTGTTTTCTTTTTTCTCCTTCCTTGTTTTATTGAATTCATTATTTCAAAACAAAACACCACTACAAACAAGAAAACATTAAAAGAATATAAAGATAAAATAAAATAAAATAAAGCAAAATACCCAGGACAAAACATCCGAATAACAACCATCCACCATCCCCCAACCCGTCTTTAAACGAAAAGAAAAACACAAAGAAAAACATGTCAGTTGTAATTACGTGTGAATATTTCCTTTGTCATTCGTGTATATTGGAAATATCTCTCTCGGTGATTATCTTTTAAACGAAGAAAGAGGTGGTGATATTCACCAAAAGTTTGCCTCTCTCTATTGGTGGCATGAATTCAATGTTTTCTCTTTTTTAGTCTAGGAAGCACGCTATCAAGTAACAAAATCTCATCATCAGACGACGAATCCATTTTCGACTGACTGACAGTGACACACTGTGCTGACAAAAATAGAATAGACCGGAAATAAGTATCCTTTGTGTGCACACAAGAGAAGTAAGTTCCTTACCATAAGTAACATATTTTAATGATACTTATTTTCGGGATCCTTTGTGTTTTCCCAGTCAATAAAAAATACATTGTCAATAACGAGGTCAAAAGATAGCCAACTTGGGTCTAGCGCGACTAAAATAGATGACACCCGTAAAGAGGCAAATCATATTAAACAATAAAATTTGGTAAAAATAAAGAGCTCACAGGTGCGGTGACAAAAATGACTTAGATCTAAAAGAGAAGTAAAAGAGCAAATGGAAAGAAGTAAGACGTATCACTATCAGAAACCACCGCCGACCGCTGTGATATGTGTTAGATTACACAAGACTGTTGTTATGACATATATCTAATTAACAATGACAGATCAAACAAGCCATGCCGTTTGGAGAGGCCATCAGGATCACTCACTCCTTTATTGAGGATGATTACAAAGGATATCGAAGTCTGTTAAGGTTATGACATAATCGATACTACATCCCCTTGTTTTAAAATAAAGATAAGGATGTGTTTAATTTTGAGCTTACATCCATCCTTAAACATTCTTACTTTAGAACTTTATGTTGAATGACAATAAAAATTACATGTTTTCAAAATGAGGAGTTCGGTTAACTGTTCCGTTATCAATATGAGAATATGAAATAAAGATTGACTGCGTTACAAATTCATCTGGTACGGTACATATGTTATTTGTTAGAATAGAAGCATTAAAATAAAATAAAAATCTTTCATTCATGTGCATTCAGTGTTCACTCGTGAGGAGAGTATTTGGTCTTCTAAAATAAATGAATCATGATATTCTCTGATTTTCATTAGTGTTATTCATGACATATCATGTCTATAATTATTTCCTTAGAACTATGAGCTCTGTCAGTGTTCAGTGGCACATGCGAAATAGCTAAATGATTAACTAGTAAAAATCAGAATGTTCTTGGGTCAGGTAAAATGTTCTTGACTCTATAACGTAGAACAAAGTTTAACAACATTAACTAAAATTATAATCTTGAAAATGTTCTTCCATGACTTGGAATAACTATGAATCATGTTTGTTTGTGAAACTGATCTAAATGCTAATGAAAAATGAGAAATGTTTGCTCCTAGTGAACATAACATACTCATGCATTGCACCTATTGTGCATTAATTATTGTGGATGCACAGATCTTTCTAACTAATGTGTGTATGAAATTGTTGCGTACCGCTGCACAGCCCTGTTAACTAATTGCGCATTCCTACTCAGTGTATTTGACGGGCATTCTCACCACACGGCCGCTTCTAGTTACGTGTTTGTATGCATGTGTACTGTTATTATTGCGACGGATATCTTGTGGTAAGTTTGAGGATTTGACCACTTGTGGTGAGCATTGTGGCTCGACCTGCAACCGCGTAGTTTTTGATTCTCCTTCTCGGTTGCTATTTCGGTGACTTGGTTTTGGATTTGATGTTACTGTTGTGGAACCTGGGCGCTCACGGAGGTGTTTTCGGTTCCTTCTTATGGTGGTACCGTCATTTCTTTGGACTGCATAGCTTCTCGGTTGAGGTAGTGTTTTCATCACTGTAGCCTTTGTCCATTTGTGGGAGTCTGGATCAAGTACCGTGACTTGTTGTCCTCTGTATAGTGGTGGTAAGTCTTTAGCTGTTCTGTCGTGGTACAGTTTTTGCAGTTCTTGTCTTCTTTGTAGCTCTCTTGAAGTTTGTTCTCTTTGTTTGGATTTGTAAAAGACTTTTGTTGGTAAAGTGTCTTTTTACTTTCCTGTCAAACATTATTTCTGAAGGGCTGTTGAGTTTGCTACTAATTGGGGTTGTTCTCAACCTGAGTAATGCGAGGTGAATGTCTTCGTTACATTCCTTGGCTTTCTTGAGGCTTTTCTTCACAGTTTTTTATTTGCCTCTCAATGAAACCGTTCGACTGTGCGAATCTTGGTGACGATGTAGTATGAAGTATGTTCCAATCATCTGTGAATTGTTTGAAAGCTGTCCCTGAGTAGTGAGGGCCGTTGTCGGATTTGATTTCTGTTGGGATGTCAAATATTGCAAAGTATTTCTTGCATATTTCTGCTACAATTTTTGATGTGCAGGGAGTAGGCAATTCCTCAACTATCGGAAACTTTGTGTAATGGTCAGCTATTATGAGGTAATCTGTTCCATCTATGGAAAAGATGTCTGTTCCAACGGTTGTCCATGGTTTCGTTGGGATATCAGTTGGTATGAGTGTTTCTGTTTGTTGTGCAACTGCATATTTTTGACATGTTTCACATTGTTTGCACATGTTTTCAATGTCTTTGTGCATTCCAGGCCAGTAGACGTCTGTTTTCGCTCTGAGGATAGTTTTCTGTATACCTTGGTGACCTGTGTGAAGGTTTCGAAGGATTTCCTTCTGTTGTGTTACTGGGATTAGAATGCTTTGACCTTTAAACACTAACCCATCATCGATGCTCAGTTCGTCTCGCATTGGCCAATATGGTCGTATGTCTCTGGGCAATTGTTTTATTGTTTCAGGCCAACCACAGTAAATGATTTCCATCAGCTTGTTGATTACTGGGTCTCTGGCTGCATCTTCCTTGAGTGCACCTAGTCTGCTATCTTTGAATTTCACTGTATCTATTCTGATCTCAGGTTTGAGTTCTTCTGTTTTGTTCAAGTTGGGTAGTCTACTTAGAGCGTCTGCAATGCCAATGTCTTTCCCTGGACTATATTTTATGTTGTAGTCATAGCCCTGTATCTCCAACAGGAGTGCTTGAAGTCTTGCTGGTGCTGCTGACAATGGTTTCTTGGAGATCATTTCTAAGGGTCTGTGATCAGATAGAATTGTAAAGGGTCTGTTAAATAGGTACGTATGAAATCTCTTGATTCCAAATCGCACAGCTAGCATTTCTCTTTCGATGTTGGCTAATTTTGTTTCTCCGGACGTGAGTGATTTGCTTGCATAAGCGATAGGGTATGTTTGTTCTGTGTATCCTGTGCTTGTCTTTGCTGGTTGTAGGATAACAGCTCCCAGACCTTTTATGCTTGCATCTACCATCACATATGTTGGAGCTTCTGTGTTGTAGTATTTGAGACATGCATCCGTTGAAATTAGCTGTTTCATCTGTGCAAAGACGTGCTCATAGTCTTCTGACCACTCGAATGGCGTGTCTTCTTTCAAGAGTTTTTTGAGGGGTTCAGATGCTTTGGAGAGATTATTTATGAATGGTGATAAGTAATTTATCGCACCCATAAAGTGTTGTAGTTCTTTCTTTGTTTGTGGTGATGGGATGGCTTGTATGTCTTCCACCTTTTTGGGATCAGGTTTGACACCTTCTACTTCTATAGTGAAGATCATTCCATAGAATGTGATTTTGTTTGTTTTAATGTCGCACTTTTTGCTGTTAAAGGCTAAGCCGTTTTCTTTTGCTTTCTCCATGAGATTGAGAAGGTTTTTGTTGTGTTCTTCTTCGGTTATCCCATAGACTGTAATGTCGTCTTGGATTGCCAGTGTTCCTGGGCACTGTTCAACAATGCTGTCGATTTTTTGTTGAAAGATGTCCTGACTGACGTTCAAACCGAAGGGTAGCCTTTTGTAACAGTATCTGCCATGGGGCGTTCTGAAAGTGGTTAGGAGTTGACTATCTTCATCTAATTCCACACTCAGTAACCCTTCATTGCATCAAGTTTAGAAAATACTGTTGCTCCATGTAAGTTGTGTGTAATTTCTTCCAACGTTGGTGTTTTGTGTGGACATCTCTTTAGGCTGTTGTTTAGATACTTTGGATCCAAGCATATCCGGGGTGATCCATCTTGTTTTATCACTGTTGTGATGCTACTACACCAATCACTGTGTTCAATAACTTTCTTTATTATACCTTGTTTTTCCATGTTATCTAGTTCTTGTTTCAGTTTCTTCTTCATGTGAATGGAGTACTTTCTTGGAGCGTCAATTCTAGGTTCTGCATCCTCTTTCAAGTAGAATTTCGCTTTTCCTGGTAGTTTTCCAATTGTGTCGAATTGTTCTGGATACATTGTTTTTAAATCGTTCAGACTGCCGACTGATCTTTGCTCTGATGTGCTGTTTGTGACTTCAGTAATGTCATTTATTGTAACAATGTTCATCAGTTTACAAAGTCTCAACCCTGCGATTGGAAGTTCTGCATCGACGATGAAGAATTCATGGCTTGACCATTCTGAATCCTTGTATTTGCATTTCATTGTTATCTTGCCTGAGCACTTTATCTCTGTGCCATTGTAGGCTGTTAGCTTGATGCCTTTTCCTGTGTCCAATACTCATTTGTTTGGTTGTCCTGTTGTATCTATTTGTTCTGGGCATATCTGCCTGAAGATTCTCAGTGGAATTGTGTTACCAGACGCACCAGTGTCAACTTTGAACCTAATTGACTGTTTCTTGTGATTTCTCGAACCTGGCAAGCTGAATTCTATTCTTACAAAAAGCTTCCCTGTCCGTCACGCTGTTTATTGTTATGCTGTCGTATTCATATTCATACTCGGAGCTACTCGTATCTGAGTTGAGGACATGTACTCTATGTTGTTTTTGGTGCTTCGCTGAACCCAATGTCTTTTTATCTTTTGTGCGTTTTGAAACACATCTTCATCCAATGCCCTTGTTTCTGACAATAGTTGCAGGTGGACTTGGCAGCTGGACAGTTATCTTTTCTAACTTATGGTCCCTGCCACAACATTTGCATACTGTGGTCTTGATCCTCGGTTTGTGTTTCTTGACTTTTCTCATGGCACTTAGAGTCTCATTTAATGTTGGATTCATTTCTTTAAGAAATTTGTCCGATTCTTCTGCCGCTTTGCAGATGTCTAAGGCTTTTTGTAATGTTAATTGTTCCTCTCTGAGAAGCCTTTCCTGAATCTTGGTATCTTTGATACCACAAACCAAACGATCCCTAATCAAGTCCTCGGTGATATCGCCGAAATCGCAGAGCTCCGCGATTGTCTTGAGTTGCGTTACGTATTGTTCTGTGTTTTCTGCCTCTTCTTGTTTTCTGGTGTTGAACCTGTATCTTTGAATTGTCAAGTTCTTTTTGGGTTTACAATAGTCGTTAAACTTGACTATAGCCAACTGTAAGGTTTGGTTTTCTTCCTCTATGTTGAATGTCTTGAATATCTGCCTTCCCTCGTTGCCTATGAGGTATAGGAAAGTTTTCACTTTCTCTTGTTCAGTTCTATCCTTCAAGGCAATGACGGAATATAGATCCATTGTTTCAGCCCATTGTTCCCACCTGTTCGCTACGTTGGGTTTTCAAAGGAAAACTCAGGTGGTGGTCTTAGGCTACTGTTGCCGTTATTCACTCGTTCTGACATTGTTATCGCTATCGCTAGATCTAGACTCGGAATCTATGTTGTGACTAACGTTTGACCTTGACCTTGGCCTTGAGGCAACGCGTCACTTGACTTAGCTTGTTAGGCCTACGTTTTAGATCTAGATCTAGCTCTAGATCTAGGTCTAGATCCAGTTCAGTTTTGCTCTGTTAGATCTAAAGATAACTTGTATTACCTGGGCTTGGTTCTTGAAAAGCCACTTCTGACACCATGTGATATGTGTTAGATTACACAAGACTGTTGTTATGACACATATCTAATTAACAATGACAGATCAAACAAGACATGCCGTTTGGAGAGGCCATCGGGATCGCTCACTCATTTATTGAGGATGATTACAAAGGATATCGAAGTCTGTTAAGGTTATGACATAATCGATACTACAACCGCCTGCCTAGATCTAGTCAGACATCATCTTGTCATCATACAGTATGGCTTGTCGGTGGGCTTGCGTGTACATTTAGCACATTGCAGTACTGTACTGCACGAATTGATGAATGATAATGAAGGAAGGAGGGGATGTTGCCTCAAGTAATGGCATCACTCTTATTTTCATTCGGTCTCCATATGCCAAGTGTCAACAATTTGAAGTTGTCTGGATCAGACTGTAGTCAGTAAGTGCCAAGTGACGACAATACAGTGAAAGGAATGAAAAATGAGGGGAAGGAAGGGTGACTTGGCATGTGCCACTTGTTCAAGCAAAAACACAAAACAAAACAACCAAAGCGGGCGTGACATTTCTGTCGTATTTATCATTGGCATCAGCATTCCTGTCGAGGAAGAAATAAATACATTTTCTGTATTCTTCACTGACATGAACTGCATACATATACATTGCTATTTCAACATAGCTCGGAAAAAGCAAGAACTCTGATTTAGCAAGATTTTGTGGGCAGTCCCAGCGATCTCGCTGTATACACACTAACACACACTGTATACATCATATATACACACATACATCAAGACATACATACACATACATGTATGTACCATTATAAGGTAAACAGAAAATAAATAAAGTCAAAACAGGTAAAATTTGCAAACACTCAAAGTACAATCCACTTTTATTCAGACAAAACTACACAAGATTTAAGCTTTAAAAAAGATAAACAATATGCAAATGTGTATCCTAACTTGGGCAATACAGTGAGTTTATACAAAGTATGTTTGTAAGCATAAACAGTTTTGAAAAAAGATAAGTTAAAAATTAAATAATATGGTATAAAACAATATTTCAAAACTTATTTCGACATTCATTACATAAAGTATACAGTACAGTCGATTTTTTCTTTTCTTCAAAATCATTCATAGGCAAGTAGTAGGCCTAGAGCCCGTTCCATTAAAACATCTTACTATTTATCCTTTATTACGAAAACAAAAAGAAAATCATAAATCATAGGGGGCCAATGTAGGCTGTGAAAGTAAGCTTGATTTTTAATATTGGCTTTCAGGTCATAGAAACATGCTGATCTATCACATTTGTTTTCAAATGCATCTCTACTTGCAAAGTTGAATAAAGAAAATTGAGCTTGGTATGATGATTTTGTGAGAGGTCAGTACATTTTAAAAACCATCTCCATCCTTTTGGCTATCATTTTCTCTGATGTAGGCCGTGTGGATCTTCGCTGGCTCTCTCGTTTCCATTTTCAACTTGATAATGCTTCTCTTTTAAAGAACCCACACTGTGGATAAAAACATGGCTCATGTCAAAGACTGATATAACATCTTGTGAAGATGAGTGTGTGTGTGTGTGTGTGTGTCTCTGTGTGTGTGTGTGATAATTAATATGAAATGCACATATCACTCAAACAATGTCGGTATCACTATCACAGATCAGCCCTAAGCAGATTCTGTGCATTAAATGCCAATTTGTTTTCGTCTGTCTATTTTTAATTTTAAAAAATATAAAAAAATTTGTATCTTTATTATTGTGTTTAGGCTATATCAAATTCATAACAGTTTACGCAGGAATAATAATAAAATGCGAGGGTCTTGTGTTCTGACAGTTCTCTAAGAGTGCACGTTTTGGACTGATGCATGGACAATACTCGATAACATCGTTTAAAGATGTATAATTCTAATGACATTATTATATAAAAGGAAGAATGCAATTTGACATAGGCAAGTCATGGGATCCAGAACTTGACATTTAAAAGTGACAGTATTTTGTCTCTTGTAAATCTGGAGTTATTTTTCAAACAAGATGCATGGTCTCGATAATCAGGCGTTTAAGGTGGAACAGAAATATCAGGATATTCTGTACATCAACATAATACTCCATTTCAATAAAAATGTTTCTCATCTCGCCAAGTTCGCAGGTGTTGTCGACACATATTTGCATAGGAGCTGTTATCATCACTGTCTTTTATGATGAAATTCAGTATCATTCCGTTTTTCACACAATATTCAATTATAAAATCCTCTGTTTCCGCAAGAATGGAGTGTGATCTTTCGTAGATCTAGAATCTAGATCTAATACAAGTTTCGTGTAGCTGTTGTTGCGTTCGGGCTGTGTGACACGATGTCCTGTGTCTTTCTTGATTTTGGATATCTGCATGTGTATTTTACTGCTGTCAAATTGCTCAATCTTGTCACTATGGCATGCATGATTACTTTTGTGTTGCTGATCTTCGGTGGAGAGAGTAGAATTAACATCTCGTGAGCTTGTGTTTTTCTCAAGGCTTTCAATGTTTGATGTGTGCTGCCTCTCGCTGTGTGTGCCCTCATCGTCGGATGTGTCGGTGTCGCTTTCTGTACTTTCTTGCTTTGTTGTGTTGTTGTTGTGATTCTTTATGTCATCTAGGCTCTTTGATAGCTTTGTGGCCGCGGCTTGTTTATGTGTCCTAGGTTTTGGTTCAACGTTTTCTTCGATGTCGCCGTTTATAATTGTTTTCGAATGGTTTTGATCCCTTGTGATGGGTTGACTTTCTTTGTCGTGTTGCACGCATCCTGATCCAAGAAATTCTTTTTTAACTGTTTTGTTCAAAGGTTAACTATGAAGGAAGTCAGAAATTAAATTTTCATTAAAAAACCTTTTGAAAATATTTTGAGGTTCAAGAATAATCGTTTAAATAATAAATCTTCATTTAATTTTTTTCTTCAGGTTTTTAGTTTGTTTCTATTATGTTTCAAAGGAGCATATCTTGCTCACTACAATAAAAGTAAACAAATTTGAAAGCTTCAGAAATAGGTTCACTTAGACTTAATATTAATTATAACCAAACAAACAAGAAACCCGGTACTAATCACCTTCAATAGTCATCATCAAAGCCAGGGTATAGGCCACAGATACGGGATTTCAAACTTGCCTTCTCCTGGGAGATTCTTTTTTTTTGATCATTCCAGCTGATATCCAGTATCTTCCAATCCTTTTCTATACTCCTTCAAGTTTCCTATGGTGTAACCTGGTGTCGTCTTCCCTGCGGATTCCATTGTAATGCTTGTCTTCTTATATATTCTCCTAGGGTATTTAAAATGGTTTCCATTCCAGTTCTTGCCGATAGTTCTTTCTGTCTTGCCATTTAATTCTCAAAATCCTTCAAAGATATCCATTGACAAAGGATTGAAGTTTTTTTCTCATTGTCCCTAAAGTGGTCTTCCAAGTCTCCGCTCCATATAGAAGAACAGACATGACATTTGACTTGAAAAGTCATATCTGTGCCAATCTTGATTTTCCTGCCTTCCATACATTGTTCAATTGTGAGAGTGCTGTTCTTGCTTTTCCAAGCCTTCTCTGAATATCTGCATCGGTTTCTCCTTCAAGAGTCCTTGTTTATCAACAACACTGCCTAAATAAGTGAAAGAATCTACCTCCTCATATGTTGATGGATTTATCTCATCGACAAGTTAATTTTCTTTATCTTGGTATTTCCTTCATGAACGTGGAGGCCGATAAAACTTGCTAGCTCGTTTAACTCTTCAGTTTTGTTTTGCATCTGTTATTGTAAGTGGGAAAGTAAGGCCAGATCCTCTGCAAAATCTAGATCATTTAGCTGGTGCAGTAAAGTCTATTGGATGTCATTCCTCATATTATTTGCACCCTTTCATGATCCAGTCGATTGCTAAGATGAAAATTATTTTATGACAAGGAAGGGTGAGAGGATATACACCCCTGACAAACACCTGTTTTTACTTGACGGCCCTCAGACAAATATCCATCATGGAGAATCTTGCATGTTGTTCCTTCATATAATGCTTGGACAAGGCTCATACATTTCTGTGGAATGCTATGGTGACGAATCAGTTTCCAAATGATTTGTCTGTCAACATTATCAAAGGCCTTCTCAAAGTCTACAAAATTGATGATAACTGGGGAATTCCATTCACGGCATTGTTCTACTATAATTCTTAATCGAGAGATTTGGTCCGTACATAATCTGTTCTTTTTCAGTCCAGCCTGCTCGTCTCTTAGCTTTTCATCCACTACATTCTGTATTCTTTCTTGGATAATTATATTTCTGTTTCTGTTCATTAAGGGATGGGGGGGGGTCCTGAGAAGGCAGTTTTACCACAGGAAGGGCAGAACTCTTTTATTGCACTAAGGGATGGAGCAGTTCATTCCCTTGACATTCATACCATAACAAAGGCTCAGTATCGATTCTTTCATTTTATACGATTTCTTTAGAAATGATACCGGCTTAACCTTCAACACATCGGCTGTACCACAAAAGCCGGAAATTACCACAAATTACGCTATCTGAAGAATCTACTTTTGATGAATTATTGTCAATATTATTTAAAATCGGCCGAATATTACGGGAAACATTCCGTGCACCTGTTATAAGAAAAATGCCATCCCGACAAGAATATAAGGGATCTGGAGCAGTTAAAATAGGGTCGAAACGAAGTATTTGATAGCCTCTCACGATTGTATGATGTTTTAAAGTATTTTATTATTCTTTTCTAGGTATACATACGGAAAAAGATTAAAATAACGGAATTTTGTTTTTTTTAAATGCGATTTTCTCAAAACGTTACTTTTTGACAGCGATATGCGATCTTCCTATTTATTTATTGTCCGACTACCCCCAAATTTGGTATATAACATGTATAAAAAAATAATAATTCATCTAGTAGCTTTTTTCGATATCTCTTCAAAAGTTTGCAAAATAATTTTTTTTGGGATTAAATTTGCCCAAAATTGGAAAGGTTGTTATGTGCATTTTCAAAAATTCCTAAAATGAAAACCGCTTCATTTATCAAAAAAAATTACTGAGTGAGCCTATATATTGAACCAAATAACGTGTGTGCAAAGCTAAGCCAATTCTTTTTATTTATAACTGAAAAAGCCTATTTGAAGTGAAGTTGTTGTTATTTTCGCAATGAAAATCCAAGATGGCGGTATTCCCATGGTAATCGTATGACAAAAATGTCATATCTTTTTCAGCTAATTTAGACATACTAAGTACAATGGTAGTGGTTAAAATTGTCTATATCAAATAATAATTTTTAAAAACATGCTCAGATATTTATGATTTTTTACTTGTCCTAATTCACAGTTATGGATGGTGTGACTGTGACTTACTAGTGATTTTGACGACGAAAACTGAAGACCAGCACATTTTTGAAGCGTTAAAATTCATCTGCCATTTTGTCTCCCATTTATTTAGCAAGTATAGGTCTTTTTTTGGAGTTGTATGTCGTCTTTTGTGCTGTGTTTTTCTCTGTATAGTACATTCATCAGCAAATAGTCTCACTGTTGGCGATAAGTTGTTGGGGAGATCATTTATATACAGTAGGAAAAATGCCGGTCCCATCACTGCACCCTGGAATATTCCCGAAGTGACTATTGAATGCGGTTGTTGAGGAATGATCTAATCCAATTTATGGTACTGCCTCTGAGCTCACAGTGTTCAAGTTGGTCAGTGGCCTTTCATGAGGAACCTTGTCAAGAGCCTTTGTGAGATCTAGGATCACCATGTCACATTGCTTTTTGCGTTGATATGCTTTCATGAAGTCATGTGATGTCAATTGTACTGGGTTTCATAGGAGTGTTTGGCTTGAAAACCATGTTGGTATAGTGATAAGATGTCATTATTATCGACGTGGTTTATAAGAGTAGAGACTACAATATGTACAAGTTTCTTTTTGATGCCACGCACGTAAGGAAACAGGCCGGGAATTACTGACTTTAGTTTTGTCTCCGTTCTTGAAAATGGGTACAATGTTAGCGTTCTTCCATTCCTCTGGTATAATTCCATTACTTATTGATTGATTGAAGATGATATTCAAATATGGGCTTATAACATTCCTAGAATTGACAGCAAAGTTATTCTGCGGTGGTTGTTGCAATTACTGAGGTCACCTTTCTTTGGAAGCCTTATTAACTTATCTTCTATCCAGTCATTTGGGACCTTTTCTTCAATCCAAATTTTGGTAAATAGACTTTAAGGAATGTGTACAGTAGTTGCGATTTCTGCTTTCAAAGCCTCTGGCGGGATTAAATCTGGTCCACTGGCCTTGCCTGACTTGGTGGCTCAAACTATGGCCTGTGAGCCACACACAATTCTTTTGCCGTCAGGTTATGGTCACTTGTATGCTTCTCCTAAATTACATTGCAACAAAACTACATGTGTCAGCAGTACGCAAGCTAAATTGTATGTGCAAAGATTATGGTAATAAACAAAGATGTGAAGATATTGTTTTCACGAAGCCGGAAGGCAGAATCGACTCATACTAGATCTGATCGGCACGGAGTAGTTGAAGTTATGTCTACAAAATATTTACCAGTCAGTACTAGAGAAAGGAAGATTAAAGCATTTCAGTACTACAAAACTATCTCTGATTGTAGAAAAAAACACAAACTGGTACTTGTACGATAAGATCTAGCATAATCTAAACAGACTGATCAGTGAAACAATGTTATCGATCATACCATGTTGTGACTAATGTGACATGATTGTGGTTTCCAATTTTGTAAACTTTACCATGTAGACCTTAGGCTCTTTCCAGGATTCATGTCGCTTTGGTCTCAGTGGCAGTGGTGTTTTGCAAAATTTCCGAAATTCACACTGCTGTTTTTAAAAAAAGTTTTAGTAACCGGCAAATTCATTTCTGCAGTTTTCTAGTCCTGCCGATGAACTATAACTATTCATATGAAACACAAAATTATCACACACACACACACACACACACACACACACTCTCTTCTCTCTCTCTCTCTCTCTCTCTCTCTCTCTCTCTCTCTCTCTCTCTCTCTCTCTCTCTCTCTCTCTCTCTCTCTCTCTCTCTCTCTCTCTCTCTCTTTCTCCCTCCCTCCCTCCCTCCCTCCCTCTCTCTCTCTCTCTCTTTCCTCCCTTCCTCCCTCCCTCCCTCCTTCTCTCTCTCTCTGTGCCTCTTCCCTCCCTCCCTCTCTCTCTCTCTCTCTCTCTCTCTCTCTCTCTCTCTCCTCTCTCTCTCTCTCTCTCTCTCTCTCTCTCCCTCTCCCTCTCTCTCTCTCTCCCTCCCTCCTCTCTCTCTCTCTCTCTCTCTCTCTCTCTCTCTCTCTCTCTCTCTCTCTCTCTCTCTCTCTCTCTCTCTCTCTCTCTCTCTCTCTCTCTCTCTCTCTCTCTCTCTCTCTCTCTCTCTCTCTCTCTCTCTCTCTCTCTCTCTCTCTCTCTCTCTCTCTCTACCTCTTCATGAGAAAATATATATATCGGCCTATACTTATCACATCATCACTCATTATATAAATGCAAGAGATGTTGTGTTTTTATTAAATATTATTGCGTCTTATCTGATGTGTGCAGGATTGAAAAAAAAAGTTCCTCTACAAAGTGTGTGTGTGTGGGGGGGGGGGTGCGTCCGTCTTATACGACGCCGCGAGCCGTATACGGTGGTATATGGTAAGTAAATTTACGCAAGTAATTAACCTAAAGTAAGTTTACAACAACTGAATTGATGAGAACTTCACACAAAGTTTTAGGAAGTGACCATAAGATTGTGTCTCCTTTTAGTAGCCACCAGCAATATTATCCAATCGCATTTCTACAGTAGGGCAGGACCAAAGAGCTGTCCTATTTTTAAATGAAATGCAACATTGTAAACGCTGAGTCTCCAGCCAATACTGGTAAATTAAAGAGGCCCTCCTGGCAAACTGTTTAACAACCCTTGAGCTAACTCAAACCTATCATATTGGCCCTATATCTGCTGATAAGTGAAAACTCTGAGCCATGTATTATAAAATTCGCTTTCACATGAAAATCAATGATGTCATGAGGTAAAATACAACACACAATACCTTCCAGAGGACGATAGCTATGATGAATATCAGGCCGAGACCTCCAATAATACTGCCTATAATTATCCATAAGTTGACCTTTCCTCCTGACTTCACAAGATGAAATACAGTTTGTGTGTGTGTCTTGGCCTGAAATGGATAAAGTATAAGTATAACAGTAAACATATTTCTTTCTTTATCAGTTCCCATTCTACCTTTCGGTGTATGGGTTCAGATGCCAGAGATTATCTTTCTCCAGGATGCCTTGTCCTGGCATTTTCTGTTTCCTTCCAAAAATGTTAAATTTCTATGCTTCAATGCCTCTTTTATATCTTCTTTCCCCTTTCTCTGAGGTCTGCCTTTTGGTATTTTACCTTGGACTTTAGCACTGTGTACTGATTTAGCTATCCTATTGTCATTCATTCTGATTACATGCCCAAACCATCTCAATTGATTTATTTCTTAGTTTTTATGCCATCTGCTCTGGTTTGATCTCTTATTATTGTGTTTCTGATTTTGTCTCTTTTATTTTTCCCTACTACTCTTCTTAGATATTTCATTTCAGCTGCCTGTACTCGACTGTATTATCTACTGTTTAAAGTCCAGGTTTCGCTGCAATAGAGGAGAGTAGGACAATAAACTGTATTGTATACTGGTTTTTGTTGACAATTCTTGCTTACCTACAAATGCCTTTCCTATGTGGTTATATATTTCACCTGCCTTTTGGATTCTCTGGCTGATTTCTTCTCTTAGTTTTCCTTCTGAGTTAATCATTTCTCCAAGGTAATTGTAGTTTTGAACTTGTTCTAAATTCTCCCTGCCCAATTTAAGATTTTGTGTTTTAGCTTCCCTAGTTACTAGCATTGTTTTAGTTTCCTTTGCTCTAATTACTCTTTTATTTAGTTAATTGTTCATGATGCTGATATTCGACTGAAGGCCACTTTCTGATTTTCCAAGCAGAACTAAATCACCGGCAAATGAAAGCATTCATACATTTACTGGTTTGAGCTTCCACATACCTACATTTTTCTTCATTTTTGGGGATGCCTTTGCGACTCAATCCATACATGTGATAAACGAAAGAGGTCTTAGGATGAAACTTTGTCTTACTCCTATATCTACATCAAATCCTGCAGATATCTTTCCAGCTATTCTCACTGCACATGTTGGTATATTGTAAAAACGTTTAATGGCTTCTGTTAAATTTTGCTCTACATTGTGTTCTTTTAAGGAATGCCATAGTTCGTCCCTCCTCACATTGTCAAATGCCTTTTCTAAGTCAATAAAACACAAGTGCAAGCCAATGTTTCTCTCAAGGAATTTTTCTATTATTTGTCTTATTGTAAATATGTGGTCTTGTATACTTCTTCCTGGTCTATATCTACTCTGATGTTCTTCAATCTGATCCTCTACTCTTTTCCTTAGTCTCATTTTCAGTATCCTGGCATACATTTTTCCTGGAACGCTAAGTAGTGACATCCCTCTATAGTTTGAGCATTCCATAGTTGATCCTTTCTTATGTATTTGTACTGCCGTTCCTTTTTTCCAGTCATCTGGCACCTGTTTGGACTTCCATGCTTGTTGGCATATTGCATGTAGTAGTTTTGCCTCTCTCCCTTGTTTTTAATCGTTTCTGGATAAACTTGATTTGCTTTTCCTTATTTCACTTTTCTTATAGCTGTTTGGATTTCTTCCATTGATATATTTACATCTTCAGCTGTCTCCTCTGGATTACTTGTTACTCTTACTAATTGATCTTTATTCATTATTTCATACGTTCTGGAGGGATTATGTAATTGGTGAAAATGCTTTCTCCATGTTCCCATGATTTCGTCTTCTTCTTTCATTATTTCTCCTTTGGCATTCTTAATTTGTCGTTTTAGGCATGCTTTGGTCTTTCTCATGCTCTTCATTGCTCTTCATTGACCCCCAGAACAGCTTTTGATTTCCTTGATAGCTTTCTTGAAGTCTCTGTCCAAACTCTTCCCATTGTTCCTGTTTTGCTTTCCTAACTTCCTCTTTGGCGATAGTTCTTTTATTCACGTAATCTATCCTATCCTCTGGTCTCTTTGTTTGCAAGTATTTCTTCCAGGCATCCTTCTTTTTTTGATCTTAGTCTTGATGTTCTCATTCCACCATGCTATTCTTTTCCTATCTCCTTTAATTTGTTCCTACCACAGACCTCTTCAGTACAACTGCGGAGTGTTTCTTTATACATCTGCCACTGTTCTTCTATTGTGCTATCATTCAGATCCATCTGTCTTTCACTAATAAACCTTGTTACCCTAGATTGGTATATCTGTTTTACTACTGTTTTATTTAGTTCTTCTATTTTCAGTTTAGTAGTTTTCTTCTCTTTCCTTTTCTGTTTGTTTTCTTCAGTCAGTTATCTCATTTTGGACAACCCCTAAATGATGATCACTAAATATTTCTGCTCCTCTGTTTACTCTTGCATGCAATGCACTGTAAAAAAGAAGCTGTTAACTATTATGTAGTCTATCATTGACTTTTCACACATGTCTTCATTTACTCTTGTATACTTGCGGATATCTTTATGAGGAAAAAAGGTGATGGCTATTTTCATGTTATTCTTTAGGCAACAATCTATTAGTCTCTCTCCATTTGGAGAAGTTGTTGTCTCTCCTTCTTTGCCTATTACTCCTCCTGACGTTTCTACATTGTTGCCTACCCTAGATTTAAATCTCCTAAAAGCATTAGTTCCTGTTTGGGTTTAAGATTCTCTACAACTATTTGTAAATCGTTTTCGAAGATATCTTTTTCTTGTGTAGTTGCATTTTTGTTTGGTGCGTAAGCTATTAATAATTTAATTTCTCGTTCTTTTGGTTTAATATTTACCTCTAATAGCCGTGGGCTTATAAATTTCAACTTTCTAGTAGCTTTTCATGCCTTTTATGCACTAAGAAATCTACTCCTGCTGTAGCTCTATCTTTGACATCTACTCCTGCTGTAGCTCTATCTTTGACATCTACTCCTGCTGTAGCTCTATCTTTGACATCTCTTCTTGTGAAGCTTAAAATATGATTCGGTCCTACATTTTCTATTCCTTGTGCTTTTTTTGTTTGTTTCTGTAAGGGCCAAAATATCTGCTTTGAATTTTTCCATTTTTTCAACTAACTCTTTTTCTATTTATTGCCCGAAAATCTCAGTCCGTGTACTTTTCAAAGTTTGTGTTCGAAAAATATCAAGCCGGTTATATTGTATTTATTTCTTTGAATCGGTTTGTTTTGTATAAGTAGGGGATTAGCCCACTGTAACCTAGGTAGATGGTGGGGCTGCCATCTTGAGGTCCACCTACCAGGGCTTATTATTTTCTGTCAGGGTTAACTCCCTTAGTCTTTTCTAGAAAAAGTATTCTTTGTTTTTTACAACAACACCATTATGGTAATACATGTATACGTAAATTGTAATCAACTGCAGAACACTAGATCAATGACAGAGGAGAAATAGTGGGTTTTGAAATTCCGTTTACATACTTGACAAATGAATAACAAAAATTTGATAAAATCTTAATAGAGTAGTCAATTACTCTGAAGCTGCCTTAGTCTTGACATTCTCGTTCCATCATGCTGTTATTTTCTTATCTCCTTTAATTTGATTCCTGCCACATAACTCTTCATTACAAGTGAGGAGTGTTTCTTTATACATCTACCACTTTTCTTCTATTGATATTTAGATCCATCTGTCTTTCACTGATAAATCTAGATTTACATATCTGTTTTACTACTGGGGTTCCTCTATTTTGACTTTAGTAGCTTTCTTCTCTTTCCTTTTCTGTTTGTTTTCTTCAGTCAGTTATCTCATTTTGACAATCACTAAGTGGTGATCACTAAATATCTATGCTCCTCTGTTTACTCTTGCATCCAATGAACTGTAAAAAGGGAGCTGCTAACTATTATGTAGTCTATCATTGACTTTTCACACATGTCTTCATTTACTCTTATATATTTGTGGATATTCTTATGAGGAAAAAAGGTGATGGCTATTTTCATGTTATTCTTTAGGCAAAAATCTATTAGTCTCTCTCCTTTTGAAAAAGTTGCTGTCTCTCCTTCTTTACCTATTACTCCTCCTGACGTTTCTATATTGTTGCCTACTGCAGCGTTTACATTTCCTAAAAGCATTAGTTCCTGTTTGGGTTTATGATTCTCTTCAGATACTTGTAAATCAGTTTCGAAGATATCTTTTTTTCTTCTTTAGTTGCGTCTTTGTTTGGTTCATAAGGTATTAATAGTTTAATTTCTCGTTCTTTTGGTTTAATATTAACCTCTAATAGCTGTGGGCTTATAAACTTTCAACTTTCTAGTAGCTTTTCATGCCTTTTTATGCATTAGGAGGCCTACTGCTGCTCTAGCTCTATTTTTGACATCTACTCCGGAGAAGATTAAAATATGATTCTGTCCTACATTTTCCATTCCTTGTCCTTTTTTCTTTGTTTCTGTAAAATATCTATTTTGAATTTTTCCATTTCTTCAACTAATTCTAAATCTTTTCCACTTATTGCCCTAACATTCCATGTTCCAAAAATCACAGCCCGTATTCGTTTCCAAGTTCGTCTTCAAAAGATCAAGCCGGTTATATTACATTTATTTCTCTGAATCAATTTGGTTTTGGATCAGCAGGGGATTAGCCCACTGTACCCTATGTAGATGGTGGGGCTGCCACCTTGAGGCCCCCTATCAGGCCTTGCTATTTTCTGTCAGGGTTAACTCCTTTAGCCTTTGGTCGGCCAAGACCCACCTGCAAGATAGCAGGAGATTCGTGGAGGGCGAGATCATCTACTCCCCGTACATGTGCTTACCCGTCCACTGCCCGGCATTATACTGCACGCATAGAAAAATCAGGACTCTACTCCTGATTACCATATGTTCGACTCTGAATATGGTTACTGGAGTTTTAAATTTGTAAAGATATATTTTGGCAAAGACAAAAATAAAATCTATGATAGTGTGTTCTTATATCTGTTGTCACTGTACAATAAAGAACATGTTTACGTCAATTTTGTATAAATCTGTTATGGCAATCAATGGAGTCATTCCACACATATTAACCACATTCTTTCAGATCCACACAAAGTACCAGTCAAGCATACCACACAAATGAAAGAATTCATGAATTAAAAATATGAAAACTCCTGAAGCGCCCTATTACATTCCCCCTCAAAAGCAAATATTTGAGAGCTTTGCCAGCTTAAAACAGTGCATTGTGAATCATTAGATGAATACAGTGGAGTCATATCGTTCTGTTTAAAAACTTTATAAAAATGCAAAAGTTCTGGAGCCAAGTTTTCAGTTTCTGGTTGTTAAAAATAAATACATGTATCTATAATCTCCAAACTTCAAAGAAACTTTGCCTGTTGGACGAAAAGGGTATCTAGTGAAAACATCTAAGATTGGAAATGAGAGAAGAGCAAAACAAGTAAAGAAAAATAGGCAAACCCAACCCCTTCGTCTTCCTCTGAGCTCCAGGCTTTAAACAATGCATGAGTTGGTTCATTGACAGTGGTGTTCAGCCTCCATTCAAATGTAGAATAATCCTGAAAGTGGAAAAGTAATTTCATTCCCTTCCTAAACATTCTGAACATTGTCCTGCTTCTATACCTAATTGAGAATAACATGACTTTCAATTATGATAACGGTATACATTTTGTGTTTTGTGGTGTTGGATTATTTTCTTTTCCTCATTACGTTCATCCCGCAACACAAAATATGGGACACTAACTAAATCTGTTTAAATGAATGAAAACATTTCAAGATAAAAATCTGATGCATTTGGATGTATATCTTTTAAATCAAGTATTCTCTGCCTACATTATATAAATCTTGTTGGCACAAAATGTTCTCACATCTATTCTCATATTTTCCATTGTTATCTGAAGAATGTTGGTAATATTGTGACAATAATCAACATTTCCTCAATTATTATAACTATGAGTGAGATTCATAGAGTTGCAGGTGTGATTTTAAGTTATCATGAGAACTAAATTATAGATAGATCTAAGCCCTAGAGCTTTATGTGTGTGTGTGTGTGTGTGTGTGTGTGTGTGTGTACCGTATGTATAAGCGTGTGTCTACATACATATACACATAGGTGTCCTAAAAAGATATCGGTTATAAATATGAATAACCTTTTAGCCTTGAACTCAATTTAAATGAAATTTTTAATATATTTATAACGTTTAAAGGCATTATAGACACCACTGTTAAAAAAATGTAAAAATGATTGGAAATAAAAATTAAAACATTTCTTGTAAAGTAACCCATTTTGTAAAAATCAATGTAGCCCAAAAAAAGAAATTTCTCCTCAAATTTAAAGAAAACAAATCACTGGAATGCATAGCTTCAACCTTTTCAACTCGAAAAACAGACTCTAACCGCGCAAACTATTGAAACTTGCACAACGGCCGGTAATATTTTGGAAACCATTGATAATCTACCTTGAATTATCAACACCTTGAAACGATTTAAGGTAAATAACAAAACATTGCTGGCATTCATCGCGAAATACGACAGTATTTTTGTGAACTCCAAATGGCCCTTTACCCAAATATCTCGCAATCTCTGCCATTAACAGGGTTTCTTGAAAAAGCATACAGTTAACCCTCAAATTAAAAAAAAAATTAATACAGACTTATGGACTGAAAGCCAAAGAAACGTATTAAATACGTTGTTACATACTGGTTGGCAGCTATAGGAATGTATGGGATTTTGAGATAAACTGCTTCAATACTTCAATAATTAAAACAGATTCAAATATGAGCAATCGTCATCATCGTTGTGTTTTCACCCTATACCAGGGTATAGATCACAAACAACAGACTTCCCCTTATTCCTATCTTGAGCAACTCTTGCTAATTCCCTCCACAAAAGACCCTCTCTCCTCAAGTTATCTTCTCTAGCCTTCTCCAGGTTAATCGTGGCCTTCCCTAATCCTCTGTCCCTGTGGATTCTTGAAGTACTTCTCGGAGGTTTTCTGAGGATATTTCCATCCATCTCCATCTCCGCTGTTCTATTTCTTCTGCTATTTGTTTCTACGCTGTTTTCCCCCAGAGTGTTACGTTTTGGATTTTATCTGACCACAGAATCCATTGTATTTTCCTAAGGCAAATGTTGACAAAGCTCCAGGTCTTAGAGGGGCTCCAGGTCTCACATCCATATAACAATACCGATTTGACATTGGAAATTAAAAGTCTAATCTTTGTTTTAGTGGTGAAGGTATCGTCCTTCCAGATCTTGTGTGAGTTCCTGAATGCTGTTCTTGATTATCCTATTCTTGTCTTGATATCTGCTGTTGTTCCACCTACATTATCTACTACAATGCCAAGTTAGGTAACGTTGTTTACTTCTTCCAGAGGCTTACTGTCCACAGTGATTGGTTCAGAGCTTGCTGTTTATACTTTAAGTATCTTTGATTTTTCGGGATGTATTCTGAGGCCAATAGAATTGGATAATTCTGAAAGACTTGTCATTTTACTCTGCATCTGCTGGTGGTTGTGTCATAATAGTGCCAGTTCATCTTCAAAATCAAGATCATCTAGATGGGTCCATAGTGTCCACTGAATGCCATTTCTTCTTCCTGCTGTTGTTTCTTTCATAAGCCAATCAATCGCTAGAATGAAGAGGAGTCATGAATAGTAGGCAACCTTGTCTTATACCTGTTTTTATATCTCAAAGCTATCTGTAAGTTGTCAATCATGTAAACTCCTGCAACTAATGCCATTGTACATCTTTTTTGTTAGGTTGACTATTTTCTGGGGTATACCAAAGTGCCTCATGATTTTCCGTGGCCCTATCAACACTGTCAAATGCTTTTCATAATCAACAAAGTTTATTGTCGATAATTAGTTCCATTCAACACACTGTTTAATGATAATTCTTAATGTTGCAATCTGGTCTGTACAAGAGCAGGGTTTTTTGGAAGCCTGCCTGCTGGTCTCTGAGGTGTTCATCTGTCGCATCCTTGATTCGTTCTAATAAAACTATTAAAAATCTTGCTTTTGATGGAGAGGATAGTTATTCCTCTGTAATTATTGCTTAGATCCCGTTTCTTCGGCAGTTTTACAAGATGTCCTTCTTTCCAATATGTTGGGAACTGCCCTTCGTTCCACATCTTTCCAAACAGTCCATGTAAAATATTGACTGTTGTAGGTATGTCTTGTCTTCAATGCCTCTGGTGGTATAATATCTGGGTCTGCTGCCTTGTCTGAATGCAGTTTCGCTATAGCCTTTACAAGGTCTGATCTTGTTGGTGGTCCACAACTGATAGAGATATCTCTTCTTGCAGGCATGATGTCTGGCGAGTTTTCCGGGGGTGGTCTGTTTAGTAGATGTTCAAAATGTGCCACCTATCGTCGTTTCTGTGTGTCCTTGTCAAAAATGGGATTGCCATTGATATCCTTCGCTTGTGCGGTTGTTGGCCTGCTAACAGTTTTGCTGCTTGTTATAATATCCTTGTATATCCACTCTGTTCATCTTTTCAAAAGTTCCGTGACAAACTTGTCCTTGTCCACCTTGATACGTTTCTTGATCTGTGTGGCTGCCACGGCGTATTCCTTTATAGCTTTGTCTTTTTCTTTTTCTTTTTCAATCCTTGACCTGCCGCTGTTCAATGCTTCCTTCTTCCTTCTCCTGACTGCTATTTTGTCAAGTTATGTTTCGCTAATCGACTCCTTGTGTTTGAAGTCCTTTCTTCCTAAAATTTCTTCACACGTCTCTGTAAAGACTTAGTTCTAGAGGCTAAAATTTGCTTTTGAGGTGGATCTGGAATTGTTCTTTCTTGCTTTGTAGTAGGTTGACTTGGAATTTTGGTTGCCTGAAACCATCTCTGTTGTTGTATTTCCTAAGCCTTCGTTTCAATACTGACAGGACTAGATGGTGGTCTGATCCTATACATGCGCCTCTGAGAACTCGAACATTTTCCAATAAGCGCCTTAATGTATGAGATAAACAGAAATGGTCAATTTGATTTTCTGTGTTTCCATCCGAGGCCTTATGGATCTTCTTGTGTGGAAAAATGGTACCGCCAATAACCGATCCATTGAAGGAGCACATGTTTGCAAACCTTTCTCCATTGTCGTTCATCTCTCCCAGTCCATGTTTGCCCATTATTTCTTCATATCCGGTGTTGTCTGTTCCTACTTTTGCATTAATAAATAATAATAATAAAAATAATAATAATAATAATAATAATAATAATAATAATAATTAATAACAATAATAAAATTAATAATAAATAATAATAATAATAAAAATAATAATAATAAAATAATAATAATAATAATAATAATAATAATAATAATAATAATAATAATAATAATGTAACTCATTTCTATAGCGCCCACTGGCATGTTAGGACAGCTCTAGGCGCATTAATTTATACATACATAGTAAAAAAACACGAGCAACGATTTAGCATCTCCCGTTACGATATTGACATCTCTTGAGGGTATACTCCCTGTAACCAGTTGTAGAATTCAACCTCCTTCGTCATCGGAGCGTAAAATTTCACTATGTTTCTTGATGAAAATGACGCCATGATGATCCTCGATCCATCAACTTCTTCTCGATGTGATCCTAGGTCTTTTCCAGAATACAAAATGTGTTCTCCTGTTCGGAGGCGTTTTGTCCAAATGTATCCAATGAGATTCTGCGATTCCCAATATGAGCAGCTTGTTATCGTGCATCTCTAGGATAGCCTGTTTACACTTGCCTGCTTCATACAAGGTTCGCACATTCCATGACGCAATCCGGAAAAATTCTTGCTTGAAGATGGAGGCCTCGGTCTAGTAGCTTTCTCTCGGCTTTCGCCACTGAAGTTCATCCATTCTGTAACAGGAGCTCCATTTTCTCCCAAGTTGGTGTTTTCGTTTCTCTGGGTTAGTGTTTCTGTAACGATTTTCTTTTTACAGGTGGGGTTGTTAGCCCCACGCCAACCCCAAACCTGGAGGACCAGTCGGCTCGGTGTCGGGAGCCACCACTAATTCACCATTTACTCGCCTCATGCGACACGCTGGCATCACCTAATTCTGTTAATTTAGTCGCCTCATGCGACACGTTTCTGTTAACTATATAAAGTGAATAGGAGCTTGATACTACTACTAGTTGTGCCGTATTTAATGTGAGTGTGAGATCCTAAGAACACAACGCTGTGGTGATCAAGCATAATTCCTTCAAAGCCCTTATGGTACGTAGAGCTGAAGCTTATCTTGGTTTCTATAGCGTGATACAGAACAGGTTATAATTATCATATCGTGGACAGGAACCCAGTCTGTCGCAAAGTTTTACTCCTGTGCCCGTTTGTACCTGAGTCGATTGGGGTAAATGCATGTCAAATGTCTACTTTTTTTTCCAAAGGAACACAACATTGGACCTAGCATTGTTAGGATTCGAACCCAGGACATCATGATCCCGTCTGGTACCCTAACTACTGGGTTACTGACACTTCATTGAGGTGACCAAATTATATATAGATATAATAGCAATCCTACACCTAATTGTTCCATTCGTGATAACAGGTGATGATACTTATTGATGTTAAGAACAAAAACTTTGACCTTTAAATATTAATCTGGATTTTTATTTTTATGTTTGTAATTCTTTTAACCATTTGAAGTTGATAGCAATCTTACACGAGGAAAAAATGCACAATACAGGTCCAATCAAATGTCAATTTTACACAAATTCCTTTATTGCATCTTTTGTAAATATTTGAGCTCGTTAATGAAACTTGACACCCAATTGTACATTTAGTTGCAGAATTTATTTCTGCATTTGAAATTTCAATAGCATCTTTGAAATATAAGTAACCTGCATAGCATTTGTATATGATGACTTTTAAATTATATTACGTAATTTTCACCTATTTTTTTTAACCTATTCCCATTAAATGATAAAGCATAACAGCAAAAAATCATAATAATATATAGCAGAAATATCCAACAGTCAACAATAATATGTAGGTCTAGATCCACAGCCACGAAATTAATGCTTTGTCTCTCTAGGATATTAATACAAATCATAAATTCACTATTGCCTTACATGTACTTAAGTACTAAACTGAGTTTAGTCAATTTGTATTTTAACAGGCACCGTTTTCGACATGTTGATGTCATGACAAGACAGCCATCTAAAATCATGCCTTCAGGCCACTTTCTGAGTAAGAAAGTTTGCGTCTAAATCTTTTTGTCTTTGTACAAGACAGTTATCTACATATTCTGATGACAATGTACACATGTAGCAAGAAAACATGAGACATTTGCCTCACTGGTGACAATTATTATTATTATTATTATTATTATTATTATTATTATTATTATTATTATTATTATTATTATTATTATTATTATTATTATTTTTTATTTTTTTTTTAATTTTTTAATTTTTATTATTATTATTAGTAGTATTAGTAGTAGCAGCAGCAGCAGCAGCAGTCGTTGTCGTTGTCGTCGTCGTCGTCGTCGTCGTCGTAGTAGTAGTAGTAGTAGTAGTAGTAGTAGTAGTAGTAGTAGTAGTAGTAGTAGTAGTAGTAGTAGTAATAGTAGTAGAAGTAGTTGTAATCGTAACATAAGTAGTAGTAGTAGTAGTAGTAGTAGTAGTAGTAGTAGTAGTAGTAGTAGTAGTAGTAGTAGTAGTAGAAGTAGTAGTTGTTGTAGTAGTAACATAATAGTACTAGTAGTAGTAGTAGTAGCAGTAGTAGTAGTAGTAGTAGTAGTAGTAGTAGTAGTAGAGTAGTAGTAGTAGTAGTAGTAACAGTAGTAACAGTACTAGTAGCAGTAGTAGTAGTAGTAGTAGTAGTAGTAGTAGTAGTAGTAGTAGTAGTAGTAGTAGTAGTAGTAGTAGTAGTAGTAGTAGTAGTAATATTATTATTATTATTATTATTATTATTATTATTATTATTATTATTATTATTATTATTATTATTATTACCCTCCCTTTAGTTTCTAATTTGAGTTGATTTTGACGAAACTGAGAAAAAGCTACTTTCAATTTTTTAAAGACATTTGTCATCTTGTAAAGGAATGTTTGACATATTCTCAGATTGGCTGCCATATTTCATTCCTGTACAATAAGCAGCTTTGTTATATTTATCAATAGCCAATAGGATCCTTCATTTGACATCAAC